>OZ017738.1:197249765-197397265 GCA_963969285.1 Odontomyia ornata | reverse complement strand
CTGACTTTATTCAAAAATGAATATTAAGATTAAGATCAAAGTGCTGATCGCACATGTCCCACATTAAGACAAAAACAAGTTGGGTAGACAGACCTATGCTCATGTCAGAAGGGTTTTGTACTCAACTTACAAAATGCCTTAACCAGCAACGAATAAAATTAAGAAACACGTCATGTTCGAGGATCATACTATTATTAACTAAGTTGGAAGAATTTTTTAATTCTGAGGTATTTGTTAAAATTATACCCATAAATATCTCGCTTGATAATTTTTACAGATATTTTTAGATCACGGGTGTCCATTCGCGAGGGAGAAAACACATTTTTCATGTATTTCCCCCCCCCCCCCTCTGTGCCCCACTGAAGCAAAAACTGTCAGTTTAAGAACTGTTTTGAAAACCTCTCATAGAGAACTTTCATTTGATACTCATATCGGCTACGTTTCATGAAATTTTTTTTCAGGGGCCACTCCTCCGTACTGTAAGCATCGATTCATGTCCTATTTTTTCGAATCCTAGAATGGCTACAAAACCCTTTTGCTAGGAGCTCTCTCCTGCCTCTTTGACTTGTTTCAACTGTATGTAGTCATCCTCATGATATCTATCATTCCTGAAACTTTCATGCAAATCCTAGCAAAGCTGTAGTGTCTAAGTCGGTAAAAAGC
This sequence comes from Odontomyia ornata, assembly GCA_963969285.1. Lineage (NCBI taxonomy): Eukaryota > Metazoa > Arthropoda > Insecta > Diptera > Stratiomyidae > Odontomyia > Odontomyia ornata. The sequence goes on along the minus strand of OZ017738.1, from coordinate 197,396,602 downwards.
GCATATGGCTCCATAGCCATATGTTTACATAGTAATACAGGGCATATTGTTCCATAGTAATACAGGAAAATTCAAATCGCTATAACTTCGTTAAATACAAATCGATCTTTATGAAACTTTCAGGAAAGATCAATCTTATAAATAGTCATCTGTTTGCCAAATTTTATTGAATTTAAGGCTACCATTTAGATTTTATTCAAGAAAACATAAAATCGATAAATCATACTATTACTAACAAACTTGAGTGAATTTCGAGTTCTCACGTATTTGTTGTTGTTGTACTTATAAGGCCTACATCCATGATTTTTTTCAGGTTTTTCGGATCGAAGGTGTCCAATCGCGACAAAAGATCTCATTGAGACCTTTCCAATGACACCCTACTCGACTACCATTGGTGAAAATTTTTTTTTGAGGGGTCAACTCCCTATATGGGGAGACCCCCCTTAAACCCCTTCGAAAAATTTTTTCACCCTTGAACTTTCAAGAGGTCACCACTTCTGACCTTTCCACAAAGTTTCATGGCTGTAGCCTCTATAGTTTCGGAGAAAAAGTGCTGTGACATACAGACGGACGGACGGACGGACGGACGGACGGACGGACAGACGGACAGACGGACAGACGGACACAGGTCGTGATTGCAATAGGGTTTTGTATTTTAGTACAAAACCCTAATTATTATCACTGAAGGGAAAACTGATGACGCTTGTGGAACAATCAAGCGACGCTTGTGGAACAATCAAGCGACGCTTGTGGAACAATCAAGCGATGCTTGACTCGCTTTTACTCGCGAATAAATTCTACAGCAAAAATTGCTGGCGCTTGTGATGGAATGTTGGATATCACTTGAAAAAATGCTGACAACATTTCTATGTGGGGCTTGTGCGTTACATTCATGACACATTGTGATAAAAAGTATGAATTTTGATACATTGTATTGGACATTGTATGAATTTTGATACAAAGATGAAAAGTAAGTATTGAATTTTAAGAATTATGAAATTTTAGGATGTGATATATTTGTACATTTCTCCCCCCCATTGAGGGGTACCTCAACAGTTGGTTTATACATCAGTGGTGAAATCTGCATTTGAAAGACGTCATTGCGCCGGTATCGGTTTTAAGTTGTTGGAGTCACTTCGTTTCTGGCATTGGAATTGCCCCTTCCAGAAAATGATAACAGCAAATACAGTCAGCATAATTAAGGTGATTCAACGGACGTTGAATCGATTGTTAAACTTCATTGGCTAGCTCTGTATTTCTTAGATCTTCAAGAATTCTCTGCAGCGATGTAAGGTGCTGAATCATAGTACTTCAATGGGCGTAAGACTGATGTATCCTTCGATATATTGAAGTGTGTGAACGCTGTGTAGGCAAGTTGAGTGGTCGTGTTGAAAAGGTCATAGATGTGTAGATTAAGTTAAGCATTTCTTACGGAACACTCCTGTTGAATTTCAAGCAGTCCAGCATATTCCAATGTGATCTGGAATGAATTCGTGCTACCAGACTGCATTAAGTTTGGTGGGTTCCATAAATGCGAATATCCATTGGTTCATTGTTTGTAGCTTCACGCACACATATTCACCAATTACTCGTGCTAAGGGGTAAGGAGTGTTGCTCTTGTTGTTGAAAAGATCGATTTCGCATGCTAAGTAGCTGTATGCTGACGTAAATATAGTGTGTAGCCTGGGACAAATGAGGCGATTCTCGATGCATGTTCCGAGTATTTCCGAGGAAAAGGGTAAATAATGGTCTCTATGATTGCTTACAGCTAATAACGAGAACTTCGGTTGGATGCCAACTATGGTGTTGTTGATTACGATTGGGATGGGTGTGCGGAAGAGATGAAATAGCTCTTGGCTCGTTAATGGCAGCTTTACACTGAAGATGAAGTAGTCCCAAGTGGCGGCACCTTCTATGGTCATCAATTTATAAAAGCAGTTAGGTCGTCATCCTGGATGGGTAATTGAAGTGGTGGTACCAAATGCGATCTTATTTTATGTATTTCCTGTTTGATCTGGCCGACTGGCAATAACATTGGACTGAGTCTTTCGTGGTGTGTATCAACAAGAACGTCGATAAGTAGTGCTTGCACTCTTTGTAAACTGGATGTTCTTAGCGTCAGCTGGATGGATATCATGGTGATCAATTGGGCGATACGTTGCTGACTCTCTTTAGCATCGTATTCTTGGATCTTGTGAATTATCTCTTGAATTTGTTTTTCTATGTCTCCGAAAGTCTCGTTGATTTGCGCTTGATCCTTCTTGATGATATTGATCGTTGCATCAAGAATTTTTGTCTGATTTTTTATAATGTTAAGTAGATGACCTTCAGTTGCCTTGACGTGGTCAATAGTTTTCACCATCTCTTGCGCATAATCAGTGTCCAGAATCCCAAAGAGTGAATGAGCGATGTTACCCACCAGATCAATGGCGCCTCTTTTAATTCATTTTCTGGATAATAGCACTTCATTTAACTCCAGTTCAGCGAAAATGTAATCAAATTGCTGGACTGAAGCACTGCATGTGGTGTTGTGTTGTGCCAGATCACACAGGTGTTGCAGTGCTTCTCTTCCATTGTGCATTGCCGTTAAGCCTCTTCAAATTGGTTTGACGTCATAATAAATTATCAGGTTCCATTCGGCTGCCATTGGTTGAATGGTTGCCATTTGCTCGAAATACATGCCTGGTGCTTGATTGAGCCTTGTTATGTGAACTGGCGACGCCAGAATGAGTGGTAGTGCTAACAGTGCTACCAGAATAGTCAACATTCCTGGAGCTATAGTTATCTGTTGCCGTTTTTGTGGCCTGATTGTGTGAGTCATCGTCGGAACTCAATAGACTTTCGTACATGCGATGCGATGGTCCTGGTCTATTTTGGGTATTCTGCTGGGGACTGCGCCCGCCTGTATTCGATGGTGCAGGAGTATTTTCTGGGTCCTCAGGGTTGACGGCAGTTGACCCCTCTGGATTGAAGAAATCTTCAACAGGTAATGGAGCAAAGCGATGAATTGATCGTGTTCGTATTCCATGTGCTGTTTTGACTTCCACAACACGCACCATTCCATCATCACCCATGAAGATCTTCGTGATTCGACCAAGTGGCCGATTCTGTATAGGGCAGTTGTCCTCCTTTATGACAACCATCATGCCTGGTTCAACATTGGTGGATCGGTTTCGCCATTTTTGCTTGATTTGTAGCTGGCTTAGGTACTCATGTGACCACCGTTTCCAAAACTCCATTCTTAGGCTTTTCACCAATTCCCATCGCCGTAATAAAACGGAAGTATTAGGCCGTGAAATGGTATCAATTTGTGCTATCAAGGGCTTACCAATCAGAAAACTACCTGGGGTTAAAGCTTCTAAGTCCCTTGGGTCTGTCAACATTGGACTAATTGGTCTGGAATTTAAAACTGCCTCCACCCCAACCACAACAGTTTCCAGTTCTTCATAGGTGAGTGAAGCTGCCGAGACACTGCGTAATAAAAGATGCTTCGCTGACTTGACTGCTGCCTCCCACAGGCCACCAAAGTGAGGTGTTCTTGGTGGAATGAATTTGAATTGTATTCCTCTTGAACTGCATAGGCTCTTGAGCAGTTTGTGAGTATATTTTTGAATCAAGTTCAGCCAGTTTGTTCCTTGCACCGACAAAATTGGTTGCATTGTCGCAATAGAGCTTCTCACAATGACCTCTTCTTCCCAAGAAACGTATAAGTGAACCAATGAATGCATCTGTAGAAAGATCTGTGGCCAGCTTTAGGTGGACAGCCTTGGTGGCAAAGCAGCAAAACACCACAATATGGGCTTTCTGTGGTTTTTTACCTCGGGTCTTGTAGTGTATCCAGAATGGGTCGCAGAAGTCCACTCCTGTATTTATGAATGGTCTGGCAGGCTGAACTCTAGTTCCTGGTAGGTCTCCCATGATTTGGCTCATGAGTTTTGGTTTAGCTTTGGCGTACGTTATGCAATGGTGTACAATTGATCTTGCCATCGTTTTTCCTTTAATGGGCCAGAATCTCTGCTGAGCTGAGTTCTTCATAGGTGAGTGAAGCTGCCGAGACACTGCGTAATAAAAGATGCTCCGCTGACTTGACTGCTGTCTCCCACAGGCCACCAAAGTGAGGTATTCTTGGTGGAATGAATTTGAATTGTATTCCTCTTGAACTGCATAGGCTCTTGAGCAGTTTGTGAGTATATTTTTGAATCAAGTTCAGCCAGTTTGTTCCTTGCACCGACAAAATTGGTTGCATTGTCGCAATAGAGCTTCTCACAATGACCTCTTCTTCCCAAGAAACGTATAAGTGAACCAATGAATGCATCTGTAGAAAGATCTGTGGCCAGCTTTAGGTGGACAGCCTTGGTGGCAAAGCAGCAAAACACCACAATATGGGCTTTCTGTGGTTTTTTACCTCGGACCTTGTAGTGTATCCAGAATGGGTCGCAGAAGTCCACTCCTGTATTTATGAATGGTCTGGCAGGCTGAACTCTAGTTCCTGGTAGATCTCCCATGATTTGGCTCATGAGTTTTGGTTTAGCTTTGGCGTACGTTATGCAATGGTGTACAATTGATCTTGCCATCGTTTTTCCTTTAATGGGCCAGAATCTCTGCTGAGTTTGGTTGAGTAACATCTGAGGTCCACAGTGGAAACTTTGATCATGAATACTTTGCATGAGCAACTTGACCAATGGATCATTGTAGGGAAGTAGCATGGGATGTTTGGCATCATATGAACTTGACGAGTTTTCGAGACGGCCGGATACTCTGATGGTTCCATCCTCATCGATAAATGGTGTCAGATCAGAAAGAGGGCTTTCCCTTTTGACCATGTTGTGTTTTTTGAGCTGGAGCAGATCATCTTTGAAATAATTTGCTTGAATGGTGCGAACGATGGACATCGGGCCTTCTACAATTCTTCTGGTGTTAATGAGAGTTGTTCAGTTCAGTTGAGTTTTGGTTGCCTGGCATGACGACCAAAACGGAGCATATACGCAACTATTCTCTGCAATGTTGTGAATGGATTGTGGTGGTTGATAAGATATATGATATCGACTGGTTGAGAGGTGGCGGCCACTGTCACTTCTGCCTTCTTCTGTTTTAACTCTGATGACCCACTGGATGTAATTTGGTTAATGTTTTTGTGAAACGGAGCTGGCCATAATGCTTTATTGCCATGCAGAAACCTGGGACCATAAAACCAAATGTTTGTTGCTGCTAGCTTGCGGGCTGGCAATCCACGGGATACTAAGTCAGCTGGGTTGTCAGCGGATTTCACATGACGCCATTGTGAGGCTAATGAGCCTTCCTGTATTCTAGCTACTCTGTTGGCCACGAAGGTTTCAAATGATGACGATGGTCTATTGATCCATGCAAGAGTCACCTCAGAATCACTCCAGAAAAATATTTGACGATTTTCGTAGTTCAAATCTTGCTTTACTCTTGTGGCAAGATGGACACCCAAAAGAGCCGCACACAATTCCAGACGTGTTATTGGTTGGGTTTTGAGAGGTACCACACGAGATTTTGCGCATAGAAGTCTTACAACCACATTTCCATCCTGTTGAATGGATCGTAGATATACCACCGCTCCATAGGCCTTTTGTGAGGCATCCACAAACACATGAACCGAAATTGATTTGGGTGTTTGTCGAGAGAATACATGCCATGGGAAACGTAGATTCAACAATCACTTGATATCATTGCGCAACGATATCCACCTTGCTTCCAAGTTCGAAGGTAATGGGTCATCCCTGAGCTATTTAGTTGCCACAGCTCCTGGATAAACATCTTTGCCGTGACTACTATTGGTGAAAGCAGCCCTAACAGATTGAATATTCTTTTCCGATTCCGAAGTGACTATGCACTTAGTGATTGCTTCCTCAGTCGATTGGTTGACTCTTATGAGAAACTGGTTATCGCTTGGCCGCCACATAAGACCCAATGTCTTGACTGTATTTGCTTGGTGCCCCTCCAGATCTAAGTCAACTTCTTGATCCTCTACTGGTATATGATCTTGAAGTCTTCTGTTGTTTGCGCACCATTTGCGCAAATTAAAACAAACAAGGCCCAGCAACTCGGACAGCTGTTTTTGCATCTCCCTGGCCTCGATTAATGAGTTGGAGCCAACTAATCCATCATCTACGTAGAAATGTTCCTTCAGAGCGATGAATCCCAATGGATACCTCTAGTGGTTATCCTACGCTAGCTTTTGGAGGCACTTGGTTGCCAAATAAGGTGCAGGACGAGTGCCATATGTGACTGTATTGAGTTGATAATATCGAGCTGGCTGCTTGGGATCGTCACGCCAAAGGATGAACTGATACTTCCTGTTCTCTGGATGTAACAAAATCTGGCGATATATCTTCTGGATATCTGCCGTAAATACGTAGGTTGGAAGACGAAAACGGAGGAGAATTGTGAATACTTCCGGTTGCACTGTTGGTCCATTATGTAGTATGCCGTTGAGCGACATGCCGGAACTGGTTTTAGATGATGCATCAAAAACCACTCGAAGCTTGGTGGTTGTACTCTCGGGCTTCAGCACATAGTAGTGTGGTATGACGTAATACTGGTCTGGTGATTCGGAAGCACTAATTCTGGACATGTGTCCCAATGATTCGTACTCCCTCATAAATTCGCTGTATTGCTCGCGCAAGGTCGCATCCTTCACCAATCGCCTCTCAAGACCACAGAGTCGATTAAATGCTGTGTTCTTCGACTTGCCTAGCATGGTGGATCCATCTAAGGAAGGCAGTCGAACCATGAAGCGACCGTCCTGAACTCCTCTGGTGTTGTTTGTACCTTCATCGATTCGCCAAAATTGCTCGATCAGATCATTGGTAGCCTGCTCCTCTGACGTAAATACACCACAAGTAACGCCGGATGTATTGTCTGCATAGATGCCTCCTGAAATCATCCATCCAAAGACAGTATTCTGGAGAATTGGCAAACCCTCATCTAATTGTATTTGACCTGACCTTAGTAGCTGACGATGAAACTCTGCCCCCAGAAGGATGCCTACGTGCTCAGGTTGATTGAAAGTGGGGTCTGCCAAGGGCACTGTTGCTGGTATTGGCCATAAAGTGATGTCAATATGTCTTGTTGGTTGCTTAGACACAATCTCCGGAAGTATAAATGCTTCAAGTCTGGCCGCATATTTTGTGATTCGAGATAAATTTTCCAACTCGATACTTGGCCTAGAACTTCTTGCAGCTCATTGAGACCTTTCCAATGACACCCTACTCGACTACCATTGGTGAAAATTTTTTTTTGAGGGGTCAACTCCCTATATGGGGAGACCCCCCTTAAACCCCTTCGAAAAATTTTTTCACCCTTGAACTTTCAAGAGGTCACCACTTCTGACCTTTCCACAAAGTTTCATGGCTGTAGCCTCTATAGTTTCGGAGAAAAAGTGCTGTGACATACAGACGGACGGACGGACGGACGGACGGACGGACGGACAGACGGACGGACGGACAGACGGACAGACGGACAGACGGACACAGGTCGTGATTGCAATAGAGTTTTGTATTTTAGTACAAAACCCTAATTATTATCACTGAAGGGAAAACTGATGACGCTTGTGGAACAATCAAGCGACGCTTGTGGAACAATCAAGCGACGCTTGTGGAACAATCAAGCGATGCTTGACTCGCTTTTACTCGCGAATAAATTCTACAGCAAAAATTGCTGGCGCTTGTGATGGAATGTTGGATATCACTTGAAAAAATGCTGACAACATTTCTATGTGGGGCTTGTGCGTTACATTCATGACACATTGTGATAAAAAGTATGAATTTTGATACATTGTATTGGACATTGTATGAATTTTGATACAAAGATGAAAAGTAAGTATTGAATTTTAAGAATTATGAAATTTTAGGATGTGATATATTTGTACATTTCTCCCCCCCATTGAGGGGTACCTCAACAGTTGGTTTATACATCAGTGGTGAAATCTGCATTTGAAAGACGTCATTGCGCCGGTATCGGTTTTAAGTTGTTGGAGTCACTTCGTTTCTGGCATTGGAATTGCCCCTTCCAGAAAATGATAACAGCAAATACAGTCAGCATAATTAAGGTGATTCAACGGACGTTGAATCGATTGTTAAACTTCATTGGCTAGCTCTGTATTTCTTAGATCTTCAAGAATTCTCTGCAGCGATGTAAGGTGCTGAATCATAGTACTTCAATGGGCGTAAGACTGATGTATCCTTCGATATATTGAAGTGTGTGAACGCTGTGTAGGCAAGTTGAGTGGTCGTGTTGAAAAGGTCATAGATGTGTAGATTAAGTTAAGCATTTCTTACGGAACACTCCTGTTGAATTTCAAGCAGTCCAGCATATTCCAATGTGATCTGGAATGAATTCGTGCTAGCAGACTGCATTAAGTTTGGTGGGTTCCATAAATGCGAATATCCATTGGTTCATTGTTTGTAGCTTCACGCACACATATTCACCAATTACTCGTGCTAAGGGGCAAGGAGTGTTGCTCTTGTTGTTGAAAAGATCGATTTCGCATGCTAAGTAGCTGTATGCTGACGTAAATATAGTGTGTAGCCTGGGACAAATGAGGCGATTCTCGATGCATGTTCCGAGTATTTCCGAGGAAAAGGGTAAATAATGGTCTCTATGATTGCTTACAGCTAATAACGAGAACTTCGGTTGGATGCCAACTATGGTGTTGTTGATTACGATTGGGATGGGTGTGCGGAAGAGATGAAATAGCTCTTGGTTCGTTAATGGCAGCTTTACACTGAAGATGAAGTAGTCCCAAGTGGCGGCACCTTCTATGGTCATCAATTTATAAAAGCAGTTAGGTCGTCATCCTGGATGGGTAATTGAAGTGGTGGTACCAAATGCGATCTTATTTTATGTATTTCCTGTTTGATCTGGCCGACTGGCAATAACATTGGACTGAGTCTTTCGTGGTGTGTATCAACAAGAACGTCGATAAGTAGTGCTTGCACTCTTTGTAAACTGGATGTTCTTAGCGTCAGCTGGATGGATATCATGGTGATCAATTGGGCGATACGTTGCTGACTCTCTTTAGCATCGTATTCTTGGATCTTGTGAATTATCTCTTGAATTTGTTTTTCTATGTCTCCGAAAGTCTCGTTGATTTGCGCTTGATCCTTCTTGATGATATTGATCGTTGCATCAAGAATTTTTGTCTGATTTTTTATAATGTTAAGTAGATGACCTTCAGTTGCCTTGACGTGGTCAATAGTTTTCACCATCTCTTGCGCATAATCAGTGCCCAGAATCCCAAAGAGTGAATGAGCGATGTTACCCACCAGATCAATGGCGCCTCTTTTAATTCATTTTCTGGATAATAGCACTTCATTTAACTCCAGTTCAGCGAAAATGTAATCAAATTGCTGGACTGAAGCACTGCATGTGGTGTTGTGTTGTGCCAGATCACACAGGTGTTGCAGTGCTTCTCTTCCATTGTGCATTGCCGTTAAGCCTCTTCAAATTGGTTTGACGTCATAATAAATTATCAGGTTCCATTCGGCTGCCATTGGTTGAATGGTTGCCATTTGCTCGAAATACATGCCTGGTGCTTGATTGAGCCTTGTTATGTGAACTGGCGACGCCAGAATGAGTGGTAGTGCTAACAGTGCTACCAGAATAGTCAACATTCCTGGAGCTATAGTTATCTGTTGCCGTTCTTGTGGCCTGATTGTGTGAGTCATCGTCGGAACTCAATAGACTTTCGTACATGCGATGCGATGGTCCTGGTCTATTTTGGGTATTCTGCTGGGGACTGCGCCCGCCTGTATTCGATGGTGCAGGAGTATTTTCTGGGTCCTCAGGGTTGACGGCAGTTGACCCCTCTGGATTGAAGAAATCTTCAACAGGTAATGGAGCAAAGCGATGAATTGATCGTGTTCGTATTCCATGTGCTGTTTTGACTTCCACAACACGCACCATTCCATCATCACCCATGAAGATCTTCGTGATTCGACCAAGTGGCCGATTCTGTATAGGGCAGTTGTCCTCCTTTATGACAACCATCATGCCTGGTTCAACATTGGTGGATCGGTTTCGCCATTTTTGCTTGATTTGTAGCTGGCTTAGGTACTCATGTGACCACCGTTTCCAAAACTCCATTCTTAGGCTTTTCACCAATTCCCATCGCCGTAATAAAACGGAAGTATTAGGCCGTGAAATGGTATCAATTTGTGCTATCAAGGGCTTACCAATCAGAAAACTACCTGGGGTTAAAGCTTCTAAGTCCCTTGGGTCTGTCAACATTGGACTAATTGGTCTGGAATTTAAAACTGCCTCCACCCCAACCACAACAGTTTCCAGTTCTTCATAGGTGAGTGAAGCTGCCGAGACACTGCGTAATAAAAGATGCTTCGCTGACTTGACTGCTGCCTCCCACAGGCCACCAAAGTGAGGTGTTCTTGGTGGAATGAATTTGAATTGTATTCCTCTTGAACTGCATAGGCTCTTGAGCAGTTTGTGAGTATATTTTTGAATCAAGTTCAGCCAGTTTGTTCCTTGCACCGACAAAATTGGTTGCATTGTCGCAATAGAGCTTCTCACAATGACCTCTTCTTCCCAAGAAACGTATAAGTGAACCAATGAATGCATCTGTAGAAAGATCTGTGGCCAGCTTTAGGTGGACAGCCTTGGTGGCAAAGCAGCAAAACACCACAATATGGGCTTTCTGTGGTTTTTTACCTCGGGTCTTGTAGTGTATCCAGAATGGGTCGCAGAAGTCCACTCCTGTATTTATGAATGGTCTGGCAGGCTGAACTCTAGTTCCTGGTAGGTCTCCCATGATTTGGCTCATGAGTTTTGGTTTAGCTTTGGCGTACGTTATGCAATGGTGTACAATTGATCTTGCCATCGTTTTTCCTTTAATGGGCCAGAATCTCTGCTGAGCTGAGTTCTTCATAGGTGAGTGAAGCTGCCGAGACACTGCGTAATAAAAGATGCTCCGCTGACTTGACTGCTGTCTCCCACAGGCCACCAAAGTGAGGTATTCTTGGTGGAATGAATTTGAATTGTATTCCTCTTGAACTGCATAGGCTCTTGAGCAGTTTGTGAGTATATTTTTGAATCAAGTTCAGCCAGTTTGTTCCTTGCACCGACAAAATTGGTTGCATTGTCGCAATAGAGCTTCTCACAATGACCTCTTCTTCCCAAGAAACGTATAAGTGAACCAATGAATGCATCTGTAGAAAGATCTGTGGCCAGCTTTAGGTGGACAGCCTTGGTGGCAAAGCAGCAAAACACCACAATATGGGCTTTCTGTGGTTTTTTACCTCGGACCTTGTAGTGTATCCAGAATGGGTCGCAGAAGTCCACTCCTGTATTTATGAATGGTCTGGCAGGCTGAACTCTAGTTCCTGGTAGATCTCCTATGATTTGGCTCATGAGTTTTGGTTTAGCTTTGGCGTACGTTATGCAATGGTGTACAATTGATCTTGCCATCGTTTTTCCTTTAATGGGCCAGAATCTCTGCTGAGTTTGGTTGAGTAACATCTGAGGTCCACAGTGGAAACTTTGATCATGAATACTTTGCATGAGCAACTTGACCAATGGATCATTGTAGGGAAGTAGCATGGGATGTTTGGCATCATATGAACTTGACGAGTTTTCGAGACGGCCGGATACTCTGATGGTTCCATCCTCATCGATAAATGGTGTCAGATCAGAAAGAGGGCTTTCCCTTTTGACCATGTTGTGTTTTTTGAGCTGGAGCAGATCATCTTTGAAATAATTTGCTTGAGTGGTGCGAACGATGGACATCGGGCCTTCTACAATTCTTCTGGTGTTAATGAGAGTTGTTCAGTTCAGTTGAGTTTTGGTTGCCTGGCATGACGACCAAAACGGAGCATATACGCAACTATTCTCTGCAATGTTGTGAATGGATTGTGGTGGTTGATAAGATATATGATATCGACTGGTTGAGAGGTGGCGGCCACTGTCACTTCTGCCTTCTTCTGTTTTAACTCTGATGACCCACTGGATGTAATTTGGTTAATGTTTTTGTGAAACGGAGCTGGCCATAATGCTTTATTGCCATGCAGAAACCTGGGACCATAAAACCAAATGTTTGTTGCTGCTAGCTTGCGGGCTGGCAATCCACGGGATACTAAGTCAGCTGGGTTGTCAGCGGATTTCACATGACGCCATTGTGAGGCTAATGAGCCTTCCTGTATTCTAGCTACTCTGTTGGCCACGAAGGTTTCAAATGATGACGATGGTCTATTGATCCATGCAAGAGTCACCTCAGAATCACTCCAGAAAAATATTTGACGATTTTCGTAGTTCAAATCTTGCTTTACTCTTGTGGCAAGATGGACACCCAAAAGAGCCGCACACAATTCCAGACGTGTTATTGGTTGGGTTTTGAGAGGTACCACACGAGATTTTGCGCATAGAAGTCTTACAACCACATTTCCATCCTGTTGAATGGATCGTAGATATACCACCGCTCCATAGGCCTTTTGTGAGGCATCCACAAACACATGAACCGAAATTGATTTGGGTGTTTGTCGAGAGAATACATGCCATGGGAAACGTAGATTCAACAATCACTTGATATCATTGCGCAACGATATCCACCTTGCTTCCAAGTTCGAAGGTAATGGGTCATCCCTGAGCTATTTAGTTGCCACAGCTCCTGGATAAACATCTTTGCCGTGACTACTATTGGTGAAAGCAGCCCTAACAGATTGAATATTCTTTTCCGATTCCGAAGTGACTATGCACTTAGTGATTGCTTCCTCAGTCGATTGGTTGACTCTTATGAGAAACTGGTTATCGCTTGGCCGCCACATAAGACCCAATGTCTTGACTGTATTTGCTTGGTGCCCCTCCAGATCTAAGTCAACTTCTTGATCCTCTACTGGTATATGATCTTGAAGTCTTCTGTTGTTTGCGCACCATTTGCGCAAATTAAAACAAACAAGGCCCAGCAACTCGGACAGCTGTTTTTGCATCTCCCTGGCCTCGATTAATGAGTTGGAGCCAACTAATCCATCATCTACGTAGAAATGTTCCTTCAGAGCGATGAATCCCAATGGATACCTCTAGTGGTTATCCTACGCTAGCTTTTGGAGGCACTTGGTTGCCAAATAAGGTGCAGGACGAGTGCCATATGTGACTGTATTGAGTTGATAATATCGAGCTGCCTGCTTGGGATCGTCACGCCAAAGGATGAACTGATACTTCCTGTTCTCTGGATGTAACAAAATCTGGCGATATATCTTCTGGATATCTGCCGTAAATACGTAGGTTGGAAGACGAAAACGGAGGAGAATTGTGAATACTTCCGGTTGCACTGTTGGTCCATTATGTAGTATGCCGTTGAGCGACATGCCGGAACTGGTTTTAGATGATGCATCAAAAACCACTCGAAGCTTGGTGGTTGTACTCTCGGGCTTCAGCACATAGTAGTGTGGTATGACGTAATACTGGTCTGGTGATTCGGAAGCACTAATTCTGGACATGTGTCCCAATGATTCGTACTCCCTCATAAATTCGCTGTATTGCTCGCGCAAGGTCGCATCCTTCACCAATCGCCTCTCAAGACCACAGAGTCGATTAAATGCTGTGTTCTTCGACTTGCCTAGCATGGTGGATCCATCTAAGGAAGGCAGTCGAACCATGAAGCGACCGTCCTGAACTCCTCTGGTGTTCTCCACAAAATGGCTCTCGCAACGCTAAGGAAAGCGCTGGTTGATTGTTTGTACCTTCATCGATTCGCCAAAATTGCTCGATCAGATCATTGGTAGCCTGCTCCTCTGACGTAAATACACCACAAGTAACGCCGGATGTATTGTCTGCATAGATGCCTCCTGAAATCATCCATCCAAAGACAGTATTCTGGAGAATTGGCAAACCCTCATCTAATTGTATTTGACCTGACCTTAGTAGCTGACGATGAAACTCTGCCCCCAGAAGGATGCCTACGTGCTCAGGTTGATTGAAAGTGGGGTCTGCCAAGGGCACTGTTGCTGGTATTGGCCATAAAGTGATGTCAATATGTCTTGTTGGTTGCTTAGACACAATCTCCGGAAGTATAAATGCTTCAAGTCTGGCCGCATATTTTGTGATTCGAGATAAATTTTCCAACTCGATACTTGGCCTAGAACTTCTTGCAGCTCCACCGATTCCTTCAATTTGCAAACCTGCTCGCTGTGATGACAGACGCAATCGCTTGATAAGCCTTTCGGTCACCAGATTGACCTGAGATCCGGAATCTAGCAATGCTCTGCTTGTCGCGGTTAGCCCATTGTGTGACTTCACCAAAATTTTTGCGTCCCAAGGATGACGTATCTATGGTGATCGTGGTTGCATGCGGCTGCAAGGGACGATGAGTTTGAAGGCCGAACATCCTGCTGATTAGTCTTGATGCTATCTCGCCTTATTGCAGGTTGCTGAGTCATGTCAAGATGCAGAAGTGTGTTGTGCTTATGACTGCACTTGGTGCATGCTCGCAAGGTGCAAGCACTGGCCTTGTGCCCTGGTCGAAGGCAGTTAAAACGCAATTATTTTTTTGAACGCACTGGAGCCTAGTTGTGACAGGCATTTGCAGAAACTGCTTACATGAAAAAAAAGGGTATGCTGATTGCTTGCACATTACGCATGACGGGTTTTGTTTACCCGGGACAGTAGATGGGAGAGATCGTGCTGAACTTGGTTTTTCCCTATGACCGCATATTTTGTGATTCGAGATATATTTTCCAACTCGATACTTGGCCTAGAACTTCTTGCAGCTCCACCGATTCCTTCAATTTGCAAACCTGCTCGCTGTGATGACAGACCCAATCGCTTGATAAGCCTCTCTGTCACCAGGTTGACCTGAGATCCGGAATCTAGCAATGCTCTGCTTGTCGCGGTTAGCCCATTGTGTGACTTCACCAAAATTTTTGCGTCCCAAGGATGACGTATCTATGGTGATCGTGGTTGCATGCGGCTGCAAGGGACGATGAGTTTGAAGGCCGAATATCCTGCTGATTAGTCTTGATGCTATCTCGCCTTATTGCAGGTTGCTGAGTCATGTCAAGATGCAGAAGTGTGTTGTGCTTATGACTGCACTTGGTGCATGCTCGCAAGGTGCAAGCACTGGCCTTGTGCCCTGGTCGAAGGCAGTTAAAACGCAATTATTTTTTTGAACGCACTGGAGCCTAGTTGTGACAGGCATTTGCAGAAACTGCTTACATGAAAAAAAGGGTATGCTGATTGCTTGCACATTACGCATGACAGGTTTTGTTTACCCGGGACAGTAGATGTGAGAGATCGTGCTGAACTTGGTTTTTCCCTATGACCGATGGATTCAAGCGACTGGAAGCAAAACTCCAAGAACTCCAAAATTACTCTCAAAGGTTGATTTTCCTTCGGCTTCGTTATAGACTGCTCATACAGTGTGTGGCTCTGCCGATCCAATTTTATCACAAGTAATTGAAGAAGTAGCGGATTCCATGATGAAACATCTACTCCCAGATTGCTCAAGGGCAGAAGGCCTTCATGGACGGTGTCATGAATGTTTTCTACCATCGCTGATGTTGGCGTTTCAGTAGCGATGGCTGGTGTGCCCATGATCTTTGCTATTATTGCTGATGTTAATAGTCTTTGGTTGTTATTTCGACCTTGGATTACAGGGTCTGAATAATAAGTAACCGGACTGTTCGGAGCTACCTGAAATCAAAAAGAAAAAAAATTAAACTATAAACTAGCAAATCTAATGTTTATTTACAAACCATCACCATCATCTGAATGTCAAGTGATTGTCATTATTTCCAGTCGTTCCAGTCGATTTAACGAAATCACATCAGCTGATATTTTGCATTATTAATAGTGTTTTCCATTTTTTTAAATTGTAAACAACTTAATAGTAGACCAAACTAAACGGAAAAAGTACCGAAATTTTCATGTTGTATAAAAACCGTACAATTTGCTTTGTCATCTTTTAGTTCGTTGTTTGAAACTCGCTACGTTTGATCATTGTGTCGCTTTATACGCTTATTTCGCAAGTTTTCGCCTAAGTTTATTCAATTAATTTTACTTCAATAAAGTATGAAATCAAAATCATAGTGTTTTCTTTTATTGTCGTAAAATAAAAAGTGAACGCATTAAACATTTGGTCCGTCGAGCCGGATTCGTGTAATAAATCAGTGAAGTGCAGTGCTAAACACAAATCTTAATTCGTGGTGCGGTTCGGTTGTAACTTGTGTAATAATATAAATTGCATGCAGTTTGCCGGGGTAAGTCCCTTTCCTCTGTAAATATATCCTTTGTTATATATGCATCCTTAGATTCTTTGTTGTTGTTATATTATTTGCCTTTTATATTGCCTTTCTTCATCAATACACATTTTGATGGTTTCTCATAACTAACGGGGAAATCAGAACAATTGAATTACAAACGGCTGGTCAGATACGTGTATATTCGGATGTGCGTGAATGAATCAACGATAAGATTGAAATCGTTATTCATTGAATCCAACAACTAATTCGCCAAATTAAATTAGTTTTTGTTGGGATATTTTGAATTTAAAAGCCAAACTCAAAGTGTTGTGTGAATTTTTCATTTGGAATTGCCACCTCCATATAAACTTGAGGAATTACAGCTGGACTTGGTAGTTTCTGATTATAATCAAGAAAATGGAGACTATTATTGTGCAACAAAAGTTGTTCTTACAGCAATTGAATAGACTCCGGTCTAATTTTAAAAAGACTTCAATAAGTCGTAGAACGTTGTCGTATTGCGGAATGGTTAGAGAACGTTTGCATAATTTACATGCTGATTTCGAAGAAAACCATAGGAGAATTTTGGCATTATTAACAGGTGATGAGGCGGAGTTAAATAAAAAATATTTCGCGAGTGAATTGTTCATGCAGTTTGATGAGCTTCAGTTAGAGTTCATGGCTGAGATAGATGATAATTTGAAAGAAGCATCGGATAAGCAGCGGGCAGCAGAGCAGTCAGAGGAGAATTCAACAAGCAACGATAAACGGATTTCAGAAAATTCAGATGCAGTGAAAACGACAAAGGAGGAAGAACAGAAACCAGTGGAGATCGGATTGCAAGGATTCTAATCAAATTTGGAGGATATCAAGTTACCTCGCATCTCAATACCGAAGTTTCATGGGAATTACGAGCAATGGATTTCATTCCGGGACTTATTTACCTCGCTTATCCATAAACGAACGAATCTTTCGAAAGTGCAAAAGTTGCACTACTTAAAGTGTAGTTTGTCAGGGGAAGCTGAAGGACTGTTACGCCAATACGCAGTAACTGAAGCAAATTACGACATCGCTTGGCAAATCTTAAATAAAAGATACGACAATCTGAATATCTTATTGAATACTCAATTTAAGCGGTTGTTTTCGCTATCCAACGCCACTGAGTCATCTTCTTCTATAAAGACTCTTCTTGACACTACAATGGAGTGTGTACAAGCTATCGAAAATATGGGAGTTGAAAATCTGTGGCATGCAATGTTGGTTTTTATCGTTACACAGAGGTTGCCTCTTGCTTCAAGGCAACTTTGGGAGCAGGAGCACGCTCAAAGAACTACTCTTCCTTCACTAAATGACTTGTCTGAATTCATGCAGCGTAGATTCAGAGCGTTAGAGGCTGCAGGAATTGAACGTATTAAAGTATCTAGAAACCCAAATACATATCAAGCCCACAATGTGCAAATGCATACTAGTCAAGTAGTTCAACCTTGTGTTGTTTGCAAAGCTGAGCATCATATTCGCCAATGTGCAACTTTCAGCCAAATGAGCCATGAATCCAAGTTTGATATAGTGAAACGTAATAAACTATGCATCAATTGTTTGACGAAAGGACACCTGTTAGCACGATGTCCCAGTGGCAATAGATGTGGAAAATGCCAAAAAGCGCATCACACGCTGTTGCACAGGAATCAACCAATCCATACTAACCCCCTTAATGTTAATGCAACAGAATTCGAGCCTGTACATGTACCGACAACCAGTTCCAATCAGAACGAATTGCATATGCAAACATTGAGTGCGGTTACATCGAAAAGAGTACTTCTGGCTACAGCTCTAATTAATGTACAAACCTTGAGTGGCTGCATGGGTTTCAGAGCATTATTGGATCAAGGATCGCAAGCGTCATTTATAAGCGAGAATGCAATTAAACAACTTAACTTGGAAAGAAAGCGCACAAACACAAGTGTGAGTGGTATTGGGAAGACACATCACACTCCAACTAAGGGACTTGTAAATTTGAAAGTAAAATTGCGCAATGAACAATCTCTAAATGTCGACGCATATATTTTGAACCAATTAACTAATTCGTTACCGACATGGAATGTAGCTTCAGACTTGTAAACTCAACTTAAAAATTTCGATTTAGCTGATCCAAATTTTGATAAACCTGGAAGAATTGATTTGCTATTCGGTGCTGATGTTTATGCACAAATAATAACAGGCGACATTTACAGATTACCGATGGGCCCAATTGTTCAGAGAACGAGTTTAGGATGGATAGTTTCCGGAGGAGTTAATGTGCAACCAGAGGTGAATCTCCATAGTTTTAAAATAGAACTGATCGAATATAATGATTTAAATGCGCAATTAAGGAAATTTTGGGAGTTGGAAGAAGTTGCAGTAACCCGGCAGCCGACAGTAAAGGAACAAATTTGTGAGGAATTCTACTTGCAGAATACTTATCGTAACATAGATGGAAGATATGTTACTCGTCTTCCATTTAAAAAGGATGCTGACAGACAGTCGTTAGGTGAATCAAGGAACATCGCCCTTGCCAGCTTAATGTCGTTAGAACGAAAGTTTTCTAAAAATTTGGATTTATGTATGGAATATTCAAAATGCATTCGAGAATATTTAGAATTGAATCACATGCATGAAGTCAGCGACAATAAAGATACACAATTTGAAATAAATAGCACGTCTAAATGCAAGGGTAATTACCTCCCACATCATGTGGTATACAAGGAAAGCAGCAGTATAAGGGCTCGCGTTGTTTTCGATGCATCACGGAAAACTAGTTCAGGAATGTCTTTGAACGACGTGTTGTATGCTGGGCCTTCTCTGCAAAATAGTCTTGATCAAATTTTATTAAAATGGAGATGTTTGCAATTTGTTTTTGTAGCAGATATTGAAAAGATGTATCGTCAAATACGTATACATTCCGAAGATGCGGATCTCCAACGCATTGTTTGGCGCAATAATCCAAATGAGCCAGTCCGGGATTACATTTTGGATACAGTGAACTTCGGAGTGACCTCAGCACCATTTCTAGCAATTAGAACGCTCCGAAAACTTGCTGAGGATCATCAATCATCATTTAGCATGGCACATCAAGCAATTCTCAATGAATTCTATGTGGAAGATCCTCTTTCAGGTGGTGTAAGCATAGATTCGGCATTAGCTAAAAGAGATGAATTGAGAATATTATTAAGCTCTGCAGGTTTTAAACTTAAAAAATGGGTAGCCAGTCACGAACAACTTTTGTGTGGTATTCCTATGGAAGACCGGGAAACGCTTACAACTTTCGATATGAATCTCGATCAGGGCCTTAAAACACTTGGCATTATATGGCATCCACTACCGGATGAATTCGCATACAAGATTCATATTAACATGGATGACGTTAAGTATACAAAACGCAAAATATTATCAGACATAGCAAGATTGTTCGATCCACTTGGATGGATATCTCCAGTTGTTGTAGTAGCCAAAATATTAATGCAATCATTATGGTTAGATGGCGTAACTTGGGATGAAAGAGTTCCCATTGACATAGCAAATAAATGGTACAATTTTAAATCAGATCTGAAAACAATTCAGAATGTGACAATACCTAGATGGTTAAAAAATAATACTAACGACACTATTGAATTACATGGTTTCAGTGATGCTTCTCAGAAAGCGTATGCAGCAGTCGTTTATCTCGTTTCTCGTAGTCCAAATAACAATGAATCTTCTTTGCTATTAGCTAAAACGAAGGTAGCACAGGTGAAAGCTATTTCAATCCCACGTTTGGAACTATGTGGAGCACAAATGTTGGCTAAAATCGTAAATCAAATTACAAAAGCGTTAGAATTACCCGTAGCTCGAATATATTTATGGACTGACTCGACAATTGTCTTAGCTTGGTTGGCAAAACATCCATCACACTGGACTACTTTTGTTGCAAATCGAACAACGCAAATCCATGAAGCAGTGAAGGATATTCCCTGGAACCACGTACCTTCAGAACATAATCCTGCAGACTTCGCATCACGCGTTGTGTTTCCAAAACAACTCATTGATTGCAATCTTTGGTGGAATGGCCCTTCTTGGTTGAGAAAACCAAAGGAATACTGGCCTGAGAATGAATTATTGCCGGTATGCACCTTGGAACAAAGGAAAACCCCACTTATATCATTATTAGCATCTGAATCCAAACCAAGTTTTTTGGATTTAAGGTTTGGCAGAGACTCTACATTGACTCGTCTCTTAAGAGTAACAGTATACTGTTTTAGATTTATTACCGCAGCAAAAGGTACCCGCTACGCCCAATCATATTTGAATACATCAGAACTCGATTCAGCTTTGCAGTTTTGGATTAAACATACACAAAAAATGGATTATAGGGAAGAAATTGAATGTTTGAAACAAGGCAAACAAATCGATAGAAAAAGCAATCTGGTGAATTTAGACCCTTTTTTGGATATAAATGGGATATTGCGAATTGGCGGTCGACTGAAAAATGCTGATCTTTCATATGACACCAAGCACCCAATGATTATATCGAAAAAGAGTAAGCTGGTGCCTCTTATATTCCTGAAATATCATACACTTACATTGCATGGAGGAATACAGCTTATGTTGAATATCATCAGACAAAAATTTTGGATCATCAACGCCAAAAATTTAGCCCGCCAGTTCATACAAAAATGCATCACATGTTACAAAGTGAAGGCTCAATCTAGAGAACAACTAATGGGTAATCTGCCTGAGCCAAGGGTGACACCATCCCGACCATTTTCGCATTGTGGCATCGACTATTGTGGTCCAGTATACTTGAAAATTTCCAAAGGAAGAGGATCGAAAACCTCTAAAGGATATATTGCCATTTTTGTTTGTCTTTCCGTGAAGGCGATACATTTAGAGTTAGCAGGCGATCTTTCAACCCCTTCATTTTTAGCAGCTTTTCGACGCTTCGTTAGTAGAAGGGGACTATGCAGCCATGTGTATAGCAACTGTGGCACCAATTTTGTAGGTGCCAATAAAGAGCTGATGCAAACGATAAAATGAAATGAATCTTTAACACAGGAATTGGCTAACGATGGCATCACGTGGCACTTTAACCCTCCGTCCTCTCCACATTTTGGCGGACTTTGGGAAGCCGGTGTGAAATCGACAAAATATCATTTGAGGAGAATCATCAGAAATGCAACCTTGACGTACGAAGAATTTAATACAGTACTGACCAAAATAGAAGCATGTTTGAACTCAAGGCCTCTCTGCCCTTTGACAAACGACCCAAATGATTTGAATGCCTTAACACCAGGACATTTTCTTGTAGGAGACACTTTATATGCAGTCCCAGAAGATGACCTCGTGAACATAAGGCTTAACCGGTTGAGCCGCTGTTACGGGAACCGCCGTCCAAATATTGCTCGGTTCGTGTTCCGTCGTTCCTCTCTGTGTACTGTAAATGACAACATACATACGAAAAGCTGCGAATTGTAATCAATGCATCTGTGGGCACGGTGTCGTATCATGGATTAGCAGAAGTGGGTGTGTATCCATACTCGTATTAAGTATCAAACATATACACACAAGACTTCGCAATCGAACGCACCGCCCAGCGGAACGAATTGGTTACATGCATTGCGAATCGAGTGAAAGCTTTAGCTTTGTGGTTGCACCAGTCACAGAGAGATGGCACTTAATACGTTAAACTGTTTTGTTGTTGGACTTTGATCTTTTTTGAAATGGTAAATTTTCTTCATTATTTTAGTTGGTAAGCAATAAAGTCAGCATAATTATAGTATAAAAGAAAATTAAAGACACAAGAAAATCGAGAAGTATTTCTCCATTCACTGGCTCAAGGCGTGCGCCCGAGCTTATTCTATCTCAAGGCACTTAGCCCGAGATAAGTGAATAGTGGGATACGTTCAACTGCGTACTCAAGGCATCCGCCCGAGTATCAGCGCCCCAAGGCAGTTATGCCCGGGGCCTGCAGTTGAACTAGTAATTGATTGATTTATCAATCTGACTGCGTACTCAAGGCATCAGCCCGAGTATTAGCGTCCCAAGGCTTTGTGCCCGGAGCTAGCAGTTGGATTATAATCAATCGATTCGCTAATATAACTGCGTGCTCAAGGCGTCAGCCCGAGCAACAGTTAAAGTCTTAATTAAATTGGTTTGTTTTTCTCTGGTAACAAAAATAATTAAAGAATATAATAATCGTGCGAATTAACTGCTCCATTAACACTCTAAATTCATAAATATGTAAATATAAAACCTCATTAACTAGTTCTTTAATAAATTAATCACTTCAGAAAATTTCATTCATTGATCGCTCCATAAACGCCCAACTTTATACGTCTCTGCGATAAATTAATTATTGAAAGAATTCCCTAGTAAATATGTTATTAAAATTAATATAGCCAACTGAACTTGTTATTATATGACCAAACAAAGAATAAAATAAAGCTTAAAACATTAAACAAAAACACTCTTTTACTGATCTAGTTGGCGAGTATAAAGTAGCAGATAAGTATCATACAGGAATATCTCTCTCTCCCCGGGAGCCTTGATGTGTATATAGGATACACATCATATCAAGCTCCCAGCGCATGCCAGTATACATAGGGTGTACTGGTGTTGTGTAACAAATTGGCGCAGCCGGTAGGATATCGGTTTTGCAAACACCACAATGTAGCGCATTGTGTAGTAAAATTAAATGGGATGTAAGTCTTTCCTCCCAGCCGATATCCGAAACCACTCAATCTCTGTATGTTATCATTGCTACTTACATTGTCAATAGAACTGGATCAGTTTCCTAAAATTTAAAAACAAAAAACCAATCTCATTGATCATTTAAATAACAAGCATATAATTTTCATATCCAATATTTTATATTCCAAAATCTAATCTAGTCTATTTTAAAATCAATCAAATAAACTTCCAAATGATTCAAACTTAATTTAACGTACAACGCACAACTTATCGATAATGTTTCAGTTGACTTACATCCAAAACAATCAACAGTACAAGTAAACATCGAACATAAGCAAGCATAATGAAAACATAAATAACGAGTAAACAAACTCGTGTCCATCGTTATATCAACATAACATCTTCTATCGCTCAAACAACTGAAACAATAATAATAACAATAACGCGCACCCACATGAATATTCAAGTCTTATCTTTAAAATTGATCTAGCATTCGAATAATTTCTTGAGAGCCTTTAATGAAGATGAAATTAATGAATAGACGTTTGAACAATAATTTTTAATGCAGTTAAATCAAAGTGCAAATAAGTAAACCAACCGCGTGAAATGAATATCAAATTTAGATACAAGAGACAATTTTTCAATACAAATGCTAAACAAGAAACTTTAATATTTTCAAGTTTCACTGAAATAATCCAAGTGTAGGAACTGTGAAACAAATGAGTTTTAATTATTATAGCTAAATACAATATAGGCCAACTCAATACAAACAAATTTACCCTTAAGCCAATTACCTCTTTCAATTCCCATTTTTTCTCCCCCCCCACGAATGACAAAATATGAATTCAGCACTCAATTTGCAATTTTATAGTATTAGCAGCAATAAATGGAAACTAGTGGCAGTCAAGCCGATAAATCCCGGCAAGCTTTCATAAATAAATAAAATAAGTTGAGTGGTTCCCCGAAAACCCACTGTCGACAGCCACAAATGTGGTCCCTTCAAAACAAAACTGTCGGCAGCCACTCAGCCTTTAGTCTAAGTAAAAAACAAGATAGCCTCTGAGCCGTCGACCGAAGCTGTCGGTGGACACGCTATTTTTAGTTACAAGTCGGTAAGGAAACCAACAATAGCCTCTGAACCGTTACCCCTAGTTGTCAGCGGACACGCTATTTTTAGTTATAAGGCACAACAGAAACGCATAATAGCCTCTGAGCCATCGGCCGAAGCTGTCGGTGGACACGCTAATCTCAACTACAAGTCGGTAAGGAAACCGACAATAGCCTCTGAGCCGTGGATCCTAGTTGTCAGCGGACACGCAATTTTTAGTTGTAAGTCACTATAGAAACAAACAAAAGCCTCTGAGCTGCCCGTCGGCAGACACGCTACATTCATTTAATATTAAGACAATATACCAACCAATCGGAGCCTCTGCGCTGTTGAACTGAAATGGTTTGCAGACACGCTTTCACTAGTCACTACGTTTCCCTGCTCAATACATGCATTCTAACTGCTAACTACTAGATAACTCACCATTTAAACCCCTGTGGATAACCCAAAAAGTTTAAAAAGACCCACCCATTTCCCACCCTTCCATATTGCACGTATCCTCGAGATCGACAATTTTAACGAACGAAGTGACCTCGCACGGCACTGTACTGTCCTCGAGCAAAGTCGGGGACAGCGTTACGCTGAACCGAACATATATTCACTAGGGAGAAGTTCAACGGAAAATATAGGGTCTCAAATGAAGGCCGAAACTATATGCTCCTTTGCCCAACATATAGTGATAGTTTTGTTTCGACTCTTTCTCGCAAGATATTTTTAACGTAATATTTCTCCTTAACAGCCCACCCATTTCCAACCCTTTCACTTTACACGTTTTCTCGAGATCGAGATCAACAGTTTTGACAAACGGCTATTGAAGTGACCTCGCACGGCACTGTACTGTCCTCCAGCGAAATCGGGGACAGCGTTACGCTAAATCAAACAGACACTCACTAGGGAGATTCGACGGAACATATAGGGTCTTAAATGAAGGCCGAAACTATATGCTCCCATGCCCAACATATAGTGATAGTTTTGTTTCGAATACGTTTTAGAATACTCCTTCTCGCAAGATATTTTTAACCTAACAGTTTGCTGAAATCATTCAAAGTTTATATCATAACTTTCAAGCTTAAGATCTTTCCTTCTAATTTTATTTCCTCAATAACATTTATTATAACATACCCAACGTTTCCTTATTTAATAAAAATACTTCAAAAAAACACGTTGTCTTCGCTTTATCAGTAATCTCCAGCTTTACACATAATTAAAAGAAAGAGTGGTATAATTCAAGTAAAGTTCCCTTTGTACTATCTCATATAAATACAGGAGTTGCAATAGACAATGTGAACCAATCAAATAACGTTTGAAGGCATATACCTTAAAAGCTACATAATCCCACAGCAAGCCCTACCCACTACAAACTACATAAAGCTAACCTAATAGAAACAAATCATCTTCATTACGATTACCCGCCAACCACAAATTAGCATGTACAATGTACATAGCATAGAATTCCGAGCAACTGGCGCATGTGAAAGCTTTAAAAAGAAAAAAATATACTATTTGCTCATTTAGCGTGTGACTTTGTCCACACTGCGGAAATGAAAGATCACACAGGTAAAACTATATAAAACTCTTTATTCGCTTATGGTTGTCAATGACAGATGCCTTGCTGCTTGCCCGCGTGTTACTGACTGACCGACTGCATGAATGACTGCGTGCTATGCATTGGTTGCTGTTGCTGCACTTGATTGCTCATGTCATCTCTAGTGGTAGTTGTCTCTGGGCTGCCACAATACTCCCCCCTGAGTGCGGAAGCCCGTGCTGGAGCTGGAGGGTAGGTTCGGATAATGCCTCTGGGAGGTGTGTTGATTGGCGTCCACTGAGTCCTGTTGACCGCTGGATTTTGTGATGGTGTGATTGATGCGTCGATTGTGGGTGTCGAAGCGTTTCTTCCTTTGTATGCGGTCGCCTCCAAGAATGCCGGTTTTAGGCGTTCGGTTGAAACGTTTATTCTCTTCCCGTTTACCTCGATTGTATACACGACCTGCAATAATCTATTCACCACTTTATGTGGTCCGGAGTATGGTTGCGAAAGGGGTTTTCGATTTGCATCTACCCGAAGAAACACGTGGGTGCACGATTGCAGGTCCTTGCTTTGGAATATCTTTCGCTGGCAATGATGCGCCGCCTGTACTGGACGAAGTGTCTGCATCGTTTCCCGTAGCTGCTCAATGAACGCGTGTGGTTCGATTTGATTGTCTCCAGCTGCTATAAAATCTCCTGGAAGCGAGAGTGTTGTTCGATATAAGATTTCTGCACTCGATCCTCCGATGTCGTCCTTGTAGCTGTTCCTTAATCCGAGTAGAACGGTTGGTAATACGTCGGCCCATGCGGGGTTCTGCTCGTGGCACATTATAGCGGCTTTGAGCGATCTGTGCCAGCGCTCCAGCATCCCATTCGCTGCGGGGTGATAAGGAGTTGTGCGATTTCTTTCGCATCCCATTCGATTTGCAAGCGCTCGGAAAAGAGCGGATTCGAATTGAGTTCCTTGATCCGTTGTCACTGTGCATGGCGCGCCGAACCGTGAAATCCAGCCTGAGAAAAATGCTTCTGCAACGGTTGCTGCTGTTTGATCCGGTATTGGAACTGCTTCTGGCCACCTAGAGAATCTGTCCATCATCGTCAAACAATACTTGAAGTTCTTGGAAGGAATCATTGGCCCCACGATGTCTATGTGTATATGCTGGAATCTGCCGTCTGGCATCGCAAATGGTTGCATTGGGTTAACGGTGCGTCTTGCAATTTTAGAGCGTTGGCAGGGTACGCAGCACCGAGCCCAATTATGCACGTCTTTGTTCATTTTGATCCAAACGAATTTTCGAGCGATCGCTTTGCATGTTGCGCGTCCACTGGGGTGCGATGGTTCATGATATGTATCGAAGACGTGTCTGCGAAGTGTTTCTGGTACATACGGTCGAGCTAACCCCGTGGACGTGTCACAAACGATTTCTCCCTGGTCTCCGAAGGGTTGGCGTTTCAATTTAAGTGACGTTTTGTTATCCTTTACCAGCGCTTGTAGCTCCTGGTCCTCCTGTTGCTCTCGGATGAACTCCTTAGCATCGATCACCGTGGGTAGGCTGATTGTCTCGATTCTTGACAATGCGTCGGCCACTTTGTTCTACTCCCCCTGGATGTGAACTATGTTGCTGGTGTACTCCGAAATGAAGCTTAGTTGTCGACTTTGACGCGGTGATGACTTTTCGGATTTTTTTTGGAATGACTACGTCAGGGGTTTGTGATCAGTTTGGACGGAGAATTCTCTGCCCTCCAGGTAATGTCTAAAATGCTTGATGCTGTCATGGATGGCGAGCAGTTCCCTATCATAGACGCTGTACCGTTTCTCTGTACCCGAGAGCTTGCGCTGGAAAAAGGCTAATGGCAGCCAACGGTCACCTTGAAGTTGTTGTAGGACGGCACCAATTGCAATATCCGATGCGTCTGTAACCAGTGACAAAGGTTGGTTCTTTTTAAAATGTACGAGAAGAGTTGCTTTCGCCAATGATTCCTTGCAGTCTGCGAATGCCTTGTTTGCCTTGGGTGTCCATCTTATTGGTGTCTTGTCGTTTTTTTTCGTGTTGGTCACGTATTCGTTCAGCGGTGCTTGAAGGTTTGCTGCGTTCTTGATGAAGCGCCTGTAAAAGTTAAGTGTTCCGAGAAACCTTCGTAGCTCTTTAACATTTTCGGGTTTCTTAAATCTCCGTATCGCTTCGATGCGGGATTCTGGGGGACTGATTCCATCTTTACTTATTTTATGTCCGAGGTACTCGATGTTGGTGGTGCCAAAAACACACTTTGCAATGTTTATAACAATTCCGAATTTGGTAAGTCGCTCCAACACTACTTTCACCTGCTCGAAATGGTCTTCTTCGTTTCGTGATGCGATCAGGATGTCGTCGATGTAGCACCAGCAAAAATCTAACCCCTTCAGTACCTCGTCCATAAATCGCTGGAACGACTGGGCGGCGTTTCGCAGGCCAAAAGTCATGACCACGAATTCATAGAGCCCGAACGGTGTGATCACCGCCGTCTTGGGTATATCGTCCTCCGCAATTGGCACGTGGTGGAATGCGCGTACTAAGTCCAGTTTTGTGAGTATTCTTTTGTCTGCGAGGTCTGCCATTATGTCCTCGATGTGTCGAAGTGGATAGCGGTCGGGTTGTGTAACCGCATTTAGTCGATGGAAATCGCCGCACGGACGCCAACCTCCTTTTTTCTGTGCCAAATGTAAGGGGCTTGCCCATGGGCTTGATGATGGACGACAAAATCCTTTGTCGAGCATGTACTCGAACTCCTGCTGGGCAATTTTTAATTTGTCCGGTGCCAAACGACGTGCCCGTTCAAAAACCGGGGGGCCTTTCGTGATTATGTGGTGTTGCACTCCGTGACTTATTTTCACTTTGAGTGTTGCTGGGTTGGTGAGCGCGGGATATTTTCTCACTAATTCGTGGAATTTGCTTGTTCCGCACACTGTCGCTATAGCCGGTTGATTTGAATAACGAATTTGGCCGGGGGTTGATAGAAGCGTCGTGGAGTCAATTAATCTTTTGTTCCTTAGGTCCACCATGAGACAATAATGTCTGAGGAAGTCAGCGCCTAGCATTGGCCGCGATACTTCTGCCACACGGAATTTCCAGGTGAACGTCCGTTGTAGACCCAGGTTTATTTTGATAAGCTTCTCCCCGAACGTATTTATCTCCGACCCATTTGCAGCGTACAATTTGTAGCCTGTCGGGTTAGCTCCTTGCTTGAATTTCCGAGGAAGTACGGATAGTTCCGCCCCCGTGTCCACTAAAAACTGTACTTTTGTTTCTTTATCGTAAACGTGCAGGCGATTGCTTCCTGTGTCACTGATCAGCGCCTGTTCCGTCAGTGACCTTTTGCGTTTCCCGACTTGAAAGAACACGGCTGTACGAAGTTCCTTGCTCTGGTTCCAAAACGAGAGTGGAACCAACAGAGGGTTGGATTGTTACGATGTGGGCTGCGTCGCGATATGTCTGTTTGCCATTGCTCGCCCTGTCTCTTCTCTTGTATTCGACGAAAATCCGCGCGCATACCCGATATTTCATCTGCCAATGCGTCTCGCAATTGCAGATCCGCTGATGTGTTCGTTGTACTGGCGCATTCGCTTATAGTAGATTTTGTCACGGAGTATATGTTGGTTTTGTTGATTTCGGCAATGCGGTCGGCTGCCGCCGCAAGTTCGTCCAGGGCTACGGCACTGGAACCCGCCAATATTGCTCGCATTTCTGCCGGTAGTCGTTCCAACCACAATGATTTTAAGAACGCCTCCGGCACTCCGTTTTTCGCGATGCGTTGCATGTTGCGGAGAAGCTGCGATGGACGCTGGTCGCCCAATTCCAAGCCGTGAAGCAGCTTGCGAATTTGTTCTTCATGACTTTGCCTGAAGGCGGATAAAAGACGTGTTTTGATGGCAAAATATTTCCCTGTCGTTGGCGGATTTTCTACTATGTCCGCCACTTGTGCTAGTGCGGCCATTTCTAACTCTCCAATCACTTTGTCAAATTTTGATGTATCGTTAATTATTCGATGCGATCGAAATTGAGCTTCTACACGCGCGAACCATAATGCCGGATGCGCCTGCCAGAACGATGGCAGCTTACAAGCGGTGATTTTGAAGATTTCTGCGGATTGGAGTTTTTCCTCGTGCTCGCCTTCGCTTGCATCCCTGAAGTTTTCGTCTTCAGATGTCATTTTGAGAGTCTGTCGTTTCTCTAATGCTGAGTACGTGTCCTCTTTTATGTCTGGGGTCACCAGTTTAGCGTGTGACTTTGTCCACACTGCGGAAATGAAAGATCACACAGGTAAAACTATATAAAACTCTTTATTCGCTTATGGTTGTCAATGACAGATGCCTTGCTGCTTGCCCGCGTGTTACTGACTGACCGACTGCATGAATGACTGCGTGCTATGCATTGGTTGCTGTTGCTGCACTTGATTGCTCATGTCATCTCTAGTGGTAGTTGTCTCTGGGCTGCCACACTCACACGTAATTGCAGAGACAAAGCTATTCTCCTTATCATCTTATCTTCAAACCTTTTTAAGCACCTTCATGTAAATTATCAATGTTTGTTTCCCACTAACAACATTAACGATCCACATCAAGAGAAAAACTTAGGTCCCACACTACATAAAACCAATTAAAGCTTTAGCAATGCAGCAACAACAACAACTCGCAAGCTATTCCCTTGCAAAGCTAATAATTCCCGAACAAAACGATCGTATCGATCTTACGTTCCCCATGGACAATTTTACTGGGTTGTTCCCAAAACAAACGAGCATCTAGAGCTTCATATACTAACAAATTTCCCTACTAACCTATTAACATAATATATTATTTGCAAAGTACATAACCAAAAGCTTATTTAGCAAGCTTTTCGTTATCGTCTATGAAAATTTAATGAGCAAGAAAAATGAAGCAAATGAAGGATTTTTTCTTTCAAATTGAAAATCATAAAAAGGCTTAACAAATGCGAAAGAAAAAATTTATTAGACTAAAGTAAAAAAAAAAACAAAAACTCTTTTTTATTTACGTTTTGGAAACATTATTTTTGCTACCAACCATCAATAAAACTAAAGTCCGAAAACGAAATACAACCAAAAATTGGTGTAACGCAATTTCAAACGAACTATATACATAATACAGTTTAAATCTTGAAAAACAAAACCGAATGAATGTAACAATAAAAGGAATAGATCGAAATAAAGCAGTAGTAAATAGAAAAATAAGCATTTAAAAAAAAAAACATACAAAAGTTTCAACAGAAAACCTTTCATGTAATATGAAAATATGTTGCAAAAAGACAAATTAGCGAAACTGTACATAAATGTGAAATTAGTTCATCAGAAAATTGATTATATTTTCATTAACATTCTAAAATGTAAGTAGAGAAAACAAGAAAATAAAGAAGAAAAAAAAGGACTGATTGTATGTTACATAAATCATAGCAATGCGAAAGTATACTGCAGTAAGCTGATTCAAGTAAAGAAAATGCAAAGCATATTGTAAATAACCGAAACTGTACTCGTATATATTTGTGAAATAGTTATATCCTCATTTGCATTAATATTCTAATATGTAAGTAAAGCGAAACAAGGAAATAAAGATAAATTAAAGAGAAATTATATGTTACATAAATTACAGCAATGCAGAAGTAAAGCAAAAAAAATATTGTAAAAGACAAATAAGCGAAACAATGTATAAATGTGTAATTAATTATAATTCATCTTCTAGTCTGTAAATGGAGCAAAACAAAATCAAATTAAAATGCCTAATAAGTCTTAGCAAACGATTAGCAAAAATATTCAAGCAAAGTAACTCAAAACAAAAAATTATGAAAGAACTACGACTCGTACAAGTCATTATGATTCAATAAGAAAAAACAAATATTACGATAAGAAATTAATAATTAAAGGAGCATGTCATAACTTTTTATGAAACGATAAGCAAAGAAAAAAGTAAATTCGACTAAAATCGTTTAAAGTAGTAATTTTTAAATCAACATTCCAAGTTTACCAATTAAAACAATGAAGCAAAAATGAATATCTTTCACGACAAGACTCTTCAAGCCAGTCGTGAACTTTTCTTTTCAGCGGGGAGGCAATGTTACGGGAACCGCAGTCCAAATATTGCTCGGTTCGTGTTCCGTCGTTCCTCTCTGTGTACTGTAAATGACAACATACATACGAAAAGCTGCGAATTGTAATCAATGCATCTGTGGGCACGGTGTCGTATCATGGATTAGCAGAAGTGGGTGTGTATCCATACTCGTATTAAGTATCAAACATATACACACAAGACTTCGCAATCGAACGCACCGCCCAGCGGAACGAATTGGTTACATGCATTGCGAATCGAGTGAAAGCTTTAGCTTTGTGGTTGCACCAGTCACAGAGAGATGGCACTTAATACGTTAAACTGTTTTGTTGTTGGACTTTGATCTTTTTTGAAATGGTAAATTTTCTTCATTATTTTAGTTGGTAAGCAATAAAGTCAGCATAATTATAGTATAAAAGAAAATTAAAGACACAAGAAAATCGAGAAGTATTTCTCCATTCACTGGCTCAAGGCGTGCGCCCGAGCTTATTCTATCTCAAGGCACTTAGCCCGAGATAAGTGAATAGTGGGATACGTTCAACTGCGTACTCAAGGCATCCGCCCGAGTATCAGCGCCCCAAGGCAGTTATGCCCGGGGCCTGCAGTTGAACTAGTAATTGATTGATTTATCAATCTGACTGCGTACTCAAGGCATCAGCCCGAGTATTAGCGTCCCAAGGCTTTGTGCCCGGAGCTAGCAGTTGGATTATAATCAATCGATTCGCTAATATAACTGCGTGCTCAAGGCGTCAGCCCGAGCAACAGTTAAAGTCTTAATTAAATTGGTTTGTTTTTCTCTGGTAACAAAAATAATTAAAGAATATAATAATCGTGCGAATTAACTGCTCCATTAACACTCTAAGTTCATAAATATGTAAATATAAAACCTCATTAACTAGTTCTTTAATAAATTAATCACTTCAGAAAATTTCATTCATTGATCGCTCCATAAACGCCCAACTTTATACGTCTCTGCGATAAATTAATTATTGAAAGAATTCCCTAGTAAATATGTTATTAAAATTAATATAGCCAACTGAACTTGTTATTATATGACCAAACAAAGAATAAAACAAAGCTTAAAACATTAAACAAAAACACTCTTTTACTGATCTAGTTGGCGAGTATAAAGTAGCAGATAAGTATCATACAGGAATATCTCTCTCTCCCCGGGAGCCTTGATGTGTATATAGGATACACATCATATCAAGCTCCCAGCGCATGCCAGTATACATAGGGTGTACTGGTGTTGTGTAACAAATTGGCGGAGCCGGTAGGATATCGGTTTTGCAAACACCACAATGTAGCGCATTGTGTAGTAAAATTAAATGGGATGTAAGTCTTTCCTCCCAGCCGATATCCGAAACCACTCAATCTCTGTATGTTATCATTGCTACTTACATTGTCAATAGAACTGGATCAGTTTCCTAAAATTTAAAAACAAAAAACCAATCTCATTGATCATTTAAATAACAAGCATATAATTTTCATATCCAATATTTTATATTCCAAAATCTAATCTAGTCTATTTTAAAATCAATCAAATAAACTTCCAAATGATTCAAACTTAATTTAACGTACAACGCACAACTTATCGATAATGTTTCAGTTGACTTACATCCAAAACAATCAACAGTACAAGTAAACATCGAACACAAGCAAGCATAATGAAAACATAAATAACGAGTGAACAAACTCGTGTCCATCGTTATATCAACATAACATCTTCTATCGCTCAAACAACTGAAACAATAATAATAACAATAACGCGCACCCACATGAATATTCAAGTCTTATCTTTAAAATTGATCTAGCATTCGAATAATTTCTTGAGAGCCTTTAATGAAGATGAAATTAATGAATAGACGTTTGAACAATAATTTTTAATGCAGTTAAATCAAAGTGCAAATAAGTAAACCAACCGCGTGAAATGAATATCAAATTTAGATACAAGAGACAATTTTTCAATACAAATGCTAAACAAGAAACTTTAATATTTTCAAGTTTCACTGAAATAATCCAAGTGTAGGAACTGTGAAACAAATGAGTTTTAATTATTATAGCTCAATACAATATAGGCCAACTCAATACAAACAAATTTACCCTTAAGCCAATTACCTCTTTCAATTCCCATTTTTTCTCCCCCCCACGAATGACAAAATATGAATTCAGCACTCAATTTGCAATTTTATAGTATTAGCAGCAATAAATGGAAACTAGTGGCAGTCAAGCCGATAAATCCCGGCAAGCTTTCATAAATAAATAAAATAAGTTGAGTGGTTCCCCGAAAACCCACTGTCGACAGCCACAAATGTGGTCCCTTCAAAACAAAACTGTCGGCAGCCACTCAGCCTTTAGTCTAAGTAAAAAACAAGATAGCCTCTGAGCCGTCGACCGAAGCTGTCGGTGGACACGCTATTTTTAGTTACAAGTCGGTAAGGAAACCGACAATAGCCTCTGAACCGTTACCCCTAGTTGTCAGCGGACACGCTATTTTTAGTTATAAGGCACAACAGAAACGCATAATAGCCTCTGAGCCATCGGCCGAAGCTGTCGGTGGACACGCTAATCTTAACTACAAGTCGGTAAGGAAACCGACAATAGCCTCTGAGCCGTGGATCCTAGTTGTCAGCGGACACGCAATTTTTAGTTGTAAGTCACTATAGAAACAAACAAAAGCCTCTGAGCTGCCCGTCGGCAGACACGCTACATTCATTTAATATTAAGACAATATACCAACCAATCGGAGCCTCTGCGCTGTTGAACTGAAATGGTTTGCAGACACGCTTTCACTAGTCACTACGTTTCCCTGCTCAATACATGCATTCTAACTGCTAACTACTAGATAACTCACCATTTAAACCCCTGTGGATAACCCAAAAAGTTTAAAAAGACCCACCCATTTCCCACCCTTCCATATTGCACGTATCCTCGAGATCGACAATTTTAACGAACGAAGTGACCTCGCACGGCACTGTACTGTCCTCGAGCAAAGTCGGGGACAGCGTTACGCTGAACCGAACATATACTCACTAGGGAGAAGTTCAACGGAAAATATAGGGTCTCAAATGAAGGCCGAAACTATATGCTCCTTTGCCCAACATATAGTGATAGTTTTGTTTCGACTCTTTCTCGCAAGATATTTTTAACGTAATATTTCTCCTTAACAGCCCACCCATTTCCAACCCTTTCACTTTACACGTTTCCTCGAGATCGAGATCAACAGTTTTGACAAACGGCTATTGAAGTGACCTCGCACGGCACTGTACTGTCCTCCAGCAAAATCGGGGACAGCGTTACGCTAAATCAAACAGACACTCACTAGGGAGATTTGACGGAACATATAGGGTCTTAAATGAAGGCCGAAACTATATGCTCCCATGCCCAACATATAGTGATAGTTTTGTTTCGAATACGTTTTAGAATACTCCTTCTCGCAAGATATTTTTAACCTAACAGTTTGCTGAAATCATTCAAAGTTTATATCATAACTTTCAAGCTTAAGATCTTTCCTTCTAATTTTATTTCCTCAATAACATTTATTATAACATACCCAACGTTTCCTTATTTAATAAAAATACTTCAAAAAAACACGTTGTCTTCGCTTTATCAGTAATCTCCAGCTTTACACATAATTAAAAGAAAGAGTGGTATAATTCAAGTAAAGTTCCCTTTGTACTATCTCATATAAATACAGGAGTTGCAATAGACAATGTGAACCAATCAAATAACGTTTGAAGGCATATACCTTAAAAGCTACATAATCCCACAGCAAGCCCTACCCACTACAAACTACATAAAGCTAACATAATAGAAACAAATCATCTTCATTACGATTACCCGCCAACCACAAATTAGCATGTACAATGTACATAGCATAGAATTCCGAGCAACTGGCGCATGTGAAAGCTTTAAAAAGAAAAAAAATATACTATTTGCTCACACGTAATTGCAGAGACAAAGCTATTCTCCTTATCATCTTATCTTCAAACATTTTTAAGCACCTTCATGTAAATTATCAATTTTTGTTTCCCACTAACAACATTAACGATCCACATCAAGAGAAAAACTTAGGTCCCACACTACATAAAACCAATTAAAGCTTTAGCAATGAAGCAACAACAACAACTTGCAAGCTATTCCCTTGCAAAGCTAATAATTCCCGAACAAAACGATCGTATCGATCTTACGTTCCCCATGGACAATTTTACTGGGTTGTTCCCAAAACAAACGAGCATCTAGAGCTTCATATACTAACAAATTTCCCTACTAACCTATTAACATAATATATTATTTGCAAAGTACATAACCAAAAGCTTATTTAGCAAGCTTTTCGTTATCGTCTATGAAAATTTAATGAGCAAGAAAAATGAAGCAAATGAAGGATTTTTTCTTTCAAATTGAAAATCATAAAAAGGCTTAACAAATGCGAAAGAAAAAATTTATTAGACTAAAGTAAAAAAAAAAACAAAAACTCTTTTTTATTTACGTTTTGGAAACATTATTTTTGCTACCAACCATCAATAAAACTAAAGTCCGAAAACGAAATACAACCAAAAATTGGTGTAACGCAATTTCAAACGAACTATATACATAATACAGTTTAAATCTTGAAAAACAAAACCGAATGAATGTAACAATAAAAGGAATAGATCGAAATAAAGCAGTAGTAAATAGAAAAATAAGCATTTAAAAAAAAACATACAAAAGTTTCAACAGAAAACCTTTCATGTAATATGAAAATATGTTGCAAAAAGACAAATTAGCGAAACTGTACATAAATGTGAAATTAGTTCATCAGAAAATTGATTATATTTTCATTAACATTCTAAAATGTAAGTAGAGAAAACAAGAAAATAAAGAAGAAAAAAAAAGGACTGATTGTATGTTACATAAATCATAGCAATGCGAAAGTATACTGCAGTAAGCTGATTCAAGTAAAGAAAATGCAAAGCATATTGTAAATAACCGAAACTGTACTCGTATATATTTGTGAAATAGTTATATCTTCATTTGCATTAATATTCTAATATGTAAGTAAAGCGAAACAAGGAAATAAAGATAAATTAAAGAGAAATTATATGTTACATAAATTACAGCAATGCAGAAGTAAAGCAAAAAAAATATTGTAAAAGACAAATAAGTGAAACAATGTATAAATGTGTAATTAATTATAATTCATCTTCTAGTCTGTAAATGGAGCAAAACAAAATCAAATTAAAATGCCTAATAAGTCTTAGCAAACGATTAGCAAAAATATTCAAGCAAAGTAACTCAAAACAAAAAATTATGAAAGAACTACGACTCGTACAAGTCATTATGATTCAATAAGAAAAAACAAATATTACGATAAGAAATTAATAATTAAAGGAGCATGTCATAACTTTTTATGAAACGATAAGCAAAGAAAAAAGTAAATTCGACTAAAATCGTTTAAAGTAGTAATTTTTAAATCAACATTCCAAGTTTACCAATTAAAACAATGAAGCAAAAATGAATATCTTTCACGACAAGACTCTTCAAGCCAGTCGTGAACTTTTCTTTTCAGCGGGGAGGCAATGTTACGGGAACCGCAGTCCAAATATTGCTCGGTTCGTGTTCCGTCGTTCCTCTCTGTGTACTGTAAATGACAACATACATACGAAAAGCTGCGAATTGTAATCAATGCATCTGTGGGCACGGTGTCGTATCATGGATTAGCAGAAGTGGGTGTGTATCCATACTCGTATTAAGTATCAAACATATACACACAAGACTTCGCAATCGAACGCACCGCCCAGCGGAACGAATTGGTTACATGCATTGCGAATCGAGTGAAAGCTTTAGCTTTGTGGTTGCACCAGTCACAGAGAGATGGCACTTAATACGTTAAACTGTTTTGTTGTTGGACTTTGATCTTTTTTGAAATGGTAAATTTTCTTCATTATTTTAGTTGGTAAGCAATAAAGTCAGCATAATTATAGTATAAAAGAAAATTAAAGACACAAGAAAATCGAGAAGTATTTCTCCATTCACTGGCTCAAGGCGTGCGCCCGAGCTTATTCTATCTCAAGGCACTTAGCCCGAGATAAGTGAATAGTGGGATACGTTCAACTGCGTACTCAAGGCATCCGCCCGAGTATCAGCGCCCCAAGGCAGTTATGCCCGGGGC
The DNA here is from genome assembly GCA_963969285.1 of Odontomyia ornata. Classification (NCBI taxonomy): domain Eukaryota; kingdom Metazoa; phylum Arthropoda; class Insecta; order Diptera; family Stratiomyidae; genus Odontomyia; species Odontomyia ornata. The sequence continues at coordinate 197,358,815 of OZ017738.1, read as the reverse complement.
CTGCAGTTGAACTAGTAATTGATTGATTTATCAATCTGACTGCGTACTCAAGGCATCAGCCCGAGTATTAGCGTCCCAAGGCTTTGTGCCCGGAGCTAGCAGTTGGATTATAATCAATCGATTCGCTAATATAACTGCGTGCTCAAGGCGTCAGCCCGAGCAACAGTTAAAGTCTTAATTAAATTGGTTTGTTTTTCTCTGGTAACAAAAATAATTAAAGAATATAATAATCGTGCGAATTAACTGCTCCATTAACACTCTAAATTCATAAATATGTAAATATAAAACCTCATTAACTAGTTCTTTAATAAATTAATCACTTCAGAAAATTTCATTCATTGATCGCTCCATAAATGCCCAACTTTATACGTCTCTGCGATAAATTAATTATTGAAAGAATTCCCTAGTAAATATGTTATTAAAATTAATATAGCCAACTGAACTTGTTATTATATGACCAAACAAAGAATAAAATAAAGCTTAAAACATTAAACAAAAACACTCTTTTACTGATCTAGTTGGCGAGTATAAAGTAGCAGATAAGTATCATACAGGAATATCTCTCTCTCCCCGGGAGCCTTGATGTGTATATAGGATACACATCATATCAAGCTCCCAGCGCATGCCAGTATACATAGGGTGTACTGGTGTTGTGTAACAAATTGGCGCAGCCGGTAGGATATCGGTTTTGCAAACACCACAATGTAGCGCATTGTGTAGTAAAATTAAATGGGATGTAAGTCTTTCCTCCCAGCCGATATCCGAAACCACTCAATCTCTGTATGTTATCATTGCTACTTACATTGTCAATAGAACTGGATCAGTTTCCTAAAATTTAAAAACAAAAAACCAATCTCATTGATCATTTAAATAACAAGCATATAATTTTCATATCCAATATTTTATATTCCAAAATCTAATCTAGTCTATTTTAAAATCAATCAAATAAACTTCCAAATGATTCAAACTTAATTTAACGTACAACGCACAACTTATCGATAATGTTTCAGTTGACTTACATCCAAAACAATCAACAGTACAAGTAAACATCGAACACAAGCAAGCATAATGAAAACATAAATAACGAGTAAACAAACTCGTGTCCATCGTTATATCAACATAACATCTTTTATCGCTCAAACAACTGAAACAATAATAATAACAATAACGCGCACCCACATGAATATTCAAGTCTTATCTTTAAAATTGATCTAGCATTCGAATAATTTCTTGAGAGCCTTTAATGAAGATGAAATTAATGAATAGACGTTTGAACAATAATTTTTAATGCAGTTAAATCAAAGTGCAAATAAGTAAACCAACCGCGTGAAATGAATATCAAATTTAGATACAAGAGACAATTTTTCAATACAAATGCTAAACAAGAAACTTTAATATTTTCAAGTTTCACTGAAATAATCCAAGTGTAGGAACTGTGAAACAAATGAGTTTTAATTATTATAGCTCAATACAATATAGGCCAACTCAATACAAACAAATTTACCCTTAAGCCAATTACCTCTTTCAATTCCCATTTTTTCTCCCCCCCACGAATGACAAAATATGAATTCAGCACTCAATTTGCAATTTTATAGTATTAGCAGCAATAAATGGAAACTAGTGGCAGTCAAGCCGATAAATCCCGGCAAGCTTTCATAAATAAATAAAATAAGTTGAGTGGTTCCCCGAAAACCCACTGTCGACAGCCACAAATGTGGTCCCTTCAAAACAAAACTGTCGGCAGCCACTCAGCCTTTAGTCTAAGTAAAAAACAAGATAGCCTCTGAGCCGTCAACCGAAGCTGTCGGTGGACACGCTATTTTTAGTTACAAGTCGGTAAGGAAACCGACAATAGCCTCTGAACCGTTACCCCTAGTTGTCAGCGGACACGCTATTTTTAGTTATAAGGCACAACAGAAACGCATAATAGCCTCTGAGCCATCGGCCGAAGCTGTCGGTGGACACGCTAATCTTAACTACAAGTCGGTAAGGAAACCGACAATAGCCTCTGAGCCGTGGATCCTAGTTGTCAGCGGACACGCAATTTTTAGTTGTAAGTCACTATAGAAACAAACAAAAGCCTCTGAGCTGCCCGTCGGCAGACACGCTACATTCATTTAATATTAAGACAATATACCAACCAATCGGAGCCTCTGCGCTGTTGAACTGAAATGGTTTGCAGACACGCTTTCACTAGTCACTACGTTTCCCTGCTCAATACATGCATTCTAACTGCTAACTACTAGATAACTCACCATTTAAACCCCTGTGGATAACCCAAAAAGTTTAAAAAGACCCACCCATTTCCCACCCTTCCATATTGCACGTATCCTCGAGATCGACAATTTTAACGAACGAAGTGACCTCGCACGGCACTGTACTGTCCTCGAGCAAAGTCGGGGACAGCGTTACGCTGAACCGAACATATACTCACTAGGGAGAAGTTCAACGGAAAATATAGGGTCTCAAATGAAGGCCGAAACTATATGCTCCTTTGCCCAACATATAGTGATAGTTTTGTTTCGACTCTTTCTCGCAAGATATTTTTAACGTAATATTTCTCCTTAACAGCCCACCCATTTCCAACCCTTTCACTTTACACGTTTCCTCGAGATCGAGATCAACAGTTTTGACAAACGGCTATTGAAGTGACCTCGCACGGCACTGTACTGTCCTCCAGCAAAATCGGGGACAGCGTTACGCTAAATCAAACAGACACTCACTAGGGAGATTTGACGGAACATATAGGGTCTTAAATGAAGGCCGAAACTATATGCTCCCATGCCCAACATATAGTGATAGTTTTGTTTCGAATACGTTTTAGAATACTCCTTCTCGCAAGATATTTTTAACCTAACAGTTTGCTGAAATCATTCAAAGTTTATATCATAACTTTCAAGCTTAAGATCTTTCCTTCTAATTTTATTTCCTCAATAACATTTATTATAACATACCCAACGTTTCCTTATTTAATAAAAATACTTCAAAAAAACACGTTGTCTTCGCTTTATCAGTAATCTCCAGCTTTACACATAATTAAAAGAAAGAGTGGTATAATTCAAGTAAAGTTCCCTTTGTACTATCTCATATAAATACAGGAGTTGCAATAGACAATGTGAACCAATCAAATAACGTTTGAAGGCATATACCTTAAAAGCTACATAATCCCACAGCAAGCCCTACCCACTACAAACTACATAAAGCTAACATAATAGAAACAAATCATCTTCATTACGATTACCCGCCAACCACAAATTAGCATGTACAATGTACATAGCATAGAATTCCGAGCAACTGGCGCATGTGAAAGCTTTAAAAAGAAAAAAAATATACTATTTGCTCACACGTAATTGCAGAGACAAAGCTATTCTCCTTATCATCTTATCTTCAAACCTTTTTAAGCACCTTCATGTAAATTATCAATTTTTGTTTCCCACTAACAACATTAACGATCCACATCAAGAGAAAAACTTAGGTCCCACACTACATAAAACCAATTAAAGCTTTAGCAATGAAGCAACAACAACAACTTGCAAGCTATTCCCTTGCAAAGCTAATAATTCCCGAACAAAACGATCGTATCGATCTTACGTTCCCCATGGACAATTTTACTGGGTTGTTCCCAAAACAAACGAGCATCTAGAGCTTCATATACTAACAAATTTCCCTACTAACCTATTAACATAATATATTATTTGCAAAGTACATAACCAAAAGCTTATTTAGCAAGCTTTTCGTTATCGTCTATGAAAATTTAATGAGCAAGAAAAATGAAGCAAATGAAGGATTTTTTCTTTCAAATTGAAAATCATAAAAAGGCTTAACAAATGCGAAAGAAAAAATTTATTAGACTAAAGTAAAAAAAAAAACAAAAACTCTTTTTTATTTACGTTTTGGAAACATTATTTTTGCTACCAACCATCAATAAAACTAAAGTCCGAAAACGAAATACAACCAAAAATTGGTGTAACGCAATTTCAAACGAACTATATACATAATACAGTTTAAATCTTGAAAAACAAAACCGAATGAATGTAACAATAAAAGGAATAGATCGAAATAAAGCAGTAGTAAATAGAAAAATAAGCATTTAAAAAAAACATACAAAAGTTTCAACAGAAAACCTTTCATGTAATATGAAAATATGTTGCAAAAAGACAAATTAGCGAAACTGTACATAAATGTGAAATTAGTTCATCAGAAAATTGATTATATTTTCATTAACATCCTAAAATGTAAGTAGAGAAAACAAGAAAATAAAGAAGAAAAAAAGGACTGATTGTATGTTACATAAATCATAGCAATGCGAAAGTATACTGCAGTAAGCTGATTCAAGTAAAGAAAATGCAAAGCATATTGTAAATAACCGAAACTGTACTCGTATATATTTGTGAAATAGTTATATCTTCATTTGCATTAATATTCTAATATGTAAGTAAAGCGAAACAAGGAAATAAAGATAAATTAAAGAGAAATTATATGTTACATAAATTACAGCAATGCAGAAGTAAAGCAAAAAAAATATTGTAAAAGACAAATAAGCGAAACAATGTATAAATGTGTAATTAATTATAATTCATCTTCTAGTCTGTAAATGGAGCAAAACAAAATCAAATTAAAATGCCTAATAAGTCTTAGCAAACGATTAGCAAAAATATTCAAGCAAAGTAACTCAAAACAAAAAATTATGAAAGAACTACGACTCGTACAAGTCATTATGATTCAATAAGAAAAAACAAATATTACGATAAGAAATTAATAATTAAAGGAGCATGTCATAACTTTTTATGAAACGATAAGCAAAGAAAAAAGTAAATTCGACTAAAATCGTTTAAAGTAGTAATTTTTAAATCAACATTCCAAGTTTACCAATTAAAACAATGAAGCAAAAATGAATATCTTACACGACAAGGCTCTTCAAGCCAGTCGTGAACTTTTCTTTTCAGTGGGGAGGCAATGTTACGGGAACCGCAGTCCAAATATTGCTCGGTTCGTGTTCCGTCGTTCCTCTCTGTGTACTGTAAATGACAACATACATACGAAAAGCTGCGAATTGTAATCAATGCATCTGTGGGCACGGTGTCGTATCATGGATTAGCAGAAGTGGGTGTGTATCCATACTCGTATTAAGTATCAAACATATACACACAAGACTTCGCAATCGAACGCACCGCCCAGCGGAACGAATTGGTTACATGCATTGCGAATCGAGTGAAAGCTTTAGCTTTGTGGTTGCACCAGTCACAGAGAGATGGCACTTAATACGTTAAACTGTTTTGTTGTTGGACTTTGATCTTTTTTGAAATGGTAAATTTTCTTCATTATTTTAGTTGGTAAGCAATAAAGTCAGCATAATTATAGTATAAAAGAAAATTAAAGACACAAGAAAATCGAGAAGTATTTCTCCATTCACTGGCTCAAGGCGTGCGCCCGAGCTTATTCTATCTCAAGGCACTTAGCCCGAGATAAGTGAATAGTGGGATACGTTCAACTGCGTACTCAAGGCATCCGCCCGAGTATCAGCGCCCCAAAGCAGTTATGCCCGGGGCCTGCAGTTGAACTAGTAATTGATTGATTTATCAATCTGACTGCGTACTCAAGGCATCAGCCCGAGTATTAGCGTCCCAAGGCTTTGTGCCCGGAGCTAGCAGTTGGATTATAATCAATCGATTCGCTAATATAACTGCGTGCTCAAGGCGTCAGCCCGAGCAACAGTTAAAGTCTTAATTAAATTGGTTTGTTTTTCTCTGGTAACAAAAATAATTAAAGAATATAATAATCGTGCGAATTAACTGCTCCATTAACACTCTAAATTCATAAATATGTAAATATAAAACCTCATTAACTAGTTCTTTAATAAATTAATCACTTCAGAAAATTTCATTCATTGATCGCTCCATAAATGCCCAACTTTATACGTCTCTACGATAAATTAATTATTGAAAGAATTCCCTAGTAAATATGTTATTAAAATTAATATAGCCAACTGAACTTGTTATTATATGACCAAACAAAGAATAAAATAAAGCTTAAAACATTAAACAAAAACACTCTTTTACTGATCTAGTTGGCGAGTATAAAGTAGCAGATAAGTATCATACAGGAATATCTCTCTCTCCCCGGGAGCCTTGATGTGTATATAGGATACACATCATATCAAGCTCCCAGCGCATGCCAGTATACATAGGGTGTACTGGTGTTGTGTAACAAATTGGCGCAGCCGGTAGGATATCGGTTTTGCAAACACCACAATGTAGCGCATTGTGTAGTAAAATTAAATGGGATGTAAGTCTTTCCTCCCAGCCGATATCCGAAACCACTCAATCTCTGTATGTTATCATTGCTACTTACATTGTCAATAGAACTGGATCAGTTTCCTAAAATTTAAAAACAAAAAACCAATCTCATTGATCATTTAAATAACAAGCATATAATTTTCATATCTAATATTTTATATTCCAAAATCTAATCTAGTCTATTTTAAAATCAATCAAATAAACTTCCAAATGATTCAAACTTAATTTAACGTACAACGCACAACTTATCGATAATGTTTCAGTTGACTTACATCCAAAACAATCAACAGTACAAGTAAACATCGAACACAAGCAAGCATAATGAAAACATAAATAACGAGTAAACAAACTCGTGTCCATCGTTATATCAACATAACATCTTTTATCGCTCAAACAACTGAAACAATAATAATAACAATAACGCGCACCCACATGAATATTCAAGTCTTATCTTTAAAATTGATCTAGCATTCGAATAATTTCTTGAGAGCCTTTAATGAAGATGAAATTAATGAATAGACGTTTGAACAATAATTTTTAATGCAGTTAAATCAAAGTGCAAATAAGTAAACCAACCGCGTGAAATGAATATCAAATTTAGATACAAGAGACAATTTTTCAATACAAATGCTAAACAAGAAACTTTAATATTTTCAAGTTTCACTGAAATAATCCAAGTGTAGGAACTGTGAAACAAATGAGTTTTAATTATTATAGCTCAATACAATATAGGCCAACTCAATACAAACAAATTTACCCTTAAGCCAATTACCTCTTTCAATTCCCATTTTTTCTCCCCCCCACGAATGACAAAATATGAATTCAGCACTCAATTTGCAATTTTATAGTATTAGCAGCAATAAATGGAAACTAGTGGCAGTCAAGCCGATAAATCCCGGCAAGCTTTCATAAATAAATAAAATAAGTTGAGTGGTTCCCCGAAAACCCACTGTCGACAGCCACAAATGTGGTCCCTTCAAAACAAAACTGTCGGCAGCCACTCAGCCTTTAGTCTAAGTAAAAAACAAGATAGCCTCTGAGCCGTCAACCGAAGCTGTCGGTGGACACGCTATTTTTAGTTACAAGTCGGTAAGGAAACCGACAATAGCCTCTGAACCGTTACCCCTAGTTGTCAGCGGACACGCTATTTTTAGTTATAAGGCACAACAGAAACGCATAATAGCCTCTGAGCCATCGGCCGAAGCTGTCGGTGGACACGCTAATCTTAACTACAAGTCGGTAAGGAAACCGACAATAGCCTCTGAGCCGTGGATCCTAGTTGTCAGCGGACACGCAATTTTTAGTTGTAAGTCACTATAGAAACAAACAAAAGCCTCTGAGCTGCCCGTCGGCAGACACGCTACATTCATTTAATATTAAGACAATATACCAACCAATCGGAGCCTCTGCGCTGTTGAACTGAAATGGTTTGCAGACACGCTTTCACTAGTCACTACGTTTCCCTGCTCAATACATGCATTCTAACTGCTAACTACTAGATAACTCACCATTTAAACCCCTGTGGATAACCCAAAAAGTTTAAAAAGACCCACCCATTTCCCACCCTTCCATATTGCACGTATCCTCGAGATCGACAATTTTAACGAACGAAGTGACCTCGCACGGCACTGTACTGTCCTCGAGCAAAGTCGGGGACAGCGTTACGCTGAACCGAACATATACTCACTAGGGAGAAGTTCAACGGAAAATATAGGGTCTCAAATGAAGGCCGAAACTATATGCTCCTTTGCCCAACATATAGTGATAGTTTTGTTTCGACTCTTTCTCGCAAGATATTTTTAACGTAATATTTCTCCTTAACAGCCCACCCATTTCCAACCCTTTCACTTTACACGTTTCCTCGAGATCGAGATCAACAGTTTTGACAAACGGCTATTGAAGTGACCTCGCACGGCACTGTACTGTCCTCCAGCAAAATCGGGGACAGCGTTACGCTAAATCAAACAGACACTCACTAGGGAGATTTGACGGAACATATAGGGTCTTAAATGAAGGCCGAAACTATATGCTCCCATGCCCAACATATAGTGATAGTTTTGTTTCGAATACGTTTTAGAATACTCCTTCTCGCAAGATATTTTTAACCTAACAGTTTGCTGAAATCATTCAAAGTTTATATCATAACTTTCAAGCTTAAGATCTTTCCTTCTAATTTTATTTCCTCAATAACATTTATTATAACATACCCAACGTTTCCTTATTTAATAAAAATACTTCAAAAAAACACGTTGTCTTCGCTTTATCAGTAATCTCCAGCTTTACACATAATTAAAAGAAAGAGTGGTATAATTCAAGTAAAGTTCCCTTTGTACTATCTCATATAAATACAGGAGTTGCAATAGACAATGTGAACCAATCAAATAACGTTTGAAGGCATATACCTTAAAAGCTACATAATCCCACAGCAAGCCCTACCCACTACAAACTACATAAAGCTAACATAATAGAAACAAATCATCTTCATTACGATTACCCGCCAACCACAAATTAGCATGTACAATGTACATAGCATAGAATTCCGAGCAACTGGCGCATGTGAAAGCTTTAAAAAGAAAAAATATATACTATTTGCTCACACGTAATTGCAGAGACAAAGCTATTCTCCTTATCATCTTATCTTCAAACCTTTTTAAGCACCTTCATGTAAATTATCAATTTTTGTTTCCCACTAACAACATTAACGATCCACATCAAGAGAAAAACTTAGGTCCCACACTACATAAAACCAATTAAAGCTTTAGCAATGAAGCAACAACAACAACTTGCAAGCTATTCCCTTGCAAAGCTAATAATTCCCGAACAAAACGATCGTATCGATCTTACGTTCCCCATGGACAATTTTACTGGGTTGTTCCCAAAACAAACGAGCATCTAGAGCTTCATATACTAACAAATTTCCCTACTAACCTATTAACATAATATATTATTTGCAAAGTACATAACCAAAAGCTTATTTAGCAAGCTTTTCGTTATCGTCTATGAAAATTTAATGAGCAAGAAAAATGAAGCAAATGAAGGATTTTTTCTTTCAAATTGAAAATCATAAAAAGGCTTAACAAATGCGAAAGAAAAAATTTATTAGACTAAAGTAAAAAAAAAAACAAAAACTCTTTTTTATTTACGTTTTGGAAACATTATTTTTGCTACCAACCATCAATAAAACTAAAGTCCGAAAACGAAATACAACCAAAAATTGGTGTAACGCAATTTCAAACGAACTATATACATAATACAGTTTAAATCTTGAAAAACAAAACCGAATGAATGTAACAATAAAAGGAATAGATCGAAATAAAGCAGTAGTAAATAGAAAAATAAGCATTTAAAAAAAACATACAAAAGTTTCAACAGAAAACCTTTCATGTAATATGAAAATATGTTGCAAAAAGACAAATTAGCGAAACTGTACATAAATGTGAAATTAGTTCATCAGAAAATTGATTATATTTTCATTAACATTCTAAAATGTAAGTAGAGAAAACAAGAAAATAAAGAAGAAAAAAAAGGACTGATTGTATGTTACATAAATCATAGCAATGCGAAAGTATACTGCAGTAAGCTGATTCAAGTAAAGAAAATGCAAAGCATATTGTAAATAACCGAAACTGTACTCGTATATATTTGTGAAATAGTTATATCTTCATTTGCATTAATATTCTAATATGTAAGTAAAGCGAAACAAGGAAATAAAGATAAATTAAAGAGAAATTATATGTTACATAAATTACAGCAATGCAGAAGTAAAGCAAAAAAAATATTGTAAAAGACAAATAAGCGAAACAATGTATAAATGTGTAATTAATTATAATTCATCTTCTAGTCTGTAAATGGAGCAAAACAAAATCAAATTAAAATGCCTAATAAGTCTTAGCAAACGATTAGCAAAAATATTCAAGCAAAGTAACTCAAAACAAAAAATTATGAAAGAACTACGACTCGTACAAGTCATTATGATTCAATAAGAAAAAACAAATATTACGATAAGAAATTAATAATTAAAGGAGCATGTCATAACTTTTTATGAAACGATAAGCAAAGAAAAAAGTAAATTCGACTAAAATCGTTTAAAGTAGTAATTTTTAAATCAACATTCCAAGTTTACCAATTAAAACAATGAAGCAAAAATGAATATCTTACACGACAAGGCTCTTCAAGCCAGTCGTGAACTTTTCTTTTCAGTGGGGAGGCAATGTTACGGGAACCGCAGTCCAAATATTGCTCGGTTCGTGTTCCGTCGTTCCTCTCTGTGTACTGTAAATGACAACATACATACGAAAAGCTGCGAATTGTAATCAATGCATCTGTGGGCACGGTGTCGTATCATGAATTAGCAGAAGTGGGTGTGTATCCATACTCGTATTAAGTATCAAACATATACACACAAGACTTCGCAATCGAACGCACCGCCCAGCGGAACGAATTGGTTACATGCATTGCGAATCGAGTGAAAGCTTTAGCTTTGTGGTTGCACCAGTCACAGAGAGATGGCACTTAATACGTTAAACTGTTTTGTTGTTGGACTTTGATCTTTTTTGAAATGGTAAATTTTCTTCATTATTTTAGTTGGTAAGCAATAAAGTCAGCATAATTATTGTATAAAAGAAAATTAAAGACACAAGAAAATCGAGAAGTATTTCTCCATTCACTGGCTCAAGGCGTGCGCCCGAGCTTATTCTATCTCAAGGCACTTAGCCCGAGATAAGTGAATAGTGGGATACGTTCAACTGCGTACTCAAGGCATCCGCCCGAGTATCAGCGCCCCAAGGCAGTTATGCCCGGGGCCTGCAGTTGAACTAGTAATTGATTGATTTATCAATCTGACTGCGTACTCAAGGCATCAGCCCGAGTATTAGCGTCCCAAGGCTTTGTGCCCGGAGCTAGCAGTTGGATTATAATCAATCGATTCGCTAATATAACTGCGTGCTCAAGGCGTCAGCCCGAGCAACAGTTAAAGTCTTAATTAAATTGGTTTGTTTTTCTCTGGTAACAAAAATAATTAAAGAATATAATAATCGTGCGAATTAACTGCTCCATTAACACTCTAAATTCATAAATATGTAAATATAAAACCTCATTAACTAGTTCTTTAATAAATTAATCACTTCAGAAAATTTCATTCATTGATCGCTCCATAAATGCCCAACTTTATACGTCTCTGCAATAAATTAATTATTGAAGGAATTCCCTAGTAAATATGTTATTAAAATTAATATAGCCAACTGAACTTGTTATTATATGACCAAACAAAGAATAAAATAAAGCTTAAAACATTGAACAAAAACACTCTTTTACTGATCTAGTTGGCGAGTATAAAGTAGCAGATAAGTATCATACAGGAATATCTCTCTCTCCCCGGGAGCCTTGATGTGTATATAGGATACACATCATATCAAGCTCCCAGCGCATGCCAGTATACATAGGGTGTACTGGTGTTGTGTAACACCGCTGGCAATTCACACAACGATTAACCCAAGATTTTTGGAAAAGGTGGTCAATGGAATACATAACGAGATTACAAGAAAGACCTAAATGGAATCGTCGTCAGCCCAATCTCGAAGTAAATGACTTAGTGCCCATTAAAGATGAGCGTCTGCCATCATACAAATGGCCAATGGGTCGAATTACAAAGACACATTTTGGAAATGATGGATTAATTCGAGTTGTAACTGTTCGCACTTCTAACAAGGAATTAGATCGACCCATTACAAAAATTGCATTATTACCAGTTGAGAAACCCTGAGAAATGGAAAAACATTCAGTTGAATTATTGAACATAAACAATTGATTCTATCTTTAATGTGAATTTGAGAATTTGAAGGCAATGAATACTATACTCCTACTCTAAAATTTGTAACGCAAACTGAAATTATCCTTAAGTATTATTATCCTTATCCTATTATTATCCTTTTTCCCGGCAATTATTAAATGGACGTTCCAGAATGGCGAGTCGGGGCGCCATATAAATAACCCCTTGTCGCAGCATATGTTGTGTACTTGTAAGGAGGAAATGCCACAAGTGATACAAACATAACTAGTTCCTGGTCAGCTGAACTTATGTATCAATTGGAATGTTAGCGATAAGACTTCGATAAGAAGCCTAGGATTGGTATCTTATTATAAATAAAAAGGTTACTTAACCTCTATTTATAGGTATTAATTCTGATCCTGGCGGACCATCGGGGGGAGAATGGTCCGAGCTACCTGAAATCAAAAAGAAAAAAAAATTAAACTATAAACTAGCAAATCTAATGTTTATTATATCACCATCATCTGAATGTCAAGTGATTGTCATTATTCCCAGTCGTTCCAGTCGATTTAACGAAATCACATCAGCTGATATTTTGCATTATTAATGGTGTTTTCCATTTTTTTAAATTGTAAACAACTTAATAGTAGACCAAACTAAACGGAAAAAGTACCGAAATTTTCATGTTGTATAAAAACCGTACAATTTGCTTTGTCATACCTTAGTTCGTTGTTTGAAACTCGGTACGTTTGATCGTTGTGTCGCTTTATACGCTTTTTTTGCAAGTTTTCGCCTAAGTTTATACAATTAATTTTACTTCAATAAAGTATGAAATCAAAATCATAGTGTTTTCTTTTATTGTGGTAAAATACAAAGTGAACGCATTAAACAGGACTGACCCAGAAAATTTATTATTGGCAAAATATGTACAATTTTTCTTTAGAAATATTCAAAGTAGTCTCTATTGGAGTCGATAACACGCTGATACCGGATTTTCCAATCCCCAAACGCTCCCTGGAAGTTGGTAACCTCGATGGTGTCTAGAGCCCTCGTCGTAGCAAGTTGAACGTTTTCCAGAGTCCCGAACCGCATCCCCTCAAGGTGTCTCTTGATCTTGGGGAACAAAAAGAAGTCCGCTGGTGCCATATCCGGGCTGTAAGGAGGCTGTGGCAATGTTGCCCTCGACTATTTGGCCAACTGCTCAGTGACGAGCAGGCAGGTGTGTAACAGAGCATTGTCGTGATGGAGGATCAAAGAATCGGCAATCTCCAGACGGACTTGGCGAACCCGGGCGGTTAGGCGACGGAGCACCTCTCTGTAGAACTGGCCGTTTACAGTTTCACGTCAAAGAAAGCAATGAGCATCGACTTCACCTTCGATTTGCTCATGCGCGCTTTTTTCGGTCGTGGTGACGCCAGTGTGTGCCACTCCGAACTCTGCCGCTTTGTCTCAGCATCGTTTTCGAAAACCCACGTCTCGTCTCCTGTAGTAACGTGGTTAAAAAACGCTGGTTCGGTTGCTCGACCGTACGCTCCATTTTCACTCCGACGGCGTAACTGATCACGCACTCCGCTCTCGCTCGATGCTATCTCTCCAAGCACTTGGAGGCAACTGCTGCAGCCCGGTCCCCTTTACCTAGACCTCCACCACCACTACATCACCAGATACTGGTTAGCAGACGCTTTGACTGCGCGGGGCAGGCTTAGGCTTACTTACTATACAGACCCTGTAGGTCCAAGGCTGAATCATAATTTGCCTCTGTTAATGGGAAATGTCGGATATTTTTTCCTGCCTCACCAGTCAGATGGTTCTTCAAATACCACATCTTTTGTATCGCTGGTATTGACTGGACATGTATCATTTGCGTGAATATGTCGCAGAACTGACCCTATTTAAGGTCATCACCGTCGAACGTTGCGATAGTGACTTTGGGAAGTCGTATAGCTGGAGCACGTGAATTCCCAGCAGTATAATCTGTATAGCTTAGTTATGGTGTTTCTGCCATCATTGAGCATTCTCTAACGGTATCCTCGAGCTTTATATACGCCTCCATGTCGTAATCTATAGGATCATCCCCAAGTTCCAGAATAGAATAATGAAGGTCTTCAGTTTGGCCCCATACCTTCCTCACCAAATCATGCACCATGCTCACACAGGGGGACTCATTTGTGCCAAGATGGTTGACAGGTGACGCTGAGTTGTAGCCATGATAGCCTTCTGGCGGCTTTTTAATGTAATTAGCTCCACCGGCTGCACGGATTGGCATTTAAAAGGCCCTTGCTTACACATGCTACATGCCGTGATCCTTGACTTTTGGTAACGTTGAGCCCTGGATAATGTGGAGCTCTTCTTTGAAGTAGTCTGAAGTACGAGTGTTCAGTGAGAACTGGATCCAATGCACGGATTTCGTTGTCCGTTTTCTCAAACTTATCCCATGGAGCTGCCAATTCTTGAAGGCACCTTTCATAATCAGACTCGGTTTTCCTCTGTGCACTGTCTTTGCCATAATTCTGGATCAGCGATTGGATTTGATCTCCGGTTTCCTTCTGCTCTGTGGCGAGCCTGTCCATATTTTGAGAATGGATGCAAAGGATTGAAAATCGACGAGGTTTGTGTTGAAGGATCTTCGCGGATCACAATTGTAGCACTCCAGGTGTCGTGGATATGTATCACGTCGGGGTCACTAAAATGTCGCGAACTTTACCGCAACTTGGACCTTGGATGTAGGTTGATTTGAAGTCCACTGAGCACTTAAACTCGTTGAACTCTGTTGATGAATTATTATAGAAAGATAAAAAATTCAATAAGCGCATAAGCCCTTTGAACTCGGCTGTTTATAATTTATTTGGTACTCAAGTTCTTGCAACTTGTGCATCAGCGATGAATCACCACTTACTGTTAAGCACAAATTTCAATCACTTCGCCAGAAGAATTCCAACCACTTCACCACTAGACTATAGAACTACTGGGGCTCGTAAATATGGAGCACTATTTAGAAACGAACACACCGAATGCTTGACGACAACTGACTTCATTCAAAAATGAATATTAAGATTTAGATCAAAGTGCTGATCGCACAAGTCCCACATTAAGACAAAAATTATTATCACTGAAGGGAAAACTGATGACGCTTGTGGAACAATCAAGCGACACTTGACTCGCTTTTACTCGCGAATAAATTCTACAGCGAAAATTGCTGACGCTTGTGATGGAATGTTGGATATCACTTGAAAAAATGCTGACAACATTTCTATGTGGGGCTTGTGCGTTACATTCATGACACATTGTGATAAAGAGTATGAATTTTGATACATTGTATTGGACATTGTATGAATTTTGATGCAAAGATGAAAAGTAAGTATTGAATTTTAAGAATTATGAAATTTTAGGATGTGATATATTTGTACATTTCTCCCCCCCATTGAGGGGTACCTCAACAGTTGGTTTATACATCAGTGGTGAAATCTGCATTTGAAAGACGTCATTGCGCCGGTATTGGTTTTAAGTTGTTGGAGTCACTTCGTTTCTGGCATTGGAATTGCCCCTTCCAGAAAATGATAACAGCAAATACAGTCAGCATAATTAAGGTGATTCAACGGACGTTGAATCGATTGTTAAACTTCATTGGCTAGCTCTGTATTTCTTAGATCCTCCAGAATTCTCTGCAGCGATGTAAGGTGCTGAATCATAGTACTTCAATGGGCGTAAGACTGATGTATCCTTCGATATATTGAAGTGTGTGAACGCTGTGTAGGCAAGTTGAGTGGTCGTGTTGAAAAGGTCATAGCTGTGTAGATTAAGTTAAGCATTTCTTACGGAACACTCCTGTTGAATTTCAAGCAGTCCAGCATATTCCAATGTGATCTGGAATGAATTCGTGCTACCAGACTGCATTAAGTTTGGTGGGTTCCATAAATGCGAATATCCATTGGTTCATTGTTTGTAGCTTCACGCACACATATTCACCAATTACTCGTGCTAAGGGGCAAGGAGTGTTGCTCTTGTTGTTGAAAAGATCGATTTCGCATGCTAAGTAGCTGTATGCTGACGTAAATATAGTTTGTAGCCTGGGACAAATGAGGCGATTCTCGATGCATGTTCCGAGTATTTCCGAGGAAAAGGGTAAATAATGGTCTCTATGATTGCTTACAGCTAATAACGAGAACTTCGGTTGGATGCCAACTATGGTGTTGTTGATTACGATTGGGATGGGTGTGCGGAAGAGATGAAATAGCTCTTGGTTCGTTAATGGCAGCTTTACACTGAAGATGAAGTAGTCCCAAGTGGCGGCACCTTCTATGGTCATCAATTTATAAAAGCAGTTAGGTCGTCATCCTGGATGGGTAATTGAAGTGGTGGTACCAAATGCGATCTTATTTTATGTATTTCCTGTTTGATCTGGCCGACTGGCAATAACATTGGACTGAGTCTTTCGTGGTGTGTATCAACAAGAACGTCGATAAGTAGTGCTTGCACTCTTTGTAAACTGGATGTTCTTAGCGTCAGCTGGATGGATATCATGGTGATCAATTGGGCGATACGTTGCTGACTCTCTTTAGCATCGTATTCTTGGATCTTGTGAATTATCTCTTGAATTTGTTTTTCTATGTCTCCGAAAGTCTCGTTGATTTGCGCTTGATCCTTCTTGATGATATTGATCGTTGCATCAAGAATTTTTGTCTGATTTTTTATAATGTTAAGTAGATGACCTTCAGTTGCCTTGACGTGGTCAATAGTTTTCACCATCTCTTGCGCATAATCAGTGTCCAGAATCCCAAAGAGTGAATGAGCGATGTTACCCACCAGATCAATGGCGCCTCTTTTAATTCATTTTCTGGATAATAGCACTTCATTTAACTCCAGTTCAGCGAAAATGTAATCAAATTGCTGGACTGAAGCACTGCATGTGGTGTTGTGTTGTGCCAGATCACACAGGTGTTGCAGTGCTTCTCTTCCATTGTGCATTGCCGTTAAGCCTCTTCAAATTGGTTTGACGTCATAATAAATTATCAGGTTCCATTCGGCTGCCATTGGTTGAATGGTTGCCATTTGCTCGAAATACATGCCTGGTGCTTGATTGAGCCTTGTTATGTGAACTGGCGACGCCAGAATGAGTGGTAGTGCTAACAGTGCTACCAGAATAGTCAACATTCCTGGAGCTATAGTTATCTGTTGCCGTTTTTGTGGCCTGATTGTGTGAGTCATCGTCGGAACTCAATAGACTTTCGTACATGCGATGCGATGGTCCTGGTCTATTTTGGGTATTCTGCTGGGGACTGCGCCCGCCTGTATTCGATGGTGCAGGAGTATTTTCTGGGTCCTCAGGGTTGACGGCAGTTGACCCCTCTGGATTGAAGAAATCTTCAACAGGTAATGGAGCAAAGCGATGAATTGATCGTGTTCGTATTCCATGTGCTGTTTTGACTTCCACAACACGCACCATTCCATCATCACCCATGAAGATCTTCGTGATTCGACCAAGTGGCCGATTCTGTATAGGGCAGTTGTCCTCCTTTATGACAACCATCATGCCTGGTTCAACATTGGTGGATCGGTTTCGCCATTTTTGCTTGATTTGCAGCTGGCTTAGGTACTCATGTGACCACCGTTTCCAAAACTTCATTCTTAGGCTTTTCACCAATTCCCATCGCCGTAATAAAACGGAAGTATTAGGCCGTGAAATGGTATCAATTTGTGCTATCAAGGGCTTACCAATCAGAAAACTACCTGGGGTTAAAGCTTTTAAGTCCCTTGGGTCTGTCAACATTGGACTAATTGGTCTGGAATTTAAAACTGCCTCCACCCCAACCACAACAGTTTCCAGTTCTTCATAGGTGAGTGAAGCTGCCGAGACTCTGCGTAATAAAAGATGCTCCACTGACTTGACTGCTGCCTCCCACAGGCCACCAAAGTGAGGTGTTCTTGTTGGAATGAATTTGAATTGTATTCCTCTTGAATTGCATAGGCTCTTGAGCAGTTTGTGAGTATATTTTTGAATCAAGTTAAGCCATTTTGTTCCTTGCACCGACAAAATTGGTTGCATTGTCGCAATAGAGCTTCTCACAATGACCTCTTCTTCCCAAGAAACGTATAAGTGAACCAATGAATGCATCTGTAGAAAGATCTGTGGCCAGCTTTAGGTGGACAGCCTTGGTGGCAAAGCAGCAAAACACCACAATATGGGCTTTCTGTGGTTTTTTACCTCGGACCTTGTAGTGTATCCAGAATGGGTCGCAGAAGTCCACTCCTGTATTTATGAATGGTCTGGCAGGCTGAACTCTAGTTCCTGGTAGATCTCCCATGATTTGGCTCATGAGTTTTGGTTTAGCTTTGGCGTACGTTATGCAATGGTGTACAATTGATCTTGCCATCGTTTTTCCTTTAATGAGCCAGAATCTCTGCTGAGCTGAGTTCTTCATAGGTGAGTGAAGCTGCCAAGACACTGCGTAATAAAAGATGCTCCGCTGACTTGACTGCTGCCTCCCACAGGCCACCAAAGTGAGGTGTTCTTGGTGGAATGAATTTGAATTGTATTCCTCTTGAACTGCATAGGCTCTTGAGCAGTTTGTGAGTATATTTTTGAATCAAGTTCAGCCAATTTGTTCCTTGCACCGACAAAATTGGTTGCATTGTCGCAATAGAGCTTCTCACAATGACCTCTTCTTCCCAAGAAACGTATAAGTGAACCAATGAATGCATCTGTAGAAAGATCTGTGGCCAGCTTTAGGTGAACAGCCTTGGTGGCAAAGCAGCAAAACACCACAATATGGGCTTTCTGTGGTTTTTTACCTCGGACCTTGTAGTGTATCCAGAATGGGTCGCAGAAGTCCACTCCTGTATTTATGAATGGTCTGGCAGGCTGAACTCTAGTTCCTGGTAGATCTCCCATGATTTGGCTCATGAGTTTTGGTTTAGCTTTGGCGTACGTTATGCAATGGTGTACAATTGATCTTGCCATCGTTTTTCCTTTAATGGGCCAGAATCTCTGCTGAGTTTGGTTGAGTAACATCTGAGGTCCACAGTGGAAACTTTGATCATGAATACTTTGCATGAGCAACTTGACCAATGGATCATTGTAGGGAAGTAGCATGGGATGTTTGGCATCATATGAACTTGACGAGTTTTCGAGACGGCCGGATACTCTGATGGTTCCATCCTCATCGATAAATGGTGTCAGATCAGAAAGAGGGCTTTCCCTTTTGACCATGTTGTGTTTTTTGAGCTGGAGCAGATCATCTTTGAAATAATTTGCTTGAATGGTGCGAACGATGGACATCGGGCCTTCTACAATTCTTCTGGTGTTAATGAGAGTTGTTCAGTTCAGTTGAGTTTTGGTTGCCTGGCATGACGACCAAAACGGAGCATATACGCAACTATTCTCTGCAATGTTGTGAATGGATT
The DNA here is from genome assembly GCA_963969285.1 of Odontomyia ornata. Taxonomy (NCBI): domain Eukaryota; kingdom Metazoa; phylum Arthropoda; class Insecta; order Diptera; family Stratiomyidae; genus Odontomyia; species Odontomyia ornata. Next base: position 197,339,351 of record OZ017738.1, on the reverse strand, counting down.
GTGGTGGTTGATAAGATATATGATATCGACTGGTTGAGAGGTGGCGGCCACTGTCACTTCTGCCTTCTTCTGTTTTAACTCTGATGACCCACTGGATGTAATTTGGTTAATGTTTTTGTGAAACGGAGCTGGCCATAATGCTTTATTGCCATGCAGAAACCTGGGACCATAAAACCAAATGTTTGTTGCTGCTAGCTTGCGGGCTGGCAATCCACGGGATACTAAGTCAGCTGGGTTGTCAGCGGATTTCACATGACGCCATTGTGAGGCTAATGAGCCTTCCTGTATTCTAGCTACTCTGTTGGCCACGAAGGTTTCAAATGATGACGATGGTGTATTGATCCATGCAAGAGTCACCTCAGAATCACTCCAGAAAAATATTTGACGATTTTCGTAGTTCAAATCTTGCTTTACTCTTGTGGCAAGATGGACACCCAAAAGAGCCGCACACAATTCCAGACGTGTTATTGGTTGGGTTTTGAGAGGTACCACACGAGATTTTGCGCATAGAAGTCTTACAACCACATTTCCATCCTGTTGAATGGATCGTAGATATACCACCGCTCCATAGGCCTTTTGTGAGGCATCCACAAACACATGAACCGAAATTGATTTGGGTGTTTGTCGAGAGAATACATGCCATGGGAAACGTAGATTCAGCAATCACTTAATATCATTGCGCAACGATATCCACCTTGCTTCCAAGTTCGAAGGTAATGGGTCATCCCTGAGCTATTTAGTTGCCACAGCTCCTGGATAAACATCTTTGCCGTGACTACCATTGGTGAAAGCAGCCCTAACAGATTGAATATTCTTTTCCGATTCCGAAGTGACTATGCACTTAGTGATTGCTTCCTCAGTCGATTGGTTGACTCTTATGAGAAACTGGTTATCGCTTGGCCGCCACATAAGACCCAATGTCTTGACTGTATTTGCTTGGTGCCCCTCCAGATCTAAGTCAACTTCTTGATCCTCTACTGGTATATGATCTTGAAGTCTTCTGTTGTTTGCGCACCATTTGCGCAAATTAAAACAAACAAGGCCCAGCAACTCGGACAGCTGTTTTTGCATCTCCGTGGCCTCGATTAATGAGTTGGAGCCAACTAATCCATCATCTACGTAGAAATGTTCCTTCAGAGCAATGAATCCCAATGGATACCTCTAGTGGTTATCCTGCGCTAGCTTTTGGAGGCACTTGGTTGCCAAATAAGGTGCAGGACGAGTGCCATATGTGACTGTATTGAGTTGATAATATCGAGCTGCCTGCTTGGGATCGTCACGCCAAAGGATGAACTGATACTTCCTGTTCTCTGGATGTAACAAAATCTGGCGATACATCTTCTGGATATCTGCCGTAAATACGTAGGTTGGAAGACGAAAACGGAGGAGAATTGTGAATACTTCCGGTTGCACTGTTGGTCCATTATGTAGTATGCCGTTGAGCGACATGCCGGAACTGGTTTTAGATGATGCATCAAAAACCACTCGAAGCTTGGTGGTTGTACTCTCGGGCTTCAGCACATAGTAGTGTGGTATGACGTAATACTGGTCTGGTGATTCGGAAGCACTAATTCTGGACATGTGTCCCAATGATTCGTACTCCCTCATAGATTCGCTGTATTGCTCGCGCAAGGTCGCATCCTTCACCAATCGCCTCTCAAGACCACAGAGTCGATTAAATGCTGTGTTCTTCGACTTGCCTAGCGTGGTGGATCCATCCAAGGAAGGCAGTCGAACCATGAAGCGACCGTCCTGAACTCCTCTGGTGTTCTCCACAAAATGGCTCTCGCAACGCTAAGGAAAGCGCTGGTTGATTGTTTGTACCTTCATCGATTCGCCAAAATTGCTCGATCAGATCATTGGTAGCCTGCTCCTCTGACGTAAATACACCACAAGTAACGCCGGATGTATTGTCTGCATAGATGCCTCCTGAAATCATCCATCCAAAGACAGTATTCTGGAGAATTGGCAAACCCTCATCTAATTGTATTTGACCTGACCTTAGTAGCTGACGATGAAACTCTGCCCCCAGAAGGATGCCTACGTGCTCAGGTTGATTGAAAGTGGGGTCTGCCATAAAGTGATGTCAATATGTCTTGTTGGTTGCTTAGACACAATCTCCGGAAGTATAAATGCTTCAAGTCTGGCCGCATATTTTGTGATTCGAGATAAATTTTCCAACTCGATACTTGGCCTAGAACTTCTTGCAGCTCCACCGATTCCTTCAATTTGCAAACCTGCTCGCTGTGATGACAGACGCAATCGCTTGATAAGCCTCTCGGTCACCAGGTTGACCTGAGATCCGGAATCTAGCAATGCTCTGCTTGTCGCGGTTAGCCCATTGTGTGACTTCACCAAAATTTTTGCGTCCCAAGGATGACGTATCTATGGTGATCGTAGTTGCATGCGGCTGCAAGGGACGATGAGTTTGAAGGCCGAACATCCTGCTGATTAGTCTTGATGCTATCTCGCCTTATTGCAGGATGCTGAGTCATGTCAAGATGCAGAAGTGTGTTGTGCTTATGACTGCACTTGGTGCATGCTCGCAAGGTGCAAGCACTGGCCTTGTGCCCTGGTCGAAGGCAGTTAAAACGCAATTATTTTTTTGAACGCACTGGAGCCTAGTTGTGACAGGCATTTGCAGAAACTGCTTACATGAAAAAAAAGGGTATGCTGATTGCTTGCACATTACGCATGACGGGTTTTGTTTACCCGGGACAGTAGATGGGAGAGATCGTGCTGAACTTGGTTTTTCCCTATGACCGCATATTTTGTGATTCGAGATAAATTTTCCAACTCGATACTTGGCCTAGAACTTCTTGCAGCTCCACCGATTCCTTCAATTTGCAAACCTGCTCGCTGTGATGACAGACCCAATCGCTTGATAAGCCTCTCTGTCACTAGGTTGACCTGAGATCCGGAATCTAGCAATGCTCTGCTTGTCGCGGTTAGCCCATTGTGTGACTTCACCAAAATTTTTGCGTCCCAAGGATGACGTATCTATGGTGATCGGGGTTGCATGCGGCTGCAAGGGACGATGAGTTTGAAGGCCGAATATCCTGCTGATTAGTCTTGATGCTATCTCGCCTTATTGCAGGTTGCTGAGTCATGTCAAGATGCAGAAGTGTGTTGTGCTTATGACTGCACTTGGTGCATGCTCGCAAGGTGCAAGCACTGGCCTTGTGCCCTGGTCGAAGGCAGTTAAAACGCAATTATTTTTTTGAACGCACTGGAGCCTAGTTGTGACAGGCATTTGCAGAAACTGCTTACATGAAAAAAAGGGTATGCTGATTGCTTGCACATTACACATGACGGGTTTTGTTTACCCGGGACAGTAGATGTGAGAGATCGTGCTGAACTTGGTTTTTCCCTATGACCGATGGATTCAAGCGACTGGAAGCAAAACTCCAAGAACTCCAAAATTACTCTCAAAGGTTGATTTTCCTTCGGCTTCGTTATAGACTGCTCATACAGTGTGTGGCTCTGCCGATCCAATTTTATCACAAGTAAGTGAAGAAGTAGCGGATTCCATGATGAAACATCTACTCCCAGATTGCTCAAGGGCAGAAGGCCTTCATGGACGGTGTCATGAATGTTTTCTACCATCGCCGATGTTGGCGTTTCAGTAGCGATGGCTGGTGTGCCCATGATCTTTGCTATTATTGCTGATGTTAATAGTCTTTGGTTGTTATTTCGACCTTGGATTACAGGGTCTGAATAATAAGTAACCGGACTGTTCGGAGCTACCTGAAATCAAAAAGAAAAAAAATTAAACTATAAACTAGCAAATCTAATGTTTATTTACAAACCATCACCATCATCTGAATGTCAAGTGATTGTCATTATTTCCAGTCGTTCCAGTCGATTTAACGAAATCACATCAGCTGATATTTTGCATTATTAATAGTGTTTTCCATTTTTTTAAATTGTAAACAACTTAATAGTAGACCAAACTAAACGGAAAAAGTACCGAAATTTTCATGTTGTATAAAAACCGTACAATTTGCTTTGTCATCTTTTAGTTCGTTGTTTGAAACTCGCTACGTTTGATCATTGTGTCGCTTTATACGCTTATTTCGCAAGTTTTCGCCTAAGTTTATTCAATTAATTTTACTTCAATAAAGTATGAAATCAAAATCATAGTGTTTTCTTTTATTGTCGTAAAATAAAAAGTGAACGCATTAAACATTTGGTCCGTCGAGCCGGATTCGTGTAATAAATCAGTGAAGTGCAGTGCTAAACACAAATCTTAATTCGTGGTGCGGTTCGGTTGTAACTTGTGTAATAATATAAATTGCATGCAGTTTGCCGGGGTAAGTCCCTTTCCTCTGTAAATATATCCTTTGTTATATATGCATCCTTAGATTCTTTGTTGTTGTTATATTATTTGCCTTTTATATTGCCTTTCTTCATCAATACACATTTTGATGGTTTCTCATAACTAACGGGGAAATCAGAACAATTGAATTACAAACGGCTGGTCAGATACGTGTATATTCGGATGTGCGTGAATGAATCAACGATAAGATTGAAATCGTTATTCATTGAATCCAACAACTAATTCGCCAAATTAAATTAGTTTTTGTTGGGATATTTTGAATTTAAAAGCCAAACTCAAAGTGTTGTGTGAATTTTTCATTTGGAATTGCCACCTCCATATAAACTTGAGGAATTACAGCTGGACTTGGTAGTTTCTGATTATAATCAAGAAAATGGAGACTATTATTGTGCAACAAAAGTTGTTCTTACAGCAATTGAATAGACTCCGGTCTAATTTTAAAAAGACTTCAATAAGTCGTAGAACGTTGTCGTATTGCGGAATGGTTAGAGAACGTTTGCATAATTTACATGCTGATTTCGAAGAAAACCATAGGAGAATTTTGGCATTATTAACAGGTGATGAGGCGGAGTTAAATAAAGAATATTTCGCGAGTGAATTGTTCATGCAGTTTGATGAGCTTCAGTTAGAGTTCATGGCTGAGATAGATGATAATTTGAAAGAAGCATCGGATAAGCAGCGGGCAGCAGAGCAGTCAGAGGAGAATTCAACAAGCAACGATAAACGGATTTCAGAAAATTCAGATGCAGTGAAAACGACAAAGGAGGAAGAACAGAAACCAGTGGAGATCGGATTGCAAGGATTCTAATCAAATTTGGAGGATATCAAGTTACCTCGCATCTCAATACCGAAGTTTCATGGGAATTACGAGCAATGGATTTCATTCCGGGACTTATTTACCTCGCTTATCCATAAACGAACGAATCTTTCGAAAGTGCAAAAGTTGCACTACTTAAAGTGTAGTTTGTCAGGGGAAGCTGAAGGACTGTTACGCCAATACGCAGTAACTGAAGCAAATTACGACATCGCTTGGCAAATCTTAAATAAAAGATACGACAATCTGAATATCTTATTGAATACTCAATTTAAGCGGTTGTTTTCGCTATCCAACGCCACTGAGTCATCTTCTTCTATAAAGACTCTTCTTGACACTACAATGGAGTGTGTACAAGCTATCGAAAATATGGGAGTTGAAAATCTGTGGCATGCAATGTTGGTTTTTATCGTTACACAGAGGTTGCCTCTTGCTTCAAGGCAACTTTGGGAGCAAGAGCACGCTCAAAGAACTACTCTTCCTTCACTAAATGACTTGTCTGAATTCATGCAGCGTAGATTCAGAGCGTTAGAGGCTGCAGGAATTGAACGTATTAAAGTATCTAGAAACCCAAATACATATCAAGCCCACAATGTGCAAATGCATAGGTACTAGTCAAGTAGTTCAACCTTGTGTTGTTTGCAAAGCTGAGCATCATATTCGCCAATGTGCAACTTTCAGCCAAATGAGCCATGAATCCAAGTTTGATATAGTGAAACGTAATAAACTATGCATCAATTGTTTGACGAAAGGACACCTGTTAGCACGATGTCCCAGTGGCAATAGATGTGGAAAATGCCAAAAAGCGCATCACACGCTGTTGCACAGGAATCAACCAATCCATACTAACCCCCTTAATGTTAATGCAACAGAATTCGAGCCTGTACATGTACCGACAACCAGTTCCAATCAGAACGAATTGCATATGCAAACATTGAGTGCGGTTACATCGAAAAGAGTACTTCTGGCTACAGCTCTAATTAATGTACAAACCTTGAGTGGCTGCATGGGTTTCAGAGCATTATTGGATCAAGGATCGCAAGCGTCATTTATAAGCGAGAATGCAAATAAACAACTTAACTTGGAAAGAAAGCGCACAAACACAAGTGTGAGTGGTTTTGGGAAGACACATCACACTCCAACTAAGGGACTTGTAAATTTGAAAGTAAAATTGCGCAATGAACAATCTCTAAATGTCGACGCATATATTTTGAACCAATTAACTAATTCGTTACCGACATGGAATGTAGCTTCAGACTTGTAAACTCAACTTAAAAATTTCGATTTAGCTGATCCAAATTTTGATAAACCTGGAAGAATTGATTTGCTATTCGGTGCTGATGTTTATGCACAAATAATAACAGGCGACATTTACAGATTACCGATGGGCCCAATTGTTCAGAGAACGAGTTTAGGATGGATAGTTTCCGGAGGAGTTGATGTGCAACCAGAGGTGAATCTCCATAGTTTTAAAATAGAACTGATCGAATATAATGATTTAAATGCGCAATTAAGGAAATTTTGGGAGTTGGAAGAAGTTGCAGTAACCCGGCAGCCGACAGTAAAGGAACAAATTTGTGAGGAATTCTACTTGCAGAATACTTATCGTAACATAGATGGAAGATATGTTACTCGTCTTCCATTTAAAAAGGATGCTGACAGACAGTCGTTAGGTGAATCAAGGAACATCGCCCTTGCCAGCTTAATGTCGTTTGAACGAAAGTTTTCTAAAAATTTGGATTTATGTATGGAATATTCAAAATGCATTCGAGAATATTTAGAATTGAATCACATGCATGAAGTCAGCGACAATAAAGATACACAATTTGAAATAAATAGCACGTCTAAATGCAAGGGTAATTACCTCGCACATCATGTGGTATACAAGGAAAGCAGCAGTACAAGGGGGAATGTCTTTGAACGATGTGTTGTATGCTGGGCCTTCTCTGCAAAATAGTCTTGATCAAATTTTATTAAAATGGAGATGTTTGCAATTTGTTTTTGTAGCAGATATTGAAAAGATGTATCGTCAAATACGTATACATTCCGAAGATGCGGATCTCCAACGCATTGTTTGGCGCAATAATCCAAATGAGCCAGTCCGGGATTACATTTTAGATACAGTGACCATCGGAGTGACCTCAGCACCATTTCTAGCAATTAGAACGCTCCGAAAACTTGCTGAGGATCATCAATCATCATTAAGCATGGCACATCAAGCAATTCTCAATGAATTCTATGTGGAAGATCCTCTTTCATTATGGTTAGATGGCGTAACTTGGGATGAAAGAGTTCCCATTGACATAGCAAATAAATGGCACAATTTTAAATCAGATCTGAAAACAATTCAGAATGTGAGAATACCTAGATGGTTAAAAAATAATACTAACGACACTATTGAATTACATGGTTTCAGTGATGCTTCTCAGAAAGCGTATGCAGCAGTCGTTTATCTCGTTTCTCATAGTCCAAATAACAATGAATCTTCTTTGCTATTAGCTAAAACGAAGGTAGCACAGGTGAAAGCTATTTCAATCCCACGTTTGGAACTATGTGGAGCACTAATGTTGGCTAAAATCGTAAATCAAATTACAAAAGCGTTAGAATTACCCGTAGCTCGAATATATTTATGGACTGACTCGACAATTGTCTTAGCTTGGTTGGCAAAACATCCGTCACACTGGACTACTTTTGTTGCAAATCGAACAATGCAAATCCATGAAGCAGTGAAGGATATTCCCTGGAACCACGTACCTTCAGAACATAATCCTGCAGACTTCGCATCACGCGTTGTGTTTCCAAAACAACTCATTGATTGCAATCTTTGGTGGAATGGCCCTTCTTGGTTGAGAAAACCAAAGGAATACTGGCCTGAGAATGAATTATTGCCGGTATGCACCTTGGAACAAAGGAAAACCCCACTTATATCATTATTAGCATCTGAATCCGAACCAAGTTTTTTGGATTTAAGGTTTGGCAGAGACTCTACATTGACTCGTCTCTTAAGAGTAACAGTATACTGTTTTAGATTTATTACCGCAGCAAAAGGTACCCGCTACGCCCAATCATATTTGAATACATCAGAACTCGATTCAGCTTTGCAGTTTTGGATTAAACATACACAAAAAATGGATTATAGGGAAGAAATTGAATGTTTGAAACAAGGCAAACAAATCGATAGAAAAAGCAATCTGGTGAATTTAGACCCTTTTTTGGATATAAATGGGATATTGCGAATTGGCGGTCGACTGAAAAATGCTGATCTTCCATATGACATCAAGCACCCAATGATTATATCGAAAAAGAGTAAGCTGGTGCCTCTTATATTCCTGAAATATCATACACTTACATTGCATGGAGGAATACAGCTTATGTTGAATATCATCAGACAAAAATTTTGGATCATCAACGCCAAAAATTTAGCCCGCCAGTTCATACAAAAATGCATCACATGTTACAAAGTGAAGGCTCAATCTAGAGAACAACTAATGGGTAATCTGCCTGAGCCAAGGGTGACACCATCCCGACCATTTTCGCATTGTGGCATCGACTATTGTGGTCCAGTATACTTGAAAATTTCCAAAGGAAGAGGATCGAAAACCTCTAAAGGATATATTGCCATTTTTGTTTGTCTTTCCGTGAAGGCGATACATTTAGAGTTAGTAGGCGATCTTTCAACCCCTTCATTTTTAGCAGCTTTTCGACGCTTCGTTAGTAGAAGGGGACTATGCAGCCATGTGTATAGCGACTGTGGCACCAATTTTGTAGGTGCCAATAAAGAGCTGATGCAAACGATAAAACGAAATGAATCTTTAACACAGGAATTGGCTAACGATGGCATCACGTGGCACTTTAACCCTCCGTCGTCTCCACATTTTGGCGGACTTTGGGAAGCCGGTGTGAAATCGACAAAATATCATTTGAGGAGAATCATCAGAAATGCAACCTTGACGTACGAAGAATTTAATACAGTACTGACCAAAATAGAAGCATGTTTGAACTCAAGGCCTCTCTGCCCTTTGACAAACGACCCAAATGATTTGAATGCCTTAACACCAGGACATTTTCTTGTAGGAGACACTTTATATGCAGTCCCAGAAGATGACCTCGTGAACATAAGGCTTAACCGGTTGAGCCGCTGTTACGGGAACCGCCGTCCAAATATTGCTCGGTTCGTGTTCCGTCGTTCCTCTCTGTGTACTGTAAATGACAACATACATACGAAAAGCTGCGAATTGTAATCAATGCATCTGTGGGCACGGTGTCGTATCATGGATTAGCAGAAGTGGGTGTGTATCCATACTCGTATTAAGTATCAAACATATACACACAAGACTTCGCAATCGAACGCACCGCCCAGCGGAACGAATTGGTTACATGCATTGCGAATCGAGTGAAAGCTTTAGCTTTGTGGTTGCACCAGTCACAGAGAGATGGCACTTAATACGTTAAACTGTTTTGTTGTTGGACTTTGATCTTTTTTGAAATGGTAAATTTTCTTCATTATTTTAGTTGGTAAGCAATAAAGTCAGCATAATTATTGTATAAAAGAAAATTAAAGACACAAGAAAATCGAGAAGTATTTCTCCATTCACTGGCTCAAGGCGTGCGCCCGAGCTTATTCTATCTCAAGGCACTTAGCCCGAGATAAGTGAATAGTGGGATACGTTCAACTGCGTACTCAAGGCATCCGCCCGAGTATCAGCGCCCCAAGGCAGTTATGCCCGGGGCCTGCAGTTGAACTAGTAATTGATTGATTTATCAATCTGACTGCGTACTCAAGGCATCAGCCCGAGTATTAGCGTCCCAAGGCTTTGTGCCCGGGGCTAGCAGTTGGATTATAATCAATCGATTCGCTAATATAACTGCGTGCTCAAGGCGTCAGCCCGAGCAACAGTTAAAGTCTTAATTAAATTGGTTTGTTTTTCTCTGGTAACAAAAATAATTAAAGAATATAATAATCGTGCGAATTAACTGCTCCATTAACACTCTAAATTCATAAATATGTAAATATAAAACCTCATTAACTAGTTCTTTAATAAATTAATCACTTCAGAAAATTTCATTCATTGATCGCTCCATAAATGCCCAACTTTATACGTCTCTGCGATAAATTAATTATTGAAAGAATTCCCTAGTAAATATGTTATTAAAATTAATATAGCCAACTGAACTTGTTATTATATGACCAAACAAAGAATAAAATAAAGCTTAAAACATTAAACAAAAACACTCTTTTACTGATCTAGTTGGCGAGTATAAAGTAGCAGATAAGTATCATACAGGAATATCTCTCTCTCCCCGGGAGCCTTGATGTGTATATAGGATACACATCATATCAAGCTCCCAGCGCATGCCAGTATACATAGGGTGTACTGGTGTTGTGTAACAAATTGGCGCAGCCGGTAGGATATCGGTTTTGCAAACACCACAATGTAGCGCATTGTGTAGTAAAATTAAATGGGATGTAAGTCTTTCCTCCCAGCCGATATCCGAAACCACTCAATCTCTGTATGTTATCATTGCTACTTACATTGTCAATAGAACTGGATCAGTTTCCTAAAATTTAAAAACAAAAAACCAATCTCATTGATCATTTAAATAACAAGCATATAATTTTCATATCCAATATTTTATATTCCAAAATCTAATCTAGTCTATTTTAAAATCAATCAAATAAACTTCCAAATGATTCAAACTTAATTTAACGTACAACGCACAACTTATCGATAATGTTTCAGTTGACTTACATCCAAAACAATCAACAGTACAAGTAAACATCGAATACAAGCAAGCATAATGAAAACATAAATAACGAGAAAACAAACTCGTGTCCATCGTTATATCAACATAACATCTTTTATCGCTCAAACAACTGAAACAATAATAATAACAATAACGCGCACCCACATGAATATTCAAGTCAAATTTAGATACAAGAGACAATTTTTCAATACAAATGCTAAACAAGAAACTTTAATATTTTCAAGTTTCACTGAAATAATCCAAGTGTAGGAACTGTGAAACAAATGAGTTTTAATTATTATAGCTCAATACAATATAGGCCAACTCAATACAAACAAATTTACCCTTAAGCCAATTACCTCTTTCAATTCCCATTTTTTCTCCCCCCCACGAATGACAAAATATGAATTCAGCACTCAATTTGCAATTTTATAGTATTAGCAGCAATAAATGGAAACTAGTGGCAGTCAAGCCGATAAATCCCGGCAAGCTTTCATAAATAAATAAAATAAGTTGAGTGGTTCCCCGAAAACCCACTGTCGACAGCCACAAATGTGGTCCCTTCAAAACAAAACTGTCGGCAGCCACTCAGCCTTTAGTCTAAGTAAAAAACAAGATAGCCTCTGAGCCGTCGACCGAAGCTGTCGGTGGACACGCTATTTTTAGTTACAAGTCGGTAAGGAAACCGACAATAGCCTCTGAACCGTTACCCCTAGTTGTCAGCGGACACGCTATTTTTAGTTATAAGGCACAACAGAAACGCATAATAGCCTCTGAGCCATCGGCCGAAGCTGTCGGTGGACACGCTAATCTTAACTACAAGTCGGTAAGGAAACCGACAATAGCCTCTGAGCCGTGGATCCTAGTTGTCAGCGGACACGCAATTTTTAGTTGTAAGTCACTATAGAAACAAACAAAAGCCTCTGAGCTGCCCGTCGGCAGACACGCTACATTCATTTAATATTAAGACAATATACCAACCAATCGGAGCCTCTGCGCTGTTGAACTGAAATGGTTTGCAGACACGCTTTCACTAGTCACTACGTTTCCCTGCTCAATACATGCATTCTAATTGCTAACTACTAGATAACTCACCATTTAAACCCCTGTGGATAACCCAAAAAGTTTAAAAAGACCCACCCATTTCCCACCCTTCCATATTGCACGTATCCTCGAGATCGACAATTTTAACGAACGAAGTGACCTCGCACGGCACTGTACTGTCCTCGAGCAAAGTCGGGGACAGCGTTACGCTGAACCCAACATATACTCACTAGGGAGAAGTTCAACGGAAAATATAGGGTCTCAAATGAAGGCCGAAACTATATGCTCCTTTGCCCAACATATAGTGATAGTTTTGTTTCGACTCTTTCTCGCAAGATATTTTTAACGTAATATTTCTCCTTAACAGCCCACCCATTTCCAACCCTTTCACTTTACACGTTTCCTCGAGATCGAGATCAACAGTTTTGACAAACGGCTATTGAAGTGACCTCGCACGGCACTGTACTGTCCTCCAGCAAAATCGGGGACAGCGTTACGCTAAATCAAACAGACACTCACTAGGGAGATTTGACGGAACATATAGGGTCTTAAATGAAGGCCGAAACTATATGCTCCCATGCCCAACATATAGTGATAGTTTTGTTTCGAATACGTTTTAGAATACTCCTTCTCGCAAGATATTTTTAACCTAACAGTTTGCTGAAATCATTCAAAGTTTATATCATAACTTTCAAGCTTAAGATCTTTCCTTCTAATTTTATTTCCTCAATAACATTTATTATAACATACCCAACGTTTCCTTATTTAATAAAAATACTTCAAAAAAACACGTTGTCTTCGCTTTATCAGTAATCTCCAGCTTTACACATAATTAAAAGAAAGAGTGGTATAATTCAAGTAAAGTTCCCTTTGTACTATCTCATATAAATACAGGAGTTGCAATAGACAATGTGAACCAATCAAATAACGTTTGAAGGCATATACATTAAAAGCTACATAATCCCACAGCAAGCCCTACCCACTACAAACTACATAAAGCTAACCTAATAGAAACAAATCATCTTCATTACGATTACCCGCCAACCACAAATTAGCATGTACAATGTACATAGCATAGAATTCCGAGCAACTGGCGCATGTGAAAGCTTTAAAAAGAAAAAAAATATACTATTTGCTCACACGTAATTGCAGAGACAAAGCTATTCTCCTTATCATCTTATCTTCAAACCTTTTTAAGCACCTTCATGTAAATTATCAATGTTTGTTTCCCACTAACAACATTAACGATCCACATCAAGAGAAAAACTTAGGTCCCACACTACATAAAACCAATTAAAGCTTTAGCAATGAAGCAACAACAACAACTCGCAAGCTATTCCCTTGCAAAGCTAATAATTCCCGAACAAAACGATCGTATCGATCTTACGTTCCCCATGGACAATTTTACTGGGTTGTTCCCAAAACAAACGAGCATCTAGAGCTTCATATACTAACAAATTTCCCTACTAACCTATTAACATAATATATTATTTGCAAAGTACATAACCAAAAGCTTATTTAGCAAGCTTTTCGTTATCGTCTATGAAAATTTAATGAGCAAGAAAAATGAAGCAAATGAAGGATTTTTTCTTTCAAATTGAAAATCATAAAAAGGCTTAACAAATGCGAAAGAAAAAATTTATTAGACTAAAGTAAAAAAAAAACAAAAACTCTTTTTTATTTACGTTTTGGAAACATTATTTTTGCTACCAACCATAAATAAAACTAAAGTCCGAAAACGAAATACAACCAAAAATTGGTGTAACGCAATTTCAAACGAACTATATACATAATACAGTTTAAATCTTGAAAAACAAAACCGAATGAATGTAACAATAAAAGGAATAGATCGAAATAAAGCAGTAGTAAATAGAAAAATAAGCATTTAAAAAAAAAACATACAAAAGTTTCAACAGAAAACCTTTCATGTAATATGAAAATATGTTGCAAAAAGACAAATTAGCGAAACTGTACATAAATGTGAAATTAGTTCATCAGAAAATTGATTATATTTTCATTAACATTCTAAAATGTAAGTAGAGAAAACAAGAAAATAAAGAAGAAAAAAAAGGACTGATTGTATGTTACATAAATCATAGCAATGCGAAAGTATACTGCAGTAAGCTGATTCAAGTAAAGAAAATGCAAAACATATTGTAAATAACCGAAACTGTACTCGTATATATTTGTGAAATAGTTATATCTTCATTTGCATTAATATTCTAATATGTAAGTAAAGCGAAACAAGGAAATAAAGATAAATTAAAGAGAAATTATATGTTACATAAATTACAGCAATGCAGAAGTAAAGCAAAAAAAATATTGTAAAAGACAAATAAGCGAAACAATGTATAAATGTGTAATTAATTATAATTCATCTTCTAGTCTGTAAATGGAGCAAAACAAAATCAAATTAAAATGCCTAATAAGTCTTAGCAAACGATTAGCAAAAATATTCAAGCAAAGTAACTCAAAACAAAAAATTATGAAAGAACTACGACTCGTACAAGTCATTATGATTCAATAAGAAAAAACAAATATTACGATAAGAAATTAATAATTAAAGGAGCATGTCATAACTTTTTATGAAACGATAAGCAAAGAAAAAAGTAAATTCGACTAAAATCGTTTAAAGTAGTAATTTTTAAATCAACATTCCAAGTTTACCAATTAAAACAATGAAGCAAAAATGAATATCTTTCACGACAAGGCTCTTCAAGCCAGTCGTGAACTTTTCTTTTCAGCGGGGAGGCAATGTTACGGGAACCGCAGTCCAAATATTGCTCGGTTCGTGTTCCGTCGTTCCTCTCTGTGTACTGTAAATGACAACATACATACGAAAAGCTGCGAATTGTAATCAATGCATCTGTGGGCACGGTGTCGTATCATGGATTAGCAGAAGTGGGTGTGTATCCATACTCGTATTAAGTATCAAACATATACACACAAGACTTCGCAATCGAACGCACCGCCCAGCGGAACGAATTGGTTACATGCATTGCGAATCGGGTGAAAGCTTTAGCTTTGTGGTTGCACCAGTCACAGAGAGATGGCACTTAATACGTTAAACTGTTTTGTTGTTGGACTTTGATCTTTTTTGAAATGGTAAATTTTCTTCATTATTTTAGTTGGTAAGCAATAAAGTCAGCATAATTATAGTATAAAAGAAAATTAAAGACACAAGAAAATCGAGAAGTATTTCTCCATTCACTGGCTCAAGGCGTGCGCCCGAGCTTATTCTATCTCAAGGCACTTAGCCCGAGATAAGTGAATAGTGGGATACGTTCAACTGCGTACTCAAGGCATCCGCCCGAGTATCAGCGCCCCAAGGCAGTTATGCCCGGGGCCTGCAGTTGAACTAGTAATTGATTGATTTATCAATCTGACTGCGTACTCAAGGCATCAGCCCGAGTATTAGCGTCCCAAGGCTTTGTGCCCGGGGCTAGCAGTTGGATTATAATCAATCGATTCGCTAATATAACTGCGTGCTCAAGGCGTCAGCCCGAGCAACAGTTAAAGTCTTAATTAAATTGGTTTGTTTTTCTCTGGTAACAAAAATAATTAAAGAATATAATAATCGTGCGAATTAACTGCTCCATTAACACTCTAAATTCATAAATATGTAAATATAAAACCTCATTAACTAGTTCTTTAATAAATTAATCACTTCAGAAAATTTCATTCATTGATCGCTCCATAAATGCCCAACTTTATACGTCTCTGCGATAAATTAATTATTGAAAGAATTCCCTAGTAAATATGTTATTAAAATTAATATAGCCAACTGAACTTGTTATTATATGACCAAACAAAGAATAAAATAAAGCTTAAAACATTAAACAAAAACACTCTTTTACTGATCTAGTTGGCGAGTATAAAGTAGCAGATAAGTATCATACAGGAATATCTCTCTCTCCCCGGGAGCCTTGATGTGTATATAGGATACACATCATATCAAGCTCCCAGCGCATGCCAGTATACATAGGGTGTACTGGTGTTGTGTAACACCGCTGGCAATTCACACAACGATTAACCCAAGATTTTTGGAAAAGGTGGTCAATGGAATACATAACGAGATTACAAGAAAGACCTAAATGGAATCGTCGTCAGCCCAATCTCGAAGTAAATGACTTAGTGCTCATTAAAGATGAGCGTCTGCCATCATACAAATGGCCAATGGGTCGAATTACAAAGACACATTTTGGAAATGATGGATTAATTCGAGTTGTAACTGTTCGCACTTCTAACAAGGAATTAGATCGACCCATTACAAAAATTGCATTATTACCAGTTGAGAAACCCCGAGAAATGGAAAAACATTCAGTTGAATTATTGAACATAAACAATTGATTCTATCTTTAATGTGAATTTGAGAATTTGAAGGCAATGAATACTATACTCCTACTCTAAAATTTGTAACGCAAACTGAAATTATCCTTAAGTATTATTATCCTTATCCTATTATTATCCTTTTTCCCGGCAATTATTAAATGGACGTTCCAGAATGGCGAGTCGGGGCGCCATATAAATAACCCCTTGTCGCAGCATATGTTGTCTACTTGTAAGGAGGAAATGCCACAAGTGATACAAACATAACTAGTTCCTGGTCAGCTGAACTTATGTATCAATTGGAATGTTAGCGATAAGACTTCGATAAGAAGCCTAGGATTGGTATCTTATTATAAATAAAAAGGTTACTTAACCTCTATTTATAGGTATTAATTCTGATCCTGGCGGACCATCGGGGGGAGAATGGTCGGAGCTACCTGAAATCAAAAAGAAAAAAAAAATTAAACTATAAACTAGCAAATCTAATGTTTATTATATCACCATCATCTGAATGTCAAGTGATTGTCATTATTCCCAGTCGTTCCAGTCGATTTAACGAAATCACATCAGCTGATATTTTGCATTATTAATGGTGTTTTCCATTTTTTTAAATTGTAAACAACTTAATAGTAGACCAAACTAAACGGAAAAAGTACCGAAATTTTCATGTTGTATAAAAACCGTACAATTTGCTTTGTCATACCTTAGTTCGTTGTTTGAAACTCGGTACGTTTGATCATTGTGTCGCTTTATACGCTTTTTTTGCAAGCTTTCGCCTAAGTTTATTCAATTAATTTTACTTCAATAAAGTATGAAATCAAAATCATAGTGTTTTCTTTTATTGTGGTAAAATACAAAGTGAACGCATTAAACAGGACTGACCCAGAAAATTTATTATTGGCAAATTATGTACAATTTTTCTTTAGAAATATTCAAAGTAGTCTCTCTTGGAGTCGATAACACGCTGATACCGGATTTTCCAATCCCCAAACGCTCCCTGGAAGTTGGTAACCTCGATGGTGTCTAGAGCCCTCGTCGTAGCAAGTTGAACGTTTTCCAGAGTCCCAAACCGCATCCCCTCAAGGTGTCTCTTGATCTTGGGGAACAGAAAGAAGTCCGCTGGTGCCTTATCCGGGCTGTAAGGAGGCTGTGGCAATGTTGCCCTCGACTATTTGGCCAACTGCTCAGTGACGAGCAGGCAGGTGTGTGACAGAGCATTGTCGTGATGGAGGATCAAAGAATCGGCAATCTCCAGACGGACTTGGCGAACCCGGGCGGTTAGTCGACGGAGCACCTCTCTGTAGAACTGGCCGTTTACAGTTTCACGTCAAAGAAAGCAATGAGCATCGACTTCACCTTCGATTTGCTCATGCGCGCTTTTTTCGGTCGTGGTGACGCCAGTGTGTGCCACTCCGAACTCTGCCGCTTTGTCTCAGCATCGTTTTCGAAAACCCACGTCTCGTCTCCTGTAGTAACGTGGTTAAAAAACGCTGGTTCGGTTGCTCGACCGTACGCTCCATTTTCACTCCGACGGCGTAACTGATCACGCACTCCGCTCTCGCTCGATGCTATCTCTCCAAGCACTTGGAGGCAACTGCTGCAGCCCGGTCCCCTTTACCTAGACCTCCACCACCACTACATCACCAGATACTGGTTAGCAGACGCTTTGACGGCGCGGGGCAGGCTTAGGCTTACT
The DNA here is from genome assembly GCA_963969285.1 of Odontomyia ornata. NCBI lineage: Eukaryota > Metazoa > Arthropoda > Insecta > Diptera > Stratiomyidae > Odontomyia > Odontomyia ornata. Next base: position 197,321,384 of record OZ017738.1, on the reverse strand, counting down.
TATTATACAGACCCTGTAGGTCCAAGGCTGAATCATAATTTGCCTCTGTTAATGGGAAATGTCGGATATTTTTTCCTGCCTCACCAGTCAGATGGTTCTTCAAATACCACATCTTTTGTATCGCTGGTATTGACTGGACATGTATCATTTGCGTGAATATGTCGCAGAACTGACCCTATTTAAGGTCATCACCGTCGAACGTTGCGATAGTGACTTTGGGAAGTCGTATAGCTGGAGCACGTGAATTCCCAGCAGTATGATCTGTATAGCTTAGTTATGGTGTTTCTGCCATCATTGAGCATTCTCTAACGGTATCCTCGAGCTTTATATACGCCTCCATGTCGTAATCTATAGGATCATCCCCATGTTCCAGAATAGAATAATGAAGGTCTTCAGTTTGGCCCCATACCTTCCTCACCAAATCATGCACCATGCTCACACAGGGGGACTCATTTGTGCCAAGATGGTTGACAGGTGACGCTGAGTTGTAGCCATGATAGCCTTCTGGCGGCTTTTTAATGTAATTAGCTCCACCGGCTGCACGGATTGGCATTTAATAGGCCCTTGCTTACACATGCTACATGCCGTGATCCTTGACTTTTGGTAACGTTGAGCCCTGGATAATGTGGAGCTCTTCTTTGAAGTAGTCTGAAGTATGAGTGTTCAGTGAGAACTGGATCCAATGCACGGATTTCGTTGTCCGTTTTCTCAAACTTATCCCATGGAGCTGCCAATTCTTGAAGGCACCTTTCATAATCAGACTCGGTTTTCCTCTGTGCACTGTCTTTGCCATAATTCTGGATCAGCGATTGGATTTGATCTCCGGTTTCCTTCTGCTCTGTGGCGAGCCTGTCCATATTTTGAGAATGGATGCAAAGGATTGAAAATCGACGAGGTTTGTGTTGAAGGATCTTCGCGGATCACAATTGTAGCACTCCAGGTGTCGTGGATATGTATCACGTCGGGGTCACTAAAATGTCGCGAACTTTACCGCAACTTGGACCTTGGATGTAGGTTGATTTGAAGTCCACTGAGCACTTAAACTCGTTGAACTCTGTTGATGAATTATTATAGAAAGATAAAAAATTCAATAAGCGCATAAGCCCTTTGAACTCGGCTGTTTATAATTTATTTGGTACTCAAGTTCTTGCAACTTGTGCATCAGCGATGAATCACCACTTACTGTTGGGCACAAATTTCAATCACTTCGCCAGAAGAATTCCAATCACTTCACCACTAGACTATAGAACTACTGGGGCTCGTAAATATGGAGCACTATTTAGAAACGAACACACCGAATGCTTGACGACAACTGACTTCATTCAAAAATGAATATTAAGATTTAGATCAAAGTGCTGATCGCACAAGTCCCACATTAAGACAAAAATTATTATCACTGAAGGGAAAACTGATGACGCTTGTGGAACAATCAAGCGACACTTGACTCGCTTTTACTCGCGAATAAATTCTACAGCGAAAATTGCTGACGCTTGTGATGGAATGTTGGATATCACTTGAAAATATGCTGACAACATTTCTATGTGAGGCTTGTGCGTTACATTCATGACACATTGTGATAAAAAGTATGAATTTTGATACATTGTATTGGACATTGTATGAATTTTGATGCAAAGATGAAAAGTAAGTATTGAATTTTAAGAATTATGAAATTTTAGGATGTGATATATTTGTACATTTCTCCCCCCCATTGAGGGGTACCTCAACAGTTGGTTTATACATCAGTGGTGAAATCTGCATTTGAAAGACGTCATTGCGCCGGTATTGGTTTTAAGTTGTTGGAGTCACTTCGTTTCTGGCATTGGAATTGCCCCTTCCAGAAAATGATAACAGCAAATACAGTCAGCATAATTAAGGTGATTCAACGGACGTTGAATCGATTGTTAAACTTCATTGGCTAGCTCTGTATTTCTTAGATCCTCCAGAATTCTCTGCAGCGATGTAAGGTGCTGAATCATAGTACTTCAATGGGCGTAAGACTGATGTATCCTTCGATATATTGAAGTGTGTGAACGCTGTGTAGGCAAGTTGAGTGGTCGTGTTGAAAAGGTCATAGCTGTGTAGATTAAGTTAAGCATTTCTTACGGAACACTCCTGTTGAATTTCAAGCAGTCCAGCATATTCCAATGTGATCTGGAATGAATTCGTGCTACCAGACTGCATTAAGTTTGGTGGGTTCCATAAATGCGAATATCCATTGGTTCATTGTTTGTAGCTTCACGCACACATATTCACCAATTACTCGTGCTAAGGGGCAAGGAGTGTTGCTCTTGTTGTTGAAAAGATCGATTTCGCATGCTAAGTAGCTGTATGCTGACGTAAATATAGTTTGTAGCCTGGGACAAATGAGGCGATTCTCGATGCATGTTCCGAGTATTTCCGAGGAAAAGGGTAAATAATGGTCTCTATGATTGCTTACAGCTAATAACGAGAACTTCGGTTGGAACCAACTATGGTGTTGTTGATTACGATTAGGATGGGTGTGCGGAAGAGATGAAATAGCTCTTGGTTCGTTAATGGCAGCTTTACACTGAAGATGAAGTAGTCTCAAGTGGCGGCACCTTCTATGGTCATCAATTTATAAAAGCAGTTAGGTCGTCATCCTGGATGAGTAATTGAAGTGGTGGTACCAAATGCGATCTTATTTTATGTATTTCCTGTTTGATCTGGCCGACTGGCAATAACATTGGACTGAGTCTTTCGTGGTGTGTATCAACAAGAACGTCGATAAGTAGTGCTTGCACTCTTTGTAAACTGGATGTTCTTAGCGTCAGCTGGATGGATATCATGGTGATCAATTGGGCGATACGTTGCTGACTCTCTTTAGCATCGTATTCTTGGATCTTGTGAATTATCTCTTGAATTTGTTTTTCTATGTCTCCGAAAGTCTCGTTGATTTGCGCTTGATCCTTCTTGATGATATTGATCGTTGCATCAAGAATTTTGTCTGATTTTTTATAATGTTAAGTAGATGACCTTCAGTTGCCTTGACGTGGTCAATAGTTTTCACCATCTCTTGCGCATAATCAGTGTCCAGAATCCCAAAGAGTGAATGAGCGATGTTACCCACCAGATCAATGGCGCCTCTTTTAATTCATTTTCTGGATAATAGCACTTCATTTAACTCCAGTTCAGCGAAAATGTAATCAAATTGCTGGACTGAAGCACTGCATGTGGTGTTGTGTTGTGCCAGATCACACAGGTGTTGCAGTGCTTCTCTTCCATTGTGCATTGCCGTTAAGCCTCTTCAAATTGGTTTGACGTCATAATAAATTATCAGGTTCCATTCGGCTGCCATTGGTTGAATGGTTGCCATTTGCTCGAAATACATGCCTGGTGCTTGATTGAGCCTTGTTATGTGAACTGGCGACGCCAGAATGAGTGGTAGTGCTAACAGTGCTACCAGAATAGTCAACATTCCTGGAGCTATAGTTATCTGTTGCCGTTTTTGTGGCCTGATTGTGTGAGTCATCGTCGGAACTCAATAGACTTTCGTACATGCGATGCGATGGTCCTGGTCTATTTTGGGTATTCTGCTGGGGACTGCGCCCGCCTGTATTCGATGGTGCAGGAGTATTTTCTGGGTCCTCAGGGTTGACGGCAGTTGACCCCTCTGGATTGAAGAAATCTTCAACAGGTAATGGAGCAAAGCGATGAATTGATCGTGTTCGTATTCCATGTGCTGTTTTAACTTCCACAACACGCACCATTCCATCATCACCCATGAAGATCTTCGTGATTCGACCAAGTGGCCGATTCTGTATAGGGCAGTTGTCCTCCTTTATGACAACCATCATGCCTGGTTCAACATTGGTGGATCGGTTTCGCCATTTTTGCTTGATTTGTAGCTGGCTTAGGTACTCATGTGACCACCGTTTCCAAAACTCCATTCTTAGGCTTTTCACCAATTCCCATCGCCGTAATAAAACGGAAGTATTAGGCCGTGAAATGGTATCAACTTGTGCTATCAAGGGCTTACCAATCAGAAAACTACCTGGGGTTAAAGCTTCTAAGTCCCTTGGGTCTGTCAACATTGGACTAATTGGTCTGGAATTTAAAACTGCCTCCACCCCAACCACAACAGTTTCCAGTTCTTCATAGGTGAGTGAAGCTGCCGAGACACTGCGTAATAAAAGATGCTCCGCTGACTTGACTGCTGCCTCCCACAGGCCACCAAAGTGAGGTGTTCTTGGTGGAATGAATTTGAATTGTATTCCTCTTGAACTGCATAGGCTCTTGAGCAGTTTGTGAGTATATTTTTGAATCAAGTTCAGCCAGTTTGTTCCTTGCACCGACAAAATTGGTTGCATTGTCGCAATAGAGCTTCTCACAATGACCTCTTCTTCCCAAGAAACGTATAAGTGAACCAATGAATGCATCTGTAGAAAGATCTGTGGCCAGCTTTAGGTGGACAGCCTTGGTGGCAAAGCAGCAAAACACCACAATATGGGCTTTCTGTGGTTTTTTACCTCGGACCTTGTAGTGTATCCAGAATGGGTCGCAGAAGTCCACTCCTGTATTTATGAATGGCCTGGCAGGCTGAACTCTAGTTCCTGGTAGATCTCCCATGATTTGGCTCATGAGTTTTGGTTTAGCTTTGGCGTACGTTATGCAATGGTGTACAATTGATCTTGCCATCGTTTTTCCTTTAATGGGCCAGAATCTCTGCTGAGCTGAGTTCTTCATAGGTGAGTGAAGCTGCCGAGACACTGCGTAATAAAAGATGCTCCGCTGACTTGACTGCTGCCACCCACAGGCCACCAAAGTGAGGTGTTCTTGGTGGAATGAATTTGAATTGTATTCCTCTTGAACTGCATAGGCTCTTGAGCAGTTTGTGAGTATATTGTTGAATCAAGTTCAGCCAGTTTGTTCCTTGCACCGACAAAATTGGTTGCATTGTCGCAATAGAGCTTCTCACAATGACCTCTTCTTCCCAAGAAACGTATAAGTGAACCAATGAATGCATCTGTAGAAAGATCTGTGGCCAGCTTTAGGTGGACAGCCTTGGTGGCAAGGCAGCAAAACACCACAATATGGGCTTTCTGTGGTTTTTTACCTCGGACCTTGTAGTGTATCCAGAATGGGTCGCAGAAGTCCACTCCTGTATTTATGAATGGTCTGGCAGGCTGAACTCTAGTTCCTGGTAGATCTCCCATGATTTGGCTCATGAGTTTTGGTTTAGCTTTGGCGTACGTTATGCAATGGTGTACAATTGATCTTGCCATCGTTTTTCCTTTAATGGGCCAGAATCTCTGCTGAGTTTGGTTGAGTAACATCTGAGGTCCACAGTGGAAACTTTGATCATGAATACTTTGCATGAGCAACTTGACCAATGGATCATTGTAGGGAAGTAGCATGGGATGTTTGGCATCATATGAACTTGACGAGTTTTCGAGACGGCCGGATACTCTGATGGTTCCATCCTCATCGATAAATGGTGTCAGATCAGAAAGAGGGCTTTCCCTTTTGACCATGTTGTGTTTTTTGAGCTGGAGCAGATCATCTTTGAAATAATTTGCTTGAATGGTGCGAACGATGGACATCGGGCCTTCTACAATTCTTCTGGTGTTAATGAGAGTTGTTCAGTTCAGTTGAGTTTTGGTTGCCTGGCATGACGACCAAAACGGAGCATATACGCAACTATTCTCTGCAATGTTGTGAATGGATTGTGGTGGTTGATAAGATATATGATATCGACTGGTTGAGAGGTGGCGGCCACTGTCACTTCTGCCTTCTTCTGTTTTAACTCTGATGACCCACTGGATGTAATTGGTTAATGTTTTTGTGAAACGGAGCTGGCCATAATGCTTTATTGCCATGCAGAAACCTGGGACCATAAAACCAAATGTTTGTTGCTGCTAGCTTGCGGGCTGGCAATCCACGGGATACTAAGTCAGCTGGGTTGTCAGCGGATTTCACATGACGCCATTGTGAGGCTAATGAGCTTTCCTGTATTCTAGCTACTCTGTTGGCCACGAAGGTTTCAAATGATGACGATGGTGTATTGATCCATGCAAGAGTCACCTCAGAATCACTCCAGAAAAATATTTGACGATTTTCGTAGTTCAAATCTTGCTTTACTCTTGTGGCAAGATGGACACCCAAAAGAGCCGCACACAATTCCAGACGTGTTATTGGTTGGGTTTTGAGAGGTACCACACGAGATTTTGCGCATAGAAGTCTTACAACCACATTTCCATCCTGTTGAATGGATCGTAGATATACCACCGCTCCATAGGCCTTTTGTGAGGCATCCACAAACACATGAACCGAAATTGATTTGGGTGTTTGTCGAGAGAATACATGCCATGGGAAACGTAGATTCAGCAATCACTTGATATCGTTGCGCAACGATATCCACCTTGCTTCCAAGTTCGAAGGTAATGGGTCATCCCTGAGCTATTTAGTTGCCACAGCTCCTGGATAAACATCTTTGCCGTGACTACTATTGGTGAAAGCAGCCCTAACAGATTGAATATTCTTTTCCGATTCCGAAGTGACTATGCACTTAGTGATTGCTTCCTCAGTCGATTGGTTGACTCTTATGAGAAACTGGTTATCGCTTGGCCGCCACATAAGACCCAATGTCTTGACTGTATTTGCTTGGTGCCCCTCCAGATCTAAGTCAACTTCTTGATCCTCTACTGGTATATGATCTTGAAGTCTTCTGTTGTTTGCGCACCATTTGCGCAAATTAAAACAAACAAGGCCCAGCAACTCGGACAGCTGCTTTTGCATCTCCCTGGCCTCGATTAATGAGTTGGAGCCAACTAATCCATCATCTACGTAGAAATGTTCCTTCAGAGCAATGAATCCCAATGGATACCTCTAGTGGTTATCCTGCGCTAGCTTTTGGAGGCACTTGGTTGCCAAATAAGGTGCAGGACGAGTGCCATATGTGACTGTATTGAGTTGATAATATCGAGCTGCCTGCTTGGGATCGTCACGCCAAAGGATGAACTGATACTTCCTGTTCTCTGGATGTAACAAAATCTGGCGATACATCTTCTGGATATCTGCCGTAAATACGTAGGTTGGAAGACGAAAACGGAGGAGAATTGTGAATACTTCCGGTTGCACTGTTGGTCCATTATGTAGTATGCCGTTGAGCGACATGCCGGAACTGGTTTTAGATGATGCATCAAAAACCACTCGAAGCTTGGTGGTTGTACTCTCGGGCTTCAGCACATAGTAGTGTGGTATGACGTAATACTGGTCTGGTGATTCGGAAGCACTAATTCTGGACATGTGTCCCAATGATTCGTACTCCCTCATAGATTCGCTGTATTGCTCGCGCAAGGTCGCATCCTTCACCAATCGCCTCTCAAGACCACAGAGTCGATTAAATGCTGTGTTCTTCGACTTGCCTAGCGTGGTGGATCCATCCAAGGAAGGCAGTCGAACCATGAAGCGACCGTCCTGAACTCCTCTGGTGTTCTCCACAAAATGGCTCTCGCAACGCTAAGGAAAGCGCTGGTTGATTGTTTGTACCTTCATCGATTCGCCAAAATTGCTCGATCAGATCATTGGTAGCCTACTCCTCTGACGTAAATACACCACAAGTAACGCCGGATGTATTGTCTGCATAGATGCCTCCTGAAATCATCCATCCAAAGACAGTATTCTGGGGAATTGGCAAACCCTCATCTAATTGTATTTGACCTGACCTTAGTAGCTGACGATGAAACTCTGCCCCCAGAAGGATGCCTACGTGCTCAGGTTGATTGAAAGTGGGGTCTGCCAAGGGCACTGTTGCTGGTATTGGCCATAAAGTGATGTCAATATGTCTTGTTGGTTGCTTAGACACAATCTCCGGAAGTATAAATGCTTCAAGTCTGGCCGCATATTTTGTGATTCGAGATAAATTTTCCAACTCGATACTTGGCCTAGAACTTCTTGCAGCTCCACCGATTCCTTCAATTTGCAAACCTGCTCGCTGTGATGACAGACGCAATCACTTGATAAGCCTCTCGGTCACCAGGTTGACCTGAGATCCGGAATCTAGCAATGCTCTGCTTGTCGCGGTTAGCCCATTGTGTGACTTCACCAAAATTTTTGCGTCCCAAGGATGACGTATCTATGGTGATCGTGGTTGCATGCGGCTGCAAGGGACGATGAGTTTGAAGGCCGAACATCCTGCTGATTAGTCTTGATGCTATCTCGCCTTATTGCAGGTTGCTGAGTCATGTCAAGATGCAGAAGTGTGTTGTGCTTATGACTGCACTTGGTGCATGCTCGCAAGGTGCAAGCACTGGCCTTGTGCCCTGGTCGAAGGCAGTTAAAACGTAATTATTTTTTTGAACGCACTGGAGCCTAGTTGTGACAGGCATTTGCAGAAACTGCTTACATGAAAAAAAAGGGTATGCTGATTGCTTGCACATTACGCATGACGGGTTTTGTTTACCCGGGACAGTAGATGTGAGAGATCGTGCTGAACTTGGTTTTTCCCTATGACCGATGGATTCAAGCGACTGGAAGCAAAACTCCAAGAACTTCAAAATTACTCTCAAAGGTTGATTTTCTTTCGGCTTCGTTATAGACTGCTCATACAGTGTGTGGCTCTGCCGATCCAATTTTATCACAAGTAAGTGAAGAAGTAGCGGATTCCATGATGAAACATCTACTCCCAGATTGCTCAAGGGCAGAAGGCCTTCATGGACGGTGTCATGAATGTTTTCTACCATCGCTGATGTTGGCGTTTCAGTAGCGATGGCTGGTGTGCCCATGGTCTTTGCTATTATTGCTGATGTTAATAGTCTTTGGTTGTTATTTCGACCTTGGATTACAGGGTCTGAATAATAAGTAACCGGACTGTTCGGAGCTACCTGAAATCAAAAAGAAAAAAAATTAAACTATAAACTAGCAAATCTAATGTTTATTTACAAACCATCACCATCATCTGAATGTCAAGTGATTGTCATTATTTCCAGTCGTTCCAGTCGATTTAACGAAATCACATCAGCTGATATTTTGCATTATTAATAGTGTTTTCCATTTTTTTAAATTGTAAACAACTTAATAGTAGACCAAACTAAACGGAAAAAGTACCGAAATTTTCATGTTGTATAAAAACCGTACAATTTGCTTTGTCATACCTTAGTTCGTTGTTTGAAACTCGCTACGTTTGATCATTATGTCGCTTTATACGCTTTTTTCGCAAGTTTTCGCCTAAGTTTATTCAATTAATTTTACTTCAATAAAGTATGAAATCAAAATCATAGTGTTTTCTTTTATTGTCGTAAAATAAAAAGTGAACGCATTAAGCATTTGGTCCGTCGAGCCGGATTCGTGTAATAAATCAGTGAAGTGCAGTGCTAAACACAAATCTTAATTCGTGGTGCGGTTCGGTTGTAACTTGTGTAATAATATAAATTGCATGCAGTTTGCCGGGGTAAGTCCCTTTCCTCTGTCAATATATCCTTTGTTATATATGCATCCTTAGATTCTTTGTTGTTGTTATTTTATTTGCCTTTTATATTGCCTTTCTTCATCAATACACATTTTGATGGTTTCTCATAACTAACGGGGAAATCAGAACAATTGAATTACAAACGGCTGGTCAGATACGTGTATATTCGGATGTGCGTGAATGAATCAACGATAAGATTGAAATCGTTATTCATTGAATCCAACAACTAATTCGCCAAATTAAATTAGTTTTTGTTGGGATATTTTGAATTTAAAAGCCAAACTCAAAGTGTTGTGTGAATTTTTCATTTGGAATTGCCACCTCCATATAAACTTGAGGAATTACAGCTGGACTTGGTAGTTTCTGATTATAATCAAGAAAATGGAGACTATTATTGTGCAACAAAAGTTGTTCTTACAGCAATTGAATAGACTCCGGTCTAATTTTAAAAAGACTTCAATAAGTCGTAGAACGTTGTCGTATTGCGGAATGGTTAGAGAACGTTTGCATAATTTACATGCTGATTTCGAAGCAAACCATAGGAGAATTTTGGCATTATTAACAGGTGATGAGGCGGAGTTAAATAAAGAATATTTCGCGAGTGAATTGTTCATGCAGTTTGATGAGCTTCAGTTAGAGTTGATGGCTTAGATAGATGATAATTTGAAAGAAGCATCGGATAAGCAGCGGGCAGCAGAGCAGTCAGAGGAGAATTCAACAAGCAACGATAAACGGATTTCAGAAAATTCAGATGCAGTGAAAACGACAAAGGAGGAAGAACAGAAACCAGTGGAGATCGGATTGCAAGGATTCTAATCAAATTTGGAGGATATCAAGTTACCTCGCATCTCAATACCGAAGTTTCATGGGAATTACGAGCAACGGATTTCATTCCGGGACTTATTTACCTCGCTTATCCATAAACGAACGAATCTTTCGAAAGTGCAAAAGTTGCACTACTTAAAGTGTAGTTTGTCAGGGGAAGCTGAAGGACTGTTACGCCAATACGCAGTAACTGAAGCAAATTACGACATCGCTTGGCAAATCTTAAATAAAAGATACGACAATCTGAATATCTTATTGAATACTCAATTTAAGCGGTTGTTTTCGCTATCCAACGCCACTGAGTCATCTTCTTCTATAAAGACTCTTCTTGACACTACAATGGAGTGTGTACAAGCTATCGAAAATATAGGAGTTGAAAATCTGTGGCATGCAATGTTGGTTTTTATCGTTACACAGAGGTTGCCTCTTGCTTCAAGGCAACTTTGGGAGCAGGAGAACGCTCAAAGAACTACTCTTCCTTCACTAAATGACTTGTCTGAATTCATGCAGCGTAGATTCAGAGCGTTAGAGGCTGCAGGAATTGAACGTATTAAAGTATCTAGAAACCCAAATACATATCAAGCCCACAATGTGCAAATGCATACTAGTCAAGTAGTTCAACCTTGTGTTGTTTGCAAAGCTGAGCATCATATTCGCCAATGTGCAACTTTCAGCCAAATGAGCCATCAATCCAAGTTTGATATAGTGAAACGTAATAAACTATGCATCAATTGTTTGACGAAAGGACACCTGTTAGCACGATGTCCCAGTGGCAATAGATGTGGAAAATGCCAAAAAGCGCATCACACGCTGTTGCACAGGAATCAACCAATCCATACTAACCCCCTTAATGTTAATGCAACAGAATTCGAGCCTGTACATGTACCGACAACCAGTTCCAATCAGAACGATTTGCATATGCAAACATTGAGTGCGGTTACATCGAAAAGAGTACTTCTGGCTACAGCTCTAATTAATGTACAAACCTTGAGTGGCTGCATGGGTTTCAGAGCATTATTGGATCAAGGATCGCAAGCGTCATTTATAAGCGAGAATGCAAATAAACAACTTAACTTGGAAAGAAAGCGCACAAACACAAGTGTGAGTGGTATTGGGAAGACACATCACACTCCAACTAAGGGACTTGTAAATTTGAAAGTAAAATTGCGCAATGAACAATCCCTAAATGTCGACGCATATATTTTGAACCAATTAACTAATTCGTTACCGACATGGAATGTAGCTTCAGACTTGAAAACTCAACTTAAAAATTTCGATTTAGCTGATCCAAATTTTGATAAACCTGGAAGAATTGATTTGCTATTCGGTGCTGATGTTTATGCACAAATAATAACAGGCGACATTTACAGATTACCGATGGGTCCAATTGTTCAGAGGACGAGTTTAGGATGGATAGTTTCCGGAGGAGTTAATGTGCAACCAGAGGTGAATCTCCATAGTTTTAAAATAGAACTGATCGAATATAATGATTTAAATGCGCAATTAAGGAAATTTTGGGAGTTGGAAGAAGTTGCAGTAACCCGGCAGCCGACAGTAAAGGAACAAATTTGTGAGGAATTCTACTTGCAGAATACTTATCGTAACATAGATGGAAGATATGTTACTCGTCTTCTATTTAAAAAGGATGCTGACAGACAGTCGTTAGGTGAATCAAGGAACATCGCCCTTGCCAGCTCAATGTCGTTAGAACGAAAGTTCTCTAAAAATTCGGATTTATGTATGGAATATTCAAAATGCATTCGAGAATATTTAGAATTGAATCACACGCATGAAGTCAGCGACAATAAAGATACACAATTTGAAATAAATAGCACGTCTAAATGCAAGGGTAATTACCTCCCACATCATGTGGTATACAAGGAAAGCAGCAGTACAAGGGCTCGCGTTGTTTTCGATGCATCACGGAAAACTAGTTCAGGAATGTCTTTGAACGATGTGTTGTATGCTGGGCCTTCTCTGCAAAATAGTCTTGATCAAATTTTATTAAAATGGAGATGTTTGCAATTTGTTTTTGTAGCAGATATTGAAAAGATGTATCGTCAAATACGTATACATTCCGAAGATGCGGATCTCCAACGCATTGTTTGGCGCAATAATCCAAATGAGCCAGTCCGGGATTACATTTTAGATACAGTGACCATCGGAGTGACCTTAGCACCATTTCTAGCAATTAGAACGCTCCGAAAACTTGCTGAGGATCATCAATCATCATTTAGCATGGCACATCAAGCAATTCTCAATGAATTCTATGTGGAAGATCCTCTTTCAGGTGGTGTAAGCATAGATTCGGCATTAGCTAAAAGAGATGAATTGAGAATATTATTAAGCTCTGCAGGTTTTAAACTTAAAAAATGGGTAGCCAGTCACGAACAACTTTTGTGTGGTATTCCTATGGAAGACCGGGAAACGCTTACAACTTTCGATATGAATCTCGATCAGGGCCTTAAAACACTTGGCATTATATGGCATCCACTATCGGATGAATTCGCATACAAGATTCATATTAACATGGATGACGTTAAGTATACAAAACGCAAAATATTATCAGACATAGCAAGATTGTTCGATCCACTTGGATGGATATCTCCAGTTGTTGTAGTAGCCAAAATATTAATGCAATCATTATGGTTAGATGGCGTAACTTGGGATGAAAGAGTTCCCATTGACATAGCAAATAAATGGTACAATTTTAAATCAGATCTGAAAACAATTCAGAATGTGACAATACCTAGATGGTTAAAAAATAATACTAACGACACTATTGAATTACATGGTTTCAGTGATGCTTCTCAGAAAGCGTATGCAGCAGTCGTTTATCTCGTTTCTCGTAGTCCAAATAACAATGAATCTTCTTTGCTATTAGCTAAAACGAAGGTAGCACAGGTGAAAGCTATTTCAATCCCACGTTTGGAACTATGTGGAGCACTAATGTTGGCTAAAATCGTAAATCAAATTACAAAAGCGTTAGAATTACCCGTAGCTCGAATATATTTATGGACTGACTCGACAATTGTCTTAGCTTGGTTGGCAAAACATCCATCACACTGGACTACTTTTGTTGCAAATCGAACAACGCAAATCCATGAAGCAGTGAAGGATATTCCCTGGAACCACGTACCTTCAGAACATAATCCTGCAGACTTCGCATCACGCGTTGTGTTTCCAAAACAACTCATTGATTGCAATCTTTGGTGGAATGGCCCTTCTTGGTTGAGAAAACCAAAGGAATACTGGCCTGAGAATGAATTATTGCCGGTATGCACCTTGGAACAAAGGAAAACCCCACTTATATCATTATTAGCATCTGAATCCGAACCAAGTTTTTTGGATTTAAGGTTTGGCAGAGACTCTACATTGACTCGTCTCTTAAGTGTAACAGTATACTGTTTTAGATTTATTACCGCAGCAAAAGGTACCCGCTACGCCCAATCATATTTGAATACATCAGAACTCGATTCAGCTTTGCAGTTTTGGATTAAACATACACAAAAAATGGATTATAGGGAAGAAATTGAATGTTTGAAACAAGGCAAACAAATCGATAGAAAAAGCAATCTGGTGAATTTAGACCCTTTTTTGGATATAAATGGGATATTGCGAATTGGCGGTCGACTGAAAAATGCTGATCTTCCATATGACATCAAGCACCCAATGATTATATCGAAAAAGAGTAAGCTGGTGCCTCTTATATTCCTGAAATATCATACACTTACATTGCATGGAGGAATACAGCTTATGTTGAATATCATCAGACAAAAATTTTGGATCATCAACGCCAAAAATTTAGCCCGCCAGTTCATACAAAGATGCATCACATGTTACAAAGTGAAGGCTCAATCTAGAGAACAACTAATGGGTAATCTGCCTGAGCCAAGGGTGACACCATCCCGACCATTTTCGCATTGTGGCATCGACTATTGTGGTCCAGTATACTTGAAAATTTCCAAAGGAAGAGGATCGAAAACCTCTAAAGGATATATTGCCATTTTTGTTTGTCTTTCCGTGAAGGCGATACATTTAGAGTTAGTAGGCGATCTTTCAACCCCTTCATTTTTAGCAGCTTTTCGACGCTTCGTTAGTAGAAGGGGACTATGCAGCCATGTGTATAGCAACTGTGGCACCAATTTTGTAGGTGCCAATAAAGAGCTGATGCAAACGATAAAACGAAATGAATCTTTAACACAGGAATTGGCTAACGATGGCATCACGTGGCACTTTAACCCTCCGTCGTCTCCACATTTTGGCGGACTTTGGGAAGCCGGTGTGAAATCGACAAAATATCATTTGAGGAGAATCATCAGAAATGCAACCTTGACGTACGAAGAATTTAATACAGTACTGACCAAAATAGAAGCATGTTTGAACTCAAGGCCTCTCTGCCCTTTGACAAACGACCCAAATGATTTGAATGCCTTAATACCAGGACATTTTCTTGTAGGAGACACTTTATTTGCAGTCCCAGAAGATGACCTCGTGAACATAAAGCTTAACCGGTTGAGCCGCTGTTACGGGAACCGCAGTCCAAATATTGCTCGGTTCGTGTTCCGTCGTTCCTCTCTGTGTACTGTAAATGACAACATACATACGAAAAGCTGCGAATTGTAATCAATGCATCTGTGGGCACGGTGTCGTATCATGGATTAGCAGAAGTGGGTGTGTATCCATACTCGTATTAAGTATCAAACATATACACACAAGACTTCGCAATCGAACGCACCGCCCAGCGGAACGAATTGGTTACATGCATTGCGAATCGAGTGAAAGCTTTAGCTTTGTGGTTGCACCAGTCACAGAGAGATGGCACTTAATACGTTAAACTGTTTTGTTGTTGGACTTTGATCTTTTTTGAAATGGTAAATTTTCTTCATTATTTTAGTTGGTAAGCAATAAAGTCAGCATAATTATTGTATAAAAGAAAATTAAAGACACAAGAAAATCGAGAAGTATTTCTCCATTCACTGGCTCAAGGCGTGCGCCCGAGCTTATTCTATCTCAAGGCACTTAGCCCGAGATAAGTGAATAGTGGGATACGTTCAACTGCGTACTCAAGGCATCCGCCCGAGTATCAGCGCCCCAAGGCAGTTATGCCCGGGGCCTGCAGTTGAACTAGTAATTGATTGATTTATCAATCTGACTGCGTACTCAAGGCATCAGCCCGAGTATTAGCGTCCCAAGGCTTTGTGCCCGGGGCTAGCAGTTGGATTATAATCAATCGATTCGCTAATATAACTGCGTGCTCAAGGCGTCAGCCCGAGCAACAGTTAAAGTCTTAATTAAATTGGTTTGTTTTTCTCTGGTAACAAAAATAATTAAAGAATATAATAATCGTGCGAATTAACTGCTCCATTAACACTCTAAATTCATAAATATGTAAATATAAAACCTCATTAACTAGTTCTTTAATAAATTAATCACTTCAGAAAATTTCATTCATTGATCACTCCATAAATGCCCAACTTTATACGTCTCTGCGATAAATTAATTATTGAAAGAATTCCCTAGTAAATATGTTATTAAAATTAATATAGCCAACTGAACTTGTTATTATATGACCAAACAAAGAATAAAATAAAGCTTAAAACATTAAACAAAAACACTCTTTTACTGATCTAGTTGGCGAGTATAAAGTAGCAGATAAGAATCATACAGGAATATCTCTCTCTCCCCGGGAGCCTTGATGTGTATATAGGATACACATCATATCAAGCTCCCAGCGCATGCCAGTATACATAGGGTGTACTGGTGTTGTGTAACAAATTGGCGCAGCCGGTAGGATATCGGTTTTGCAAACACCACAATGTAGCGCATTGTGTAGTAAAATTAAATGGGATGTAAGTCTTTCCTCCCAGCCGATATCCGAAACCACTCAATCTCTGTATGTTATCATTGCTACTTACATTGTCAATAGAACTGGATCAGTTTCCTAAAATTTAAAAACAAAAAACCAATCTCATTGATCATTTAAATAACAAGCATATAATTTTCATATCCAATATTTTATATTCCAAAATCTAATCTAGTCTATTTTAAAATCAATCAAATAAACTTCCAAATGATTCAAACTTAATTTAACGTACAACGCACAACTTATCGATAATGTTTCAGTTGACTTACATCCAAAACAATCAACAGTACAAGTAAACATCGAACACAAGCAAGCATAATGAAAACATAAATAACGAGTAAACAAACTCGTGTCCATCGTTATATCAACATAACATCTTTTATCGCTCAAACAACTGAAACAATAATAATAACCATAACGCGCACCCACATGAATATTCAAGTCTTATCTTTAAAATTGATCTAGCATTCGAATAATTTCTTGAGAGCCTTTAATGAAGATGAAATTAATGAATAGACGTTTGAACAATAATTTTTAATGCAGTTAAATCAAAGTGCAAATAAGTAAACCAACCGCGTGAAATGAATATCAAATTTAGATACAAGAGACAATTTTTCAATACAAATGCTAAACAAGAAACTTTAATATTTTCAAGTTTCACTGAAATAATCCAAGTGTAGGAACTGTGAAACAAATGAGTTTTAATTATTATAGCTCAATACAATATAGGCCAACTCAATACAAACAAATTTACCCTTAAGCCAATTACCTCTTTCAATTCCCATTTTTTCTCCCCCCCACGAATGACAAAATATGAATTCAGCACTCAATTTGCAATTTTATAGTATTAGCAGCAATAAATGGAAACTAGTGGCAGTCAAGCCGATAAATCCCGGCAAGCTTTCATAAATAAATAAAATAAGTTGAGTGGTTCCCCGAAAACCCACTGTCGACAGCCACAAATGTGGTCCCTTCAAAACAAAACTGTCGGCAGCCACTCAGCCTTTAGTCTAAGTAAAAAACAAGATAGCCTCTGAGCCGTCGACCGAAGCTGTCGGTGGACACGCTATTTTTAGTTACAAGTCGGTAAGGAAACCAACAATAGCCTCTGAACCGTTACCCCTAGTTGTCAGCGGACACGCTATTTTTAGTTATAAGGCACAACAGAAACGCATAATAGCCTCTGAGCCATCGGCCGAAGCTGTCGGTGGACACGCTAATCTTAACTACAAGTCGGTAAGGAAACCGACAATAGCCTCTGAGCCGTGGATCCTAGTTGTCAGCGGACACGCAATTTTTAGTTGTAAGTCACTATAGAAACGAACAAAAGCCTCTGAGCTGCCCGTCGGCAGACACGCTACATTCATTTAATATTAAGACAATATACCAACCAATCGGAGCCTCTGCGCTGTTGAACTGAAATGGTTTGCAGACACGCTTTCACTAGTCACTACGTTTCCCTGCTCAATACATGCATTCTAACTGCTAACTACTAGATAACTCACCATTTAAACCCCTGTGGATAACCCAAAAAGTTTAAAAAGACCCACCCATTTCCCACCCTTCCATATTGCACGTATCCTTGAGATCGACAATTTTAACGAACGAAGTGACCTCGCACGGCACTGTACTGTCCTCGAGCAAAGTCGGGGACAGCGTTACGCTGAACCGAACATATACTCACTAGGGAGAAGTTCAACGGAAAATATAGGGTCTCAAATGAAGGCCGAAACTATATGCTCCTTTGCCCAACATATAGTGATAGTTTTGTTTCGACTCTTTCTCGCAAGATATTTTTAACGTAATATTTCTCCTTAACAGCCCACCCATTTCCAACCCTTTCACTTTACACGTTTCCTCGAGATCGAGATCAACAGTTTTGACAAACGGCTATTGAAGTGACCTCGCACGGCACTGTACTGTCCTCCAGCAAAATCGGGGACAGCGTTACGCTAAATCAAACAGACACTCACTAGGGAGATTTGACGGAACATATAGGGTCTTAAATGAAGGCCGAAACTATATGCTCCCATGCCCAACATATAGTGATAGTTTTGTTTCGAATACGTTTTAGAATACTCCTTCTCGCAAGATATTTTTAACCTAACAGTTTGCTGAAATCATTCAAAGTTTATATCATAACTTTCAAGCTTAAGATCTTTCCTTCTAATTTTATTTCCTCAATAACATTTATTATAACATACCCAACGTTTCCTTATTTAATAAAAATACTTCAAAAAAACACGTTGTCTTCGCTTTATCAGTAATCTCCAGCTTTACACATAATTAAAAGAAAGAGTGGTATAATTCAAGTAAAGTTCCCTTTGTACTATCTCATATAAATACAGGAGTTGCAATAGACAATGTGAACCAATCAAATAACGTTTGAAGGCATATACATTAAAAGCTACATAATCCCACAGCAAGCCCTACCCACTACAAACTACATAAAGCTAACCTAATAGAAACAAATCATCTTCATTACGATTACCCGCCAACCACAAATTAGCATGTACAATGTACATAGCATAGAATTCCGAGCAACTGGCGCATGTGAAAGCTTTAAAAAGAAAAAAAATATACTATTTGCTCACACGTAATTGCAGAGACAAAGCTATTCTCCTTATCATCTTATCTTCAAACCTTTTTAAGCACCTTCATGTAAATTATCAATTTTTGTTTCCCACTAACAACATTAACGATCCACATCAAGAGAAAAACTTAGGTCCCACACTACATAAAACCAATTAAAGCTTTAGCAATGAAGCAACAACAACAACTCGCAAGCTATTCCCTTGCAAAGCTAATAATTCCCGAACAAAACGATCGTATCGATCTTACGTTCCCCATGGACAATTTTACTGGGTTGTTCCCAAAACAAACGAGCATCTAGAGCTTCATATACTAACAAATTTCCCTACTAACCTATTAACATAATATATTATTTGCAAAGTACATAACCAAAAGCTTATTTAGCAAGCTTTTCGTTATCGTCTATGAAAATTTAATGAGCAAGAAAAATGAAGCAAATGAAGGATTTTTTCTTTCAAATTGAAAATCATAAAAAGGCTTAACAAATGCGAAAGAAAAAATTTATTAGACTAAAGTAAAAAAAAAACAAAAACTCTTTTTTATTTACGTTTTGGAAACATTATTTTTGCTACCAACCATCAATAAAACTAAAGTCCGAAAACGAAATACAACCAAAAATTGGTGTAACGCAATTTCAAACGAACTATATACATAATACAGTTTAAATCTTGAAAAACAAAACCGAATGAATGTAACAATAAAAGGAATAGATCGAAATAAAGCAGTAGTAAATAGAAAAATAAGCATTTAAAAAAAAACATACAAAAGTTTCAACAGAAAACCTTTCATGTAATATGAAAATATGTTGCAAAAAGACAAATTAGCGAAACTGTACATAAATGTGAAATTAGTTCATCAGAAAATTGATTATATTTTCATTAACATTCTAAAATGTAAGTAGAGAAAACAAGAAAATAAAGAAGAAAAAAAAGGACTGATTGTATGTTACATAAATCATAGCAATGCGAAAGTATACTGCAGTAAGCTGATTCAAGTAAAGAAAATGCAAAACATATTGTAAATAACCGAAACTGTACTCGTATATATTTGTGAAATAGTTATATCTTCATTTGCATTAATATTCTAATATGTAAGTAAAGCGAAACAAGGAAATAAAGATAAATTAAAGAGAAATTATATGTTACATAAATTACAGCAATGCAGAAGTAAAGCAAAAAAAATATTGTAAAAGACAAATAAGCGAAACAATGTATAAATGTGTAATTAATTATAATTCATCTTCTAGTCTGTAAATGGAGCAAAATAAAATCAAATTAAAATGCCTAATAAGTCTTAGCAAACGATTAGCAAAAATATTCAAGCAAAGTAACTCAAAACAAAAAATTATGAAAGAACTACGACTCGTACAAGTCATTATGATTCAATAAGAAAAAACAAATATTACGATAAGAAATTAATAATTAAAGGAGCATGTCATAACTTTTTATGAAACGATAAGCAAAGAAAAAAGTAAATTCGACTAAAATCGTTTAAAGTAGTAATTTTTAAATCAACATTCCAAGTTTACCAATTAAAACAATGAAGCAAAAATGAATATCTTTCACGACAAGGCTCTTCAAGCCAGTCGTGAACTTTTCTTTTCAGCGGGGAGGCAATGTTACGGGAACCGCAGTCCAAATATTGCTCGGTTCGTGTTCCGTCGTTCCTCTCTGTGTACTGTAAATGACAACATACATACGAAAAGCTGCGAATTGTAATCAATGCATCTGTGGGCACGGTGTCGTATCATGGATTAGCAGAAGTGGGTGTGTATCCATACTCGTATTAAGTATCAAACATATACACACAAGACTTCGCAATCGAACGCACCGCCCAGCGGAACGAATTGGTTACATGCATTGCGAATCGAGTGATAGCTTTAGCTTTGTGGTTGCACCAGTCACAGAGAGATGGCACTTAATACGTTAAACTGTTTTGTTGTTGGACTTTGATCTTTTTTGAAATGGTAAATTTTCTTCATTATTTTAGTTGGTAAGCAATAAAGTCAGCATAATTATTGTATAAAAGAAAATTAAAGACACAAGAAAATCGAGAAGTATTTCTCCATTCACTGGCTCAAGGCGTGCGCCCGAGCTCATTCTATCTCAAGGCACTTAGCCCGAGATAAGTGAATAGTGGGATACGTTCAACTGCGTACTCAAGGCATCCGCCCGAGTATCAGCGCCCCAAGGCAGTTATGCCCGGGGCCTGCAGTTGAACTACTAATTGATTGATTTATCAATCTGACTGCGTACTCAAGGCATCAGCCCGAGTATTAGCGTCCCAAGGCTTTGTGCCCGGGGCTAGCAGTTGGATTATAATCAATCGATTCGCTAATATAACTGCGTGCTCAAGGCGTCAGCCCGAGCAACAGTTAAAGTCTTAATTAAATTGGTTTGTTTTTCTCTGGTAACAAAAATAATTAAAGAATATAATAATCGTGCGAATTAACTGCTCCATTAACACTCTAAATTCATAAATATGTAAATATGAAACCTCATTAACTAGTTCTTTAATAAATTAATCACTTCAGAAAATTTCATTCATTGATCGCTCCATAAATGCCCAACTTTATACGTCTCTGCGATAAATTAATTATTGAAAGAATTCCCTAGTAAATATGTTATTAAAATTAATATAGCCAACTGAACTTGTTATTATATGACCAAACAAAGAATAAAATAAAGCTTAAAACATTAAACAAAAACACTCTTTTACTGATCTAGTTGGCGAGTATAAAGTAGCAGATAAGTATCATACAGGAATATCTCTCTCTCCCCGGGAGCCTTGATGTGTATATAGGATACACATCATATCAAGCTCCCAGCGCATGCCAGTATACATAGGGTGTACTGGTGTTGTGTAACACCGCTGGCAATTCACACAACGATTAACCCAAGATTTTTGCAAAAGGTGGTCAATGGAATACATAACGAGATTACAAGAAAGACCTAAATGGAATCGTCGTCAGCCCAATCTCGAAGTAAATGACTTAGTGCTCATTAAAGATGAGCGTCTGCCATCATACAAATGGCCAATGGGTCGAATTACAAAGACACATTTTGGAAATGATGGATTAATTCGAGTTGTAACTGTTTGCACTTCTAACAAGGAATTAGATCGACCCATTACAAAAATTGCATTTTTACCAGTTGAGAAACCCCGAGAAATGGAAAAACATTCAGTTGAATTATTGAACATAAACAATTGATTCTATCTTTAATGTGAATTTGAGAATTTGAAGGCAATGAATACTATACTCCTACTCTAAAATTTGTAACGCAAACTGAAATTATCCTTAAGTATTATTATCCTTATCCTATTATTATCCTTTTTCCCGGCAATTATTAAATGGACGTTCCAGAATGGCGAGTCGGGGCGCCATATAAATAACCCCTTGTCGCAGCATATGTTGTTTACTTGTAAGGAGGAAATGCCACAAGTGATACAAACATAACTAGTTCCTGGTCAGCTGAACTTATGTATCAATTGGAATGTTAGCGATAAGACTTCGATAAGAAGCCTAGGATTGGTATCTTATTATAAATAAAAAGGTTACTTAACCTCTATTTATAGGTATTAATTCTGATCCTGGCGGACCATCGGGGGGAGAATGGTCCGAGCTACCTGAAATCAAAAAGAAAAAAAAATTAAACTATAAACTAGCAAATCTAATGTTTATTATATCACCATCATCTGAATGTCAAGTGATTGTCATTATTCCCAGTCATTCCAGTCGATTTAACGAAATCACATCAGCTGATATTTTGCATTATTAATGGTGTTTTCCATTTTTTTAAATTGTAAACAACTTAATAGTAGACCAAACTAAACGGAAAAAGTACCGAAATTTTCATGTTGTATAAAAACCGTACAATTTGCTTTGTCATACCTTAGTTCGTTGTTTGAAACTCGGTACGTTTGATCGTTGTGTCGCTTTATACGCTTTTTTCGCAAGCTTTCGCCTAAGTTTATTCAATTAATTTTACTTCAATAAAGTATGAAATCAAAATCATAGTGTTTTCTTTTATTGTGGTAAAATACAAAGTGAACGCATTAAACAGGACTGACCCAGAAAATTTATTATTGGCAAAATATGTACAATTTTTCTTTAGAAATATTCAAAGTAGTCTCTATTGGAGTCGATAATACGCTGATACCAGATTTTCCAATCCCCAAATGCTCCCTGGAAGTTGGTAACCTCGATGGTGTCTAGAGCCCTCGTCGTAGCAAGTTGAACGTTTTCCAGAGTCCCGAACCGCATCCCCTCAAGGTGTCTCTTGATCTTGGGGAACAGAAAGAAGTCCGCTGGTGCCATATCCGGGCTGTAAGGAGGCTGTGGCAATGTTG
This sequence comes from Odontomyia ornata, assembly GCA_963969285.1. NCBI lineage: Eukaryota > Metazoa > Arthropoda > Insecta > Diptera > Stratiomyidae > Odontomyia > Odontomyia ornata. Next base: position 197,298,324 of record OZ017738.1, on the reverse strand, counting down.
CCCTCGACTATTTGGCCAACTGCTCGGTGACGAGCAGGCAGGTGTGTGACAGAGCATTGTCGTGATGGAGGATCAAAGAATCGGCAATCTCTGGACGGACTTGGCGAACCCGGGCGGTTAGTCGACGGAGCACCTCTCTGTAGAACTGGCCGTTTACAGTTTCACGTCAAAGAAAGCAATGAGCATCGACTTCACCTTCGATTTGCTCATGCGCGCTTTTTTCGGTCGTGATGACGCCAGTGTGTGCCACTCCGAACTCTGCCGCTTCGTCTCAGCATCGTTTTCGAAAACCCACGTCTCGTCTCCTGTAATAACGTGGTTAAAAAACGCTGGTTCGGTTGCTCGACCGTACGCTCCATTTTCACTCCGACGGCGTAACTGATCACGCACTCCGCTCTCGCTCGATGCTATCTCTCCAAGCACTTGGAGGCAACTGCTGCAGCCCGGTCCCCTTTACCTAGACCTCCACCACCACTACATCACCAGATACTGGTTAGCAGACGCTTTGACGGCGCGGGGCAGGCTTAGGCTTACTTATTATACAGACCCTGTAGGTCTAAGGCTGAATCATAATTTGCCTCTGTTAATGGGAAATGTCGGATATTTTTTCCTGCCTCACCAGTCAGATGGTTCTTCAAATACCACATCTTTTGTATCGCTGGTATTGACTGGACATGTATCATTTGCGTGAATATGTCGCAGAACTGACCCTATTTAAGGTCATCACCGTCGAACGTTGCGATAGTGACTTTGGGAAGTCGTATAGCTGGAGCACGTGAATTCCCAGCAGTATGATCTGTATAGCTTAGTTATGGTGTTTCTGCCATCATTGAGCATTCTCTAACGGTATCCTCGAGCTTTATATACGCCTCCATGTCGTAATCTATAGGATCATCCCCAAGTTCCAGAATAGAATAATGAAGGTCTTCAGTTTGGCCCCATACCTTCCTCACCAAATCATGCACCATGCTCACACAGGGGGACTCATTTGTGCCAAGATGGTTGACAGGTGACGCTGAGTTGTAGCCATGATAGCCTTCTGGCGGCTTTTTAATGTAATTAGCTCCACCGGCTGCACGGATTGGCATTTAAAAGGCCCTTGCTTACACATGCTACATGCCGTGATCCTTGACTTTTGGTAACGTTGAGCCCTGGATAATGTGGAGCTCTTCTTTGAAGTAGTCTGAAGTATGAGTGTTCAGTGAGAACTGGATCCAATGCACGGATTTCGTTGTCCGTTTTCTCAAACTTATCCCATGGAGCTGCCAATTCTTGAAGGCACCTTTCATAATCAGACTCGGTTTTCCTCTGTGCACTGTCTTTGCCATAATTCTGGATCAGCGATTGGATTTGGTCTCCGGTTTCCTTCTGCTCTGTGGCGAGCCTGTCCATATTTTTGAGAATGGATGTAAAGGAATCGACGAGGTTTGTGTTGAAGGATCTTCGCGGATCACAGTTGTAGCACTCCAGGTGTCGTGGATATGTATCACGTCGGGGTCACTAAAATGTCGCGAACTTTGCCGCAACTTGGACCTTGGATGTAGGTTGATTTGAAGTCCACTGAGCACTTAAACTCGTTGAACTCTGTTGATGAATTATTATAGAAAGATAAAAAATTCAATAAGCGCATAAGCCCTTTGAACTCGGCTGTTTATAATTTATTTGGTACTCAAGTTCTTGCGACTTGTGCATCAGCGATGAATCACCACTTACTGTTGGGCACAAATTTCAATCACTTCGTCAGAAGAATTCCAATCACTTCACCACTAGACTATAGAACTACTGGGGCTCGTAAATATGGAGCACTATTTAGAAACGAACACACCGAATGCTTGACGACAACTGACTTCATTCAAAAATGAATATTAAGATTTAGATCAAAGTGCTGATCGCACAAGTCCCACATTAAGACAAAAATTATTATCACTGAAAGGAAAACTGATGACGCTTGTGGAACAATCAAGCGACACTTGACTCGCTTTTACTCGCGAACAAATTCTACAGCGAAAATTGCTGACGCTTGTGATGGAATGTTGGATATCACTTGAAGAAATGCTGACAACATGTCTGTGTGGTGCTTGTGCGTCACATTCATGACACATTGTGATAAAAATTATGAATTTTGATACATCGTATTGGACATTGTATGAATTTTGAGGTAAGTATTGAATTTTAAGAATTATGAAATTTTAGGATGTGATGTATTTGTACATATATATATATATATATATATATATATATATATATATATATATATATATATATATATACTTAAATATACATAAATATATATATATATATATATATATATATATATATATATATATTTATGTATATTTAAGTATATATATATATATATATATATATATATATATATATATATATATATATCTATATATATATATATATATATATATATATATATATATATATATATACATATATACATATAAATATATATATATATATATATATATATATATATAAATATATATATATATACATGTAAATATATTGTCGCGCGTTATGGTTCGCGGCCGATAATTTTAATGTTCCGGGGAAGTGAAAACGCTTCATTTAAATTAAGTGAAAAGAGTTTATTTACTAAGAATTCACAATCGTGAATTAAACTATTTCACAAATAGCATTTTAATATAACTTTCACTTATCTACTAATTTCTATTACAACTGTCTTCACTAACAGTCAGTATCGCTTTTAATTCGCACTCCACACTTTCGCAGTTTTACTTTCGTGGTTTTACTATCGCCGTTTTACTATTTCCCCCGTTCATTCAGCTCGGCTTTATATAGGATATCTAGCCATTCAATCTATTTTTCGAACATTGGCGAATGTTCTGACGAGAACTACCTGGAATATTGCAGCAGTTCTGAATGGCCGCAGTGACGTCACTTTCAGATATTGATCATGCTTGGTGGGTTCTTGTGCTTTCGAGTACATTCGTTTATTGATCATGAAAGAGTGGTGCCAATCAATTATATTCCTTATCCATAAAAAGGGTGACAAGCTACAGTGTAGAAATTATAAAGACATATCACTACTTTGCAAGGCGTACAAAATATTTTCAAAGATCTTAGAAAATAAAATTGGATCATACGCCAGCAGTATTATTGGAGAGTATCAAGGTGGTTTTACAGCAGGTAGATCGACGGTAGACCAATTGTTCACTGTCAAGCAGGGACTCAAAAAATGCAGGGAGTTCAACATAGACGTACGAGTGCATCAAATTTTCGTTGATTTTAAGCAAGCATATGACAGTATTGATTGTAACGTACTGTACCAAATAATGCCCTGCTTTGGCATCCCAGCCAAATTTGTCCGTCTAATCAAAATAACAATGACGTCGACGACCTCCCAAGTCCGCATCAATAGCCAACTCACCGATGCCTTTGACATAAATATCGGACTAAAACAGGGAGATGTATTCAATTTGGCTGGAGTACGTCATAGGGAAGCTACCTGTCGATACACGACGTACATTACTACACAAGTCAAGCCACGTATTAGCATACGCGGGCAACATCAACATTTTGTAACGATCATTAACAACTGCCAAAGAACTCGTCCTGAAACTTGACCACAAAGCAAAACTAGTAAGCCTACAAATCAATGAAAACAAAACAAAGCTCATGACGCAGTCGAGGAAAAATACCTCAAGCACTCAAAATATCACAATTGGCGAATACAGTATCAAAAATGTAAGCGAATATGTATATCTAGGCGTCAAAATGACGAGAACCGGTGATAAAAGAGACGAAACACACGGAAGAATGCAGCTCGCAAATAAAGTATTTTATTCAGTCTTGACGATCTTGCAGACCAGCTGCATATACAGGAAAATAAAGCTCCAAACATAAAAATCTGTGCTGAGACCTGTGTCACGGTATGGGTGTGAAACGTAGACCCTAACCCAAGCATCCCCAAATATAATGAATGCCTTTGAACGACGGATCCTGAGGCGAATTGTTGACGATTGTCAGACTGCGGCAGTTGTAATGGGCTGGACACGTGAATCGTACGGACGCTAAGCGAATACCCAAAAAAGTATTCGTTGGGAGAACTCAAAGCTGGAGACCAGTGGAGAAACCGAGGGAACGCTGGTCTGACACAGTCGACGAACAGAGTTCATCGCTGCTCGGATTTCGAAATGGGAGGACACAGTTGCAGGCGCTATTTGCATGAAGCAAAGGCGCGAGCAGGGCTGTAGGGCTAAGAAGAAGAAGATATGAATACCAATATATTTATACATATATATATATATATATATATATATATATATATATATATATATATATATATGTATATATATAATATATAGACATATATATATATATATATATATATATATATATATATATATATATATATATATATATCTATACATATATATATATATATATATATATATATATATATATATATATATCTATACATATATATATATATATATATATATATATATATATATATATATATATATATATATCTATACACAGATATATATATATATGTATATATATATATATATATATATATATATATATATATATATATATATATATATATATATATATATATATATATATATATATATATATATATGGAACGTGTCTTACGACGGGCTACTGAGACTTGAGATGCCAGATGAGTCGCGCTTGGTCGGCTATGCGGATGATGTTGCGGCTCTGGTCGCTGGACGCACCGTTGAACAAGCGCAACTTAGGCTAGGTATGCTAATGCGCCGAGTGAGGGACTGGATGACTGCTCACGGGCTCAGTTTAGCACTGGAGAAAACCGAAGTGGTCATCTTGACAAAAAAGAGAATCCCTAGAGTAAGGATGATCAGTATTGGATATATACAGGTCGAATCGAAGCCAGCGGTGAAGTAGCTGGGGCTACTGATCGACTCGGAGATGAGTTTCTCTGAGCAAATCAGGGCAACGGCTGAGAAGGCTGCTTCGGGAATATCGGCCCTGAGTCGACTTATGGCCAACGTAGGGGGACCCAGCCCATCAAGAAGACGCCTCTTGATGAGTGCTGTTGGGTCAGTGCTACTGTATGGAGCAGAGGTATGGGGCGACGCTCTCAGCAAGGAGGTATACCGAAAAGGATTGGCACAGGTACAGAGAAGAGGAGCACTGAGAATTGCATCTTCGTATCCAACAGTCTCCGACTCGGCGTTGAGAGTGATTGCAGGCGTGATACCTGTCGCCCTCCTTGCTAGAGAGCGCCGCGCTATTTACCTGCGCCGAAACGAGGATGCGAGGGAGATGGTTGTCCGCAAGGCGAGACAACGCTCGCTCAACGATTGGCAGCAGTCTTGGGGGAATTGCACGAAGGGAAGGTGGACTGCGCGCCTCATCCCGGATGTGAGACCGTGGCTAAATCGAAGGCATGGTGAGACTGACTTCTATCTGACCCAGCTTTTGAGCGGGCACGGGTGTTTCCAGTCTTACCTGCACAAGATCGGTAAGTCACGGTCTCCCGATTGTCGGTTTTGCCCAGGAGAGGAGGACAATGCCTGTCACACATTTTTTCGTGTACAAAATGGGCCAGGCTACGAAGGGAACTCTACAGGGAGACGGTAGAGCTCACCCCGGATAATATAGTTGCGGTGATGCCCGAATCGGTTGACAAATCAAACCGGGTGGCACATTATGCTCGGGCAGTCCTAAGATATAAAAGGGACTCACAGCAGCCGGAGGTGCTGGGGCTGGGGGATCGCTCTTCTGGCATTTCCTCTTTTCCTCTCCCCTCCCGCTAGGAACGGGACTCCCCAGCTTGAAGGCGCCCCGTGGCGTAACAAAACGAGACCTGGCCCGAAATAATGTGTCAAACGGTTCCAGGCTAGGTTCTCAGATTGACAGGGGAGGTGTTTAGTGGGTAGTCCAAGGGTATCCTCCATGGGAGTCCCACACTGCCAGACTCGGTGGGCGTAAATGCCTGCACCTCCCTACCACATAAAAAAGATCAAGAGACATCTTAAGGGGACGCGGTTCGGGACTTTGGAAAACGTTCAACGTGCTACGACGAGAGCTCTAGACAGCATCGAGGTTGCCGACTTCCAGGGAGCGTTCGGGGATTGGAAAATCCGGTGTCAACGTGTTATCGACTCCAATGGGGACTATTTTGAAGATTTCTAAAGAAAAATTGTACATATTTTGTCAATAAAAAATTTCCTGAGGTCAGTCTAGGGGTTTCCATTAAGAACATAGCAATAAATAAATAAAGTTCAATAAATTGATTGTAAGGCGTGCTGTGTTGCTAGAGGCCCCGTCTTGTTGCGACGACATATCATTGATAACAATTCCATTGGATTCTGGTCACAAATAATCTTCCAACAAAATAAGACACCACTCTCCATTGACGGCAGCATCATGGTCGTTTCATCTACAAAAAATACGGCCCAGTCAAACCTCCGGCATGAAAACGACACCAAGCAGTAATTTTTTGCGGATGCAATGGTATTCTAAGCAGCACATCTGGGTTTGCCGTTGACCAAGAATGGATATTTTGCTTATTAACAAAGCCATTGAGTCAGAAACGATCCTCGTCGCTGAAAGCTTTGCCAGAGCCCTGTTGGAAAAGTTTCGATATTTCGAGTGGTCAAGTGCCTTTAGTTCTTGAATCAGTTCGATCTTGTAACCATGTAGGCCTTGACCTTATTGCAACATACCGCGCAGAGTCGTTCGAGCGATGCTTCAGAGCAACGTGGAGTCGGCTGATTTGGTTCATTTTGAATTACGGCTGCGATATTTCCTTCGCTTGGAGCATTACGACGTTTCTTGGGTATATATATATATGTTTGTATGCATATATATATATATATATATATATATATATATATATATATATATATATATATATATATATATATATATATATGTATCTATATATGTATATATATATATATATATATATATATATATATATATATATATATATATATATATATATATATGTATATATATATATATATAATATATAGACATATATATATATATATATATATATATATATATATATATATATATATATATATATATCTATACATATATATTTATATATATATATATATATATATATATATATATATATATATATATATACATATGTATACATACATATATATATAGACATATATATATATATATATATATATATATATATATATATATATATATATATGCATACAAACATATATATATACCCAAGAAACGTCGTAATGCTCCAAGCGAAGGAAATGTCGCAGCCGTAATTCAAAGTGAACCAAATCAGCCGACTCCACGTTGCTCTGAAGCATTGCTCGAACGACTCGGCGCGGTATGTTGCAATAAGGTCAAGGCCTACATGGCTACAAGATCGAACTGATTCAAGAACTAAAGGCACTTGACCACTCGAAATATCGAAACTTTTCCAACTGGGCTCTGGCAAAGCTTTCAGCGACGAGGATCGTTTCTGACTCAATGGCTTTGTTAATAAGCAAAATATCCATTCTTGGTCAACGACAAACCCAGATGTGCTGCTTAGAATACCATTGCATCCGCAAAAAATTACTGCTTGGTGTCGTTTTCATGCCGGAGGTTTGACTGGGCCGTATTTTTTGTAGATGAAACGACCATGATGCTGCCGTCAATGGAGAGTGGTGTCTTATTTTGTTGGAAGATTATTTGTGACCAGAATCCAATGGAATTGTTATCAATGATATGTCGTCGCAACAAGACGGGGCCTCTAGCAACACAGCACGCCTTACAATCAATTTATTGAACTTTATTTATTTATTGCTATGTTCTTAATGGAAACCCCTAGACTGACCTCAGGAAATTTTTTATTGACAAAATATGTACAATTTTTCTTTAGAAATCTTCAAAGTAGTCCCCATTGGAGTCGATAACACGTTGACACCGGATTTTCCAATCCCCGAACGCTCCCTGGAAGTCGGCAACCTCGATGCTGTCTAGAGCTCTCGTCGTAGCACGTTGAACGTTTTCCAGAGTCCCGAACCGCGTCCCCTTAAGATGTCTCTTGATCTTTTTTTGTGGTAGGGAGGTGCAGGCATTTACGCCCACCGAGTCTGGCAGTGTGGGACTCCCATGGAGGATACCCTTGGACTACCCACTAAACACCTCCCCTGTCAATCTGAGAACCTAGCCTGGAACCGTTTAACACATTATTTCGGGCCAGGTCTCGTTTTGTTACGCCACAGGGCGCCTTCAAGCTGGGGAGTCCCTTTCCTAGCGGGAGGGGAGAGGAAAAGAGGTAATGCCTGAAGAGCGATCCCCCAGCCCCAGCACCTCCGGCTGCTGTGAGTCCCTTTTATATCTTAGGACTGCCCGAGCATAATGTGCCACCCGGTTCGATTTGTCAACCGATTCGGGCATCACCGCAACTATATTATCCGGGGTGAGCTCTACCGTCTCCCTGTAGAGTTCCCTTCGTAGCCTGGCCCATTTTGTACACGAAAAAATGTGTGACAGGCATTGTCCTCCTCTCCTGGGCAAAACCGACAATCGGGAGACCGTGACTTACCGATCTTGTGCAGGTAAGACTGGAAACACCCGTGCCCGCTCAAAAGCTGGGTCAGATAGAAGTCAGTCTCACCATGCCTTCGATTCAGCCACGGTCTCACATCCGGGATGAGGCGCGCAGTCCACCTTCCCTTCGTGCAATTCCCCCAAAACTGCTGCCAATCGTTGAGCGAGCGTTGTCTCTCCTCGCGGACAACCATCTCCCTTGCATCCTCGTTTCGGCGCAGGTAAATAGCGCGGCGCTCTCTAGCAAGGAGGGCGACAGGTATCACGCCTGCAATCACTCTCAACGCCGAGTCGGAGACTGTTGGATACGAAGATGCAATTCTCAGTGCTCCTCTTCTCTGTACCTGAGCCAATCCTTTTCGGTATACCTCCTTGCTAAGAGCGTCGCCCCATACCTCTGCTTCATACAGTAGCACTGGCCCAACAGCACTCATCAAGAGGCGTCTTCTTGATGGGCTGGGTCCCCCTACGTTGGCCATAAGTCGACTCAGGGCCGATATTCCCGAAGCAGCCTTCTCAGCCGTTGCCCTGATTTGCTCAGAGAAACTCATCTCCGAGTCGATCAGTAGCCCCAGCTACTTCACCGCTGGCTTCGATTCGACCTGTATATATCCAATACTGATCATCCTTACTCTAGGGATTCTCTTTTTTGTCAAGATGACCACTTCGGTTTTCTCCAGTGCTAAACTGAGCCCGTGAGCAGTCATCCAGTCCCTCACTCGGCGCATTAGCATACCTAGCCTAAGTTGCGCTTGTTCAACGGTGCGTCCAGCGACCAGAGCCGCAACATCATCCGCATAGCCGACCAAGCGCGACTCATCTGGCATCTCAAGTCTCAGTAGCCCGTCGTAAGACACGTTCCACAGGTCCGGACCAAGGATAGATCCCTGGGCAACACTCGATGTAATTTCCATCCTTCGTTGGCCCTGTGTCGTGTCGTAGAGCAGGCTTTGGTCCTTTAGGTAGTTCCTCAAAAGCCGCACTAGATATTCAGGAACTTGAAAAGAGTTTTCCAGCGTGTCCAGAATATCCACGCATCTAGCGGAGTTGAAGGCATTCCTGACGTCGAGTGTCACCAACAGGACGATCCGTCGCTTCGTGCGACTATATGCCTCTGCCTTTTGGACCGCGCTCACCACCTCTGCAATCGCATCAATGGTAGAACGTCCTGCTCTAAAGCCGTACTGCCGAGGAGATAGGTCCCCAGCAGCACGAATCGCGTCAGTGAGTCTTCCCTTGATGAGTTTCTTTAGCACTTTCCCAGCCGTGTCTAGCATGCATAACGGGCGGTATGCAGACGGCGATCCAGAATTTCCCTTCCCCTTGCTAATCAGCACGAGCCTCGCCCCAACCCGTAGGCAAGCGTTGAATGTGCTGAGCAGCAAGTCAGGACAATGGTGATAGACGAGCCGCAACCCTCAGCTGGAACACCATCTGGACCTGGAGCCTTCCTCGTTTTCAATGAGAGAACTGCCTCCTCCAGCTCCAGCTGTGTGAAGAGTTGGCACTCTACTGCTGTTTCACCATGGACAGCATCAACACGGACGGGATGGGCGGGGAAGATTCCCCGCACTATCGCATCCATCTTTTCCGCGTCATGTATACAAGGCTTCCGTAGGGCACCAAGTTTCCCCATGACCAGCTTGTAGCCAAGGCCCCACGGATCCTTGTTCACATTGTCCACTAGGTCTTGCCAGCAGCGAGCCTTGCTACTGTTGATCAGCTTGCGAAGGCATTTCCTGGCCGACTTATATGCTGCCACCTGCTCGCATGCCTCATCAGGGTTCCGCACCCGTTGAGCCTCACGTCGAAGCTTGTGACACTCCCTTCGCTTTTCAGCGATTTCAGTTGACCACCAGTACACTGGGGGCTTGCCGTGCCGGGGTCTTCGACGGGGCATACAAGCGCAGCAAGCAGTCGTAATGATGCTCATAGTAGAGTTCACCACGTCTTCAGCTGCCAGTTCTTCCGTCCCCTCTGAAGCTCCCTGCAGCGGCTCACCTGCTGTGAGAGCCTTGACGAACCTCTCAACGTCCATCCTTCCGATGTTCCATCCAGTTGTGGAAGGCCGAGAGCACGGACGTCGGGAGACAGCATCACTTATCTCAAGCAGAATGCACTGATGATCACTGGCTGAGTAGTCCTCTAATACTTTCCAGCTGTGTATCCTTCGTACTAAGGACTCCGTGGCAAATGTCACGTCCGGTATGGTTCCCTCACAGCCAATACGGCGGAAAGTCGGCGTATTTCCGGAGTTTAGTACGACGAGGGCCGTCCTGGCCGCCATTTCCAGGATTCGTTTCCTCTGCGGATCTGTCTCAGGCATGCCCCATTCGATTGCTTAAGCGTTGAAGTCGCCCCCAACGAGCACTTTGCCCTCTGGGTTCGAGACGGCGCCCTCCAAAGCATTAAGCTTGGCTTGGAAAGATGATATCGACTCGTTAGGCGATAGGTACACACTAAAGAAGGTGATCCCTGAGCACCGAACCCACACGAAACCATCCCCCCGTCCACAACTCTCCGCTTGAAAGTCACTGTTCCGAACCCAGATGGCGGCAGTGCCACTTTCATCAGAATACCATAATGCAGGACTTTTACTATGGTGTTGCTCACTCAGCAGCAAGAACTCGGCTTTCATGTCCCTCGCAAACTGCTCAAGCAGATTTTGTGCGGTTGAACTACGGTGTAGGCTTAGCTGCAGGATGCGGGTCATTGGATCTCTGATTTGGCCTTGGCTAGGGCTTCCTGGAACACCCGGCATTTTCCTGATCCTAAGACGTGTCCAAAATCAGGTTTCGGATCAACATCCTTGCAAAGAATACAGTGTGCCCCCTTCGTACACTCTTTTCTTTTATGTCCCATTTCACCGCATTTGTAACATAGGGAACTCCTATTTGGTCCTTTGCATACTTGTGTGGTGTGACCATAACCAAGGCATTTGAAACATTGAAGAGGCGTTGCTCTTCGCCGTATCCTACAGACAACCCACGCTATTCGTACTTTGCCCTTGTTCAGGAATAGTTCGGCGTCCTTTTCGGTCAAGTCAACTATGGCCATGCGTTGTCCCCTGTTGTTTTCTGGTCTCAGTCTCGCTTTGATCCTTCCCACGCTAGGGAACTCCCTTTTGATGGCCTCTTCCACCCCGGCCAGATCCGTCACGCAGTCAATGTCCCGTATTTTAATCGTTGCTATCGTCTCGAGCGGGGCTATAGTTGCGCTTTTGCCGATGACTTTCTTTACTGCGTCACAGAATGCTTCTTTATTGCCGGCCTCTGCTCCGAATTCGACCAGTATGTGGCCCGACCGCGTTGGTCGTACTACTTTAATGGTAGTATTGGTGTCTTCGGGCCTTACGTTTCCCCTGATGTCCCGCAGCACCTCCCCGTAGGATAGGCCATCTTGGGGCTTTACAAGCAGTGCCTGCTGCCGGGGTCTTCGTTGGGGCTTCTGCCTCTCCTGTTTTGCATCAGGTCCTTTTTCTTATTGGGCGTCCGAGCGAATTTTATTTTCTGGCTTTTTTTGAAGGAGTTTCTTTGCAGCTTTCTTCGCTCCTTTTATAAGTACTGTCTGGAACCCGTGATCTGGTGCTCCACGCCCGTCAAGTGCCTCTTCCTTCCTTCTTTTATCCCGATCTCCTTCGATTGGGCTAGACGCCATTATTTTATTGACTTTTAATGATGGGGCTATCTGCATGTCGCCTTTAGATTTTGCCCCAGGCGCCTCCTAAGCCTTCTGTTCATCTTCGGCCCTTAGCCAACTCCTCCAATAGTGCCCTATGCGATCTAGGATCTCCTCTAGTTCAAGGCGCCCTTCCTTTACTACTTTGCGAATTTTTGGGGAGTCGCATGCAGCTTGTATTCTTTGCAGAACATCTCCCGCTTTTCGAAGTAGTCTTTCTTCTTCGTATCGCTGGGCCGCAATTGTACCTTGCAACCATCCTTGGGAGAGGTTATCGCGTTCCGTTTCTGAGTGCAGTACTTCCGCCACATTTTCAACGTTGGTGGTACAATCATGCGGTGTCTGGTCACTCTTTGCTTTTAGTGCCGTAATCTCCTCGTTTGCTTCTGAATTTTTCGTTGCAATGTCGGGATTTGTGACCCTTGCCTCGGTCGCTTCGGTAACGATCGCAGCGGTGGTAATCGAATTTTTGGTGTTCTTTATGTTATCTTCCACTACTCGAACACCTGAAGCATCCTGCCGAGTCTCCCGCTTTTCCTTAATAGGACGCTCGGGCGTTCGCATAGTTTTTTTGCTGCGCCCAAAAGCCGCAGGAATCTCAGTCTGCACCAGACTGTCTGCTGTTCTCCGTTTTTCGTCTACCGTCACTGTCGCCGTGTTAGTCTTCGTTTTTTTTCGTGGTTAGTACAGCTCTCGATGTACTGTTGACATCGTGGCTGCAACCGCTGGTTGCGCCGTCGTTGCTATTATTTATTATATCCTTTTTTGGATTTTTTGGTCTTTTGATTGCTCCAGTTTTGTTGCGTCCCCCCTCGGAGCCGCTTTCTCCGTTCGTGTGTGTAATCGCCTTTTTGGTCTCATGGTATGGTTATCTTTGCAGAGCAGGGAGGCCATGCGAGGATTGGCACAAGCCCTTATGGAGACAAATGCTCAGAGCCAGACCAGCGCTAATCGGGAGTCCGTCTCAACCGAGCCTACACCACCAACTCAATGGTGCGAACTTCGAACATACTCCGAGGACTGCCAAGGTTTTACCGGGATGGAGATGGTATGATAGTTGAATTGGAGCCGTTCACACACGAGTTTCACCTCGGCGCTACTGTGCAAAGCAACTAGGTCCAAACTATCACATCCACCAGCCCAAAGCGTCAATTCCAGTTCGTTGTCCAAAGCGTAGTCCAGATACAATCAGAGTCGTTACCTGTCATCCCAGGAGGGAACCTCACGGCACCCCCCATATCCTCGGGTCCGTGGGGGCGACACTCCCCAAAGAATGCTAGCCTCCAAGAATGTTCTTGTCGACCGGCTTTCTCCCTGCGGGAATTTCCTCGGGTACGTGGGGGCGGAACTCCCCAAAGAATGATAGCCTTCAAGAGTGGTCTTGTCGACCGGCATTCCCCCTGCGGAGTTTCCTCGGGTATGTGGGGCGGAACTCCCCAAAGAATGCTAGCCTCCAAGAGTGCTCTTGTCGACTGGTATTCCCCCTGCGGGCAAGATGTCTCTTGATCTTGGGGAACAGAAAGAAGTCCGCTGGTGCCATATCCGGGCTGTAAGGAGGCTGTGGCAACGTTACCGTCGACTGTTTGGCCAACTGCTCGGTGACGAGCAGGCAGGTGTGCGACGGAGGATTGTCGTGATGGAGGATCATCGAATCGGCAATCTCCGGACGTACTCGGCGAACCCGAGCGGTTAGTCGATGGAGCACCTCTCTGTAGTACTGGCTATTTACAGTTCGGCTGGGTGGCACAAACTCTTTGTGAACAATGCCTTTCACGTCAAAGAAAGCAATGAGCATCGACTTCACCTTCGATTTGCTCATGCGCGCTTTTTTCGGTCGTGGTGATGCCAGTGGGTGCCACTCCGAACTCTGCCGCTTCGTCTCAGGATCGTATTCGAAAACCCACGTTTCGTCTCCTGTAAGTGGTGAAAAACTCTGGTTCGGTTGTTCGATCGTACGCTCCATTTTCACTCCGACGACGTAACTGAACATGGACTCCGCTCTCGCTCGATGCTATCTCTCCAAGCGCTTGGAGCCAACTGCTGCAGCCTGGCTCCCTTTACCTAGACCCCCACCACCACTACAGCACCAGATACCAGTTAGCAGACGCTTTGACGGCGCGGGGCAGGCTCAGGCTTACTTATTATACAGACCCTATATAGATATATATATATATATATATATATATATATATATATATATATATATATATATATATATATATATATATATATATATATACGAGTATATGTATGTATATATATATAAAGATATATATATATATATATATATATATATATATATATATATATATATATATATAATATATATATATATATATATATATATATATATATATACGAGTCTATATATGTATATATATATAAAGATATATATATATATATATATATATATATATATATATATATATATATATATATATATACATATATATATATATATATATATATACATATATATATATTAATAACCAAGCCGTGACCTGCCAATTTTGTGCAGGTAAGACTGAAAGCACCCATATCGCAACAAAAACTGGGGCAAATAGAAGTCATTCTCACCATGCCTTTGATTAAGCCACGGTCTCACATCTGGCATGAGGCATCCGGTCCACTTTCCTTGCGTGCAATTCAGCCAAGACTGCTGCCAATTGTTGAGTTAGCGCTGTATATCCTCACGGACAGCCATCTACCTCGAATCCTCGTTACGAAGCAGGTAAATAGCGCGGTACCCTTTAGCAGGGAGGGCGACAGGTATCACGCCTGCAATCACTCTCATCACCGAATTAGGGACTGTCGGATACGAAGATGCCATTTTCAGTGCTCCTCTTCTCTGTACCTGTGCCAAGCGTTTTCGGTATACCTCCCTACAGAGAGCGCTACCCCATATTTCTGCTCCGTACTGTAGCACTGAGCCTACAACACTCTTCAAGAGGTGCCTTCTTGATGGGCTGGGTCCCCCTACGTTGGCCATAAGTGAACCCAGAGCCAACACTCCCAAAGCAACCTTCTGAGCCGTTACCCTGATTTGCTCAGAGAAACTCATCTTTGAGTCGACCAGTAGCCAAAAGTACTTCCCCGCTGGCTTATATTCAATCCGTATGTCTCCAATATCGATCGTCCTTACTCTAGGGACCCTCATTTTTGTCAAGATGACCACTTCTATTTTGTCCAGTGTTAAACTGAACCCTCGAGTATTCATCCAGTCTCTCAGTCAGCGCATTAGCATATCTACCTTAAGTTGCGCTTGTTCAGCAACCAGAGTCCCAACATTATCCGCATAACTGATCAACCGCGATCCCAGTCTAAAAAAAACCATTGTAAGACACATTCCACAGGTCCGGACCAAAGATAGATCCATGGGCAACACCCGATGTCCTTCAGTCCTTCAGGTAGTACCTCAAAAGCCGCATTAGATATTCTGGAACTAGAAAAGGATTTTCCAGCGTATCCAGAGTGTCACCAACGGGACGATCCATTGCTTGGCGCGACTATACGCCTCTGCCTTTTGGACCGCGCTAACCAACTCTGCAATCACATTAATGATGGAGCGTCCTGTTCTAAAGCCGTACTACCGAGGAGGTAAGTCCCCAGTAGCATGAATCGCGTCAGTGTGACTACCCTTGATGAGTTTCTCTAGAACAAGCGATGCGGGATTTTGCTTCCCCTTGCTAATCAGCACGAGCCTCACCACCTTCCATCGTACCGGGAAAACCCCGTTACGTAGGCAAGCGTTGAATATGCTGAGCAGCAAGTCAGGACACTGGTGATATAAAAGCTACAAAACCTCATCTGGGGCACCATCTGGACATGGAGGCTTCCTGACTTTCAGAGAAAGGACTGCCTCTTCAAGTTCCAGCTGTGTGAAGAGTGGAGACTTGACTGCTGTTTCACCATGGACAGCATCAACACGGACGGGATGGTCGAGGAAGAAAAAGCATGTACCTTAAACGTTGAAATCGGGGAAAAATAACTCAAAATTATTCAACCTTCTCAATTAAAACTGCCAGTATTCTGTTTTACGATTACCGATACCACTAGCTGAACCAATTCTCAAAAACATTCATGATACCTATCATTCCTGTAACTTTCATTCAAATTCTAGTAAAACTGTAGTGTCTGAGTCAGTCAAAATCACATATTGTTCCATAACCATATGTTTTCATAGTAATACAGCGCATATTGTTCCAAAGTAATACATGAAAATTAAAACTGCTATAACTTCGTTAAATACAATTCGATCTTTGTAGAACTTTTAGAACAAGTTTTTTATATATGATCATTTATGAACTGAATTTAATTTAGTTTAAAGGCACCGTTCAGATTTTATGCAAGGAAATGTAGAATTGAGAAATCATACTTTTACTAACAAAATTGAATGAACTTCGACTTCTCACGTGTTTGCGGTTGTTGTACTCATAAAAACCTACATTCTTGATTTTTTTCAGATTTTTCAGATAAAAGGTTTCCAATCGCAAAGGGGGCGGTGGGATTACGCAAAAAGTTCGTACATTTCCCCTTTTCCTGCCCTCCAAGGTACAAATAAGGCAATTTTAAGATTTGTTTTGAAAATATCTCAATGAGACTTCCCAATGATACTCTACTTGACTACCGAAAGTGAGCATTTTTGTTTGAGGGTTCACATCTATATGGGGAGACCCCCTTAAAACCGTTTGAAAAGATTTTTACGCTTGAACTTTCTAGAGTCATCACTTCTGACCTTTCCGCAAATTTTCATGGCTATAGCATCTATTGTTTTGGAGAAAAACTGCTGTGACATGCAGACAAACGGACAGACAAATGTACTCAGGTCGTGTTTGCAATAGGGTTCTGTATTTTAGTACCAAATTTTAAAAAAGTAGACGTCATAAATGGTTAATTTAACTTTATGCCGTTTAGTTCAGATTACAAACCGAACTTCTTAATGTGTAACCCTATATAGAGATATATTGTATATATGCATATATATATATATATATATATATATATATATATATATATATATATATATATATATATATATATATATATATATATATATATTTATATATATATATATATATATATATATATATATATACATATATATCTATACATATATATATATATATATATATATATATATATATATATATATATACATAAATATATAAATATATATATCTGTATATATATATATATATATATATATATATATATATATATATATATATATATATTGTCGCGCGTTATGGTTCGCGGCCAATAATGTGTTTTAATTTCAGTTAAAAGAGTTTATTGAATTACAAAAAAATGTACAATCACTCATTTAGCTATTTTAAAATTGTAATTTTCAATATTTTGAAAGTCGTCTCTCAATTTTTACTTCAACTGCCCACTAAAATCACTTCACAATCAACGAAAATCACTTTACTACTGCTCGACCAATATCAATTTTCAATTCTCACTCCACACTGTCGCAGTTTTTACTATCGCGAATCTAATGAATGATCTCCCCATTCATTCAGCTCGCGATTTTATAGAGTCTCTAGCCATTGAATGCATTTCTCGTACATTGGCGAATGTTCTGCTGAGAGGTATCTGGTATATTCGAGGAGCTTAATGAATGCAGCAGTGACTCACTTCCAAATGTTGCTCATGCTTGGTGGGTTCTCGTGGTTTCGAGTAAATTCATTTGTTAATATTCTAAATGGTTGTGAAAACAATTGCAACAGTAGCTCGCAGAATTATTTGTACATGTAACACTGCCCCCACCTCAGTTCTTTTCGCCCCGAAAAGAGGTGTCGCCAGTTGTAGTCAATTCTCCCTGGATGTAATATGGGGCGAGATGGCCCAGGTGCACAATTTTCATTTTAGCTCTTGGCTTCCGATGTTCCTGTATTCGGTATACGACGTCGTTGATTCGCTTTGCAACTTGGTATGGTCCCTTCCAATTATGTTGCAACTTTGGAGACCTACCCTTTCACCGTTGCGGGTTATATAGCCACACCAAGTCATCTTGCTGGAAGCCAGTAGAATTAGCCTTTAGATCATACCTGGTCTTCATGCGGTCAGTAGCTGATTCAAGGTGTTTTCGCACTGTCCGATGTATCTGGTTCAACCGTTGCCTTAGCTCACTTGCGTACTCCGAGATGGCTCGGGGTTTCTCGGGGAGTGTTCCAAACTTTATATCAGCTGGCAGACGAATAGTCTTTCAAAAATGACTTTGGCTGGGGCTTTGCCCGTCTATGCATGTTCAGCAGCTCTGTACGCCATGAAAAATAATGGCATGTGTCGGTCCCAGTCCCTTTGGTTCTCGTCAACCATCTTGGCCAAGTGTTTATTGAGAGTGCCGTTGAAACGTTCGACCATTCCATCGGATTGGGGATGCAGCGGTATTGTCCTCGTTTTCCGTATTCCCAGCAGCTCGCACATTTCGCTAAAAACTAGTGACTCAAAGTTTTGGCCTTGATGTGAATGTAGTTTACAAGGTACGCCATATATACTGACACAATTTAACACTAGCTGTTCGGCTGCAGTAGTTGCTTCCTGGTTGGGGATGGGGTAGACCTCGGGCCACTTGCTGAAATAATCGGCCACAACCAGCGTGTATCGATTTCTCCATTCAGATTCAGAAAATGGTCCTGCGATGTCAACAGCTATCCTTTCAAACTGTACCCCCATGTTACAGGTTTGCATTTGTCCTCTCAGTCGTCGCTTTGGACTTTTGGCGGATGCGCTAATTGTGCATCTGCGACACCACTCCTCTACGTCTTCTCGATCGTGGAGCCAGTAGAACCTTTCCCGCAATTTCGCTAAGGTCTTGTTAACATCAAGATGGCCTCCTGAGGATCCTTGATGTATTTCCTTAACCACATCGTGGATTCAGCTTTTGGGAAGTATAGTTTGCATCCTATAGGAGCTGCCATCCGCCGTTTCCCATTTCCGCTTTAGTATGCCACTCTCCACCTGAAGGGAGTTCCTTTGTGCTTTTCAGGGTTGCGCCATGCATTGAAACGTCTTTCCACTCAGGTCGCCCAGTCGTCGCCTTCCATACGAGCAATGGTCTTATGTCCTCATCGGCTAACTAGGCATTTCGAATCTCCTCCAATGACCAACCTTCATCAACTTCAGCCGTCATCACTTGCAGATCAACGGTTGGCTACTTTTCCTCAATCTGTCAGCAATGGTTGCAGTAAGCTGGCCATGGATGACGAGATAGGGGGTCAGCATTTCAATGAGCTCTGCCCTTGTGAAGTAGTTGGGGCCTCACTAGGTGTGGTCGGATAGTCGATCGGGTTGCACCAGTGTCGCTTGTTATGGTGCAATCTTCTTCGTCAACTTGACCAGGAAGGCATAAGTCTGCTTCTCCACGATGTAGTTTTGACACGGTGACGGGGGTGCTAGGTATGTCGATCCTCTTAGCTAACATCCGCCGGACGAAGTTGGCCCCCTCAGTTTGATGGGCTTCCATTCTAGGCTCCTGACTCGGTCTGGGTCTCCTCCACCCTGGACAATAGCACCGTTTTCTTCGCTTCTTGCAATCTCTTTGCACGTGCCCCTTCTCTCCGTATTTCCAGCATCTAGGCGCGCCATTTACATGCGGATTTCACTCTATTTCCACGCGCTCAGACCTGCACTCGCCTGCCACTATCACGCGAACCCAGGCAGTGGTACGAGCCACATTTTTCGCTGCCTCAAAGTTCAGACTGTAAGCCAATGCGTCCTTAACCGTTTGCTTTTGAGCTAAACGCATGGCTTGTTGCAATTCCGAGTCCTTTAGTGCGGTGATAAATGCTTCTGTTGCTGCGTTATCTCGATGTTCTGGTTCGTAGGCTCGGTAAGCCAAAAAAGCTAGTCGCTCAATGTCTTGGGCTAGCTGCTGTAGGGTTTCACCAGACTTCTGCATCCGACGCCGTAGCTGTGCCCGGCAAATCTGCTTCAGATGATCGTCTCCATAACGTATGTCCAGCGCATTAATTATAGCAGCCGGGTTTGAATGCAACTCAACGGGGATAGTCTGCAAAAGCTCGGCAGCTGGGCCTCTTCGAACAAGAATCAATGCAGTTGCTCGTTCCTGCTCATTCCAGTGATTTATCCTAATGGCGGTTCAAACTGGATTTTGTAAATACTCCAGACCGTTTGCCCGTCGAATAGTCGTGCTTTCACATTTCTGGGTGAGCTTTGCGCTGCGGTTATAACTGGGACTGGTGGGGTGTGTAGTGAATAGTAAGTGTAAGTTCAAGGTCCGTGAAGGACTGCAGCGATGGTCTGCTGCCTCAGCAGAACAAACTGTCAGGATTTGCCGAGAATGCCCTTGTCTGGGGACGCGTGAATGCGCTGGAAGGCTAGCATTGCAGCACAAGGACTTACTACAAAGAATTTCGCATTCACGAATTTCTGGGGTCGAGAAAAGCAAGGCGACCGAAGTCGCAAAAATCGTAGGCAACTACACCAGGAGAACTGACTTGTTCATGGAACAAGAGAAACAAGTAAAAAGAAGTGGAAGCAGGGTAACTTCGTCCTTACCCGGAGAGGCTCATGGCCCACAAATGAGAGAGGGGCAACCGCGTGGTGATGGAGCCCCCACGCACCATAATTGTTGCAGTGGCCAGGTATTCCTCTTCTGAGTGGAAAACTCATACAACTTAACTTGCATAAGCCTTTCCATCAGAAGAGAAGTACCCCGGTGACCAATTTATGGCATAGTATTATGCATTCCGATTACATACTCGTAATCATATGTCATAAAGAGGCACCTTGCTCAAGCCACTCAACCCGCGCCGTCACCTGAAACAAAAGGAAGGATTAGTGAGTACCCGGCGGAGGGCTCATGTTTTAAGGGGAAAGCGTGCCACCGCACCAGGTCCTATAACCAGTCAGAATTATAGGAAAGGAAAGATTGAAGAGTATATTTTAGCTCGACATTTCGTTCCTTTTTATTCGGTCAAAAAAATACCTTCAAAATTTTTACACGATTCTGACCTCAGTTTGGTCTTTTGTTAAAGCCTTACTGGAAGAACAATTCACATTTACTTGGGCAAATCACTTAATAGAACGTCTACTCGAGTATGATCGATTTTGTTTACACAAATTCATTGCTAATGGAACACGACTAATTCTTTCCTTTTCGGGTTGTTCCGTTTATTGTCGAATTTATCATAAATTGCAGATATCTTTTTTTTTTGTGGTAGGGAGGTGCAGGCATTTACGCCCACCGAGTCTGGCAGTGTGGGACTCCCATGGAGGATACCCTTGGACTACCCTGTAATGCATTTATAAATACAAAAACATATTGAATACATTACCACAATGATTTACTCGCATTTCCCACTTTAAACCTAAATGCATTTATAAATACAAAAAAGCATAGAAAACATAATCACAATGATTTTCTTGCATTTCACACTTTAAACATAAAATTCAAAACAATTCCCAACTAATGTGCATCTTCGCCGTTAAACCCATATGAACCCATGTTCTTACGTACAGACAATTCCGCACACACATGGTTTCATATGTACAACATATAAACATACAACGGGCGAAGACAATCGTGTTTCATATTACGTGAAAGTGTAAAGGCATGCGCCACATGATAAACAATAACAAATTACCTTGAACTCTTTCGTCTATGTACTTGACATTGCTCATATGCGGAACTTCTCATATGAATGCAATGTCTTGTTTCCTTTTTTTCTTATAGGAAATTAACGTATAGAAAATGAATGCATTTAGAGTTAATGTTTTTTTTTGGGAATAATGCATTCATTATGGGAAATGCAACGCATAGAATTTGTATCGCGAATGTGGATTTTTTTTGCATAGATTTTTGATATAGAATATTTAGAATAAGAAATTGTATGTGAAAATATTTTTGCTAGAGTAAACAAAATATGTTTGAAGTATGTTAAAAAATCGAATATGTATTTGTAAGTAAGACTTTGAGATATTTGTATAAATAGGATAAGTCAATTTGGAAATAGACCACTTCTTCTTGAGACGTTAATCCGGAGTGTTCTCCTTTCTTCTCAAATTAAGAAAAAGTCATACTCAGGCCCAATCGCCTAACCTATATGCGTTACCTAGACGCTATACAATCACTAGGTGAATATAACTGAATACAGTTCTTTTCAATATAGGATAGCCATCCGGCTTATAATACAACAACCCACTAAACACCTCCCCTGCCAATCTGAGAACCTAGCCTGGAACCGTTTGACACGCCAGGTCTCGTTTTGTTACGCCGTGGGGCGCCTTCAAGCTGGGGAGTCCCTTTCCTAGCGGGAGGGGAGAGGGGAAGAGGAAATGCCAGAAGAGCGATCCCCCAGCCCCAGCACCTCCGGCTGCTATGAGTCCCTTTTATCTTTTAGGACTGCCCGAGCATAATGTGCTATCTGGTTCCATTTGTCAACCGATTCGAGCATCACCGCAACTATGTTATCCGGGGTGAGCTCTCCCGTCTCCTTGTAGAGTTTCCTTTGCAGCCTGGCCCATTTGGTACACGCAAAAAATGTGTGACAGGCATTGTCCTCCTCTCCTGGGCAAAACCGACAATCGGGAGACCGTGACTTACCGATCTTGTGCAGGTAAGACTGAAAACACCCGTGCCCACTCAAAAGCTGGGTCAGATAGAAGTCAGTCTCACCATGCCTTCGATTCAGCCACGGTCTCACATCCGGGATGAGGCGCGCAGTCCACCTTCCCTTCGTGCGATTGACCCAAGACTGCTGCCAATCGTTGAGCGAGCGTTGTCTCTCCTCGCGGACAACCATCTCCCTCGCATCCTCGTTTCGGCGCAGGTAAATAGCGCGGCACTCTCTAGCAAGGAGGGCGACAGGTATCACGCCTGCAATCACTCTCAACGCCGAGTCGGAGACTGTTGGATACGAAGATGCAATTCTCTGTGCTCCTCTTCTCTGTACCTGTGCCAATCCTTTTCGGTATACCTCCTTGCTGAGAGCGTCGCCCCATACCTCTGCTCCGTACAGTAGCACTGACCCTACAGCACTCATCAAGAGGCGTCTTCTTGATGGGCTGGGTCCCCCTACGTTGGCCATAAGTCGACTCAGGGCCGATATTCCCGAAGCAGCCTTCTCAGCCGTTGCCCTGATTTGCTCAGAGAAACTCATCTTCGAGTCGATCAGTAGCCCCAGGTACTTCACCGCTGGCTTCGATTCGATTTGTGTATCTCCAATACTGATCATCGTTACTCTAGGGATTCTCTTTTTTGTCAAGATGACCACTTCGGTTTTCTCCAGTGCTAAACTGAGCCCGCGAGCAGTCATCTAGTCCCTCACTCGGCGCATTAGCATACCTAGCCTAAGTTGCGCTTGTTCAACGGTGCGTCCGACGACCAGAGCCGCAACATCATCCGCATAGCCAACCAAGCGCGACTCATCTGGCATCTCAAGTCTCAGTAGCCCGTCGTAAGACACGTTCCACAGGTCCGGACCAAGGATAGATCCCTGGGCAACACTCGATGTAATTTCCATCCTTCGTTGGCCCTGTGTCGTGTCGTAGAGCAGGCTTTGGTCCTTCAGGTAGTTCCTCAAAAGCCGCACTAGATATTCAGGAACTTGAAAAGAGTTTTCCAGCGTGTCCAGAATATCCACGCATCTAGCGGAGTTGAAGGCATTCCTGACGTCGAGTGTCACCAACAGGACGATCCGTCGCTTCGTGCGACTATATGCCTCTGCCTTTTGGACCGCGCTCACCACCTCTGCAATCGCATCAATGGTAGAACGTCCTGCTCTAAAGCCGTACTGCCGAGGAGATAGGTCCCCAGCAGCACGAATCGCGTCAGTGAGTCTTCCCTTGATGAGTTTCTTTAGCACTTTCCCAGCCGTGTCTAGCATGCATAACGGGCGGTGTGCAGACGGCGATCCAGGATTTCCCTTCCCCTTGCTGACCAGCACGAGCCTCGCCACCTTCCATCGTACCGGGAAAACCCCGTCCCGTAGACCCTCTTCGAACAAAAATCAATGCAGTTGCTCGTTCCTGCTCATTCCAGTGATTTATCCTAATGGCGGTTCAAACTGGATTTTGTAAATACTCCAGACCGTTTGCCCGTCGAATAGTCGCGCTTTCACATTTCTGGGTGAGCTTTGCGCTGCGGTTATAACTGGGACTGGTGGGGTGTGTAGTGAATAGTAAGTGTAAGTTCAAGGTCCGTGAAGGACTGCAGCGATGGTCTGCTGCCTCAGCAGAACAAGCTGTCAGGATCTGCCGAGAATGCCCTTGTCTGGGGACGCGTGAATGCGCTGGCAGGCTAGCATTGCAGTGTCGCGGGGCAGGTTCATTCCCCCAGCACAAGGACCCACTACAAAGAATTTCACATTCACGAATTTCTGGGGTCGAGAAAAGCAAGGCGACCGAAGTCGCAAAAATCGTAGGCAACTACACCAGGGGCAACTGACTTGTTCATGGAACAAGAGAAACAAGTAAAAAGAAGTGGAAGCAGGGTAACTTCGTCCTTACCCGGAGAGGCTCATGGCCCACAAATGAGAGAGGGGCAACCGCGTGGTGATGGAGCCCCCACGCACCCATCCAACCGGATTAAAATCCATAATTGTTGCAGTGGCCAGGTATTCCTCTTCTGAGTGGAAAACTCATACAACTTAACTTGCATAAGCCTTTCCATCAGAAGAGAAGTACCCCGGTGACCAATTTATGGCATAGTATTACGCAATTCGATTACATACTCGTAATCATATGTCATAAAGAGGCACCTTGCTCAAGCCACTCAACCCGCGCCGTCACCTGAAACAAAAGGAAGGATTAGTGAGTACCCGGCGGATGGCTCATGTTTTAAGAGGAAAGCGTGCCACCGCACCGGGTCCTATAACCGGTCAGAATTATAGGAAAGGAAAGACTGAAGAGTATATTTTAGTACGACATTTCGTTCCTTTTTATTCGGTCGAAAAAAATACCTACAAAATTTTTACACGATTCTGACTTCAGTTTGGTCTTTTGTTAAAGCCTTACTGGAAGAACAATTCACATTTACTTGGGCAAATCACTCAATAGAACGTCTACTCGAGAATGATCGATTTTGTTTACACAAATTCATTGCTAATGGAACACGACTAATTCTTTCCTTTTCGGGTTGTTCCGTTTATTGTCGAATTTATCATAAATTGCAGATATATTTTTTTTTTGTGGTAGGGAGGCGCAGGCATTTACGCCCACCGAGTCTGGCAGTGTGGGACTCCCATGGAGGATACCCTTGGACAACCCACTAAACACCTCCCCTGTCAATCTGAGAACCTAGCCTGGAACCGTTTGACACGCCAGGTCTCGTTTTGTTACGCCGTGGGGCGCCTTCAAGCTGGGGAGTCCCTTTCCTAGCGGGAGGGGAGAGGGGAAGAGGAAATGCCAGAAGAGCGATCCTCCAGCCCCAGCACCTCCGGCTGCTATGAGTCCCTTTTATCTTTTAGGACTGCCCGAGCATAATGTGCCACCTGGTTCCATTTGTCAACCGATTCGAGCATCACCGCAACTATGTTGTCCGGGGTGAGCTCTCCCGTCTCCCTGTAGAGTTTCCTTCGCAGCCTGGCTCATTTGGTACACGCAAAAAATGTGTGACAGGTATTGTCCTCTTCTCCTGGGCAAAACCGACAATCGGGAGACCGTGACTTACCGATCTTGTGCAGGTAAGACTGGAAACACCCGTGCCCGCTCAAAAGCTGGGTCAGATAGAAGTCAATCTCACCATGCCTTCGATTCAGCCACGGTCTCACATCCGGAATGAGGCGCGCAGTCCACCTTCCCTTCGTTCAATTGACCCAAGATTGCTGCCAATCGTTGAGCGAGCGTTGTCTCTCCTCGCGGACAACCATCTCCCTCGCATCCTCGTTTCGGCGCAGGTAAATAGCGCGGCACTCTCTAGCAAGGAGGGCGACAGGTATCACGCCTGCAATCACTCTCACCGCCGAGTCGGAGACTGTTGGATACGAAGATGCAATTCTCAGTGCTCCTCTTCTCTGTACCTGTGCCAATCCTTTTCGGTATACCTCCTTGCTGAGAGCGTCGCCCCATACCTCTGCTCCGTACAGTAGCACTGACCCTACAGCACTCATCAAGAGGCGTCTTCTTGATGGGCTGGGTCCCCTTACGTTGGCCATAAGTCGACTCAGGGCCGATATTCCCGAAGCAGCCTTCTCAGCCGTTGCCCTAATTTGCTCAGAGAAACTCATCTTCGAGTCGATCAGTAGCCCCAGGTACTTCACCGCTGGCTTCGATTCGATTTGTGTATCTCCAATACTGATCATCGTTACTCTAGGGATTCTCTTTTTTGTCAAGATGACCACTTCGGTTTTCTCCAGCGCTAAACTGAGCCCGCGAGCAGTCATCCAGTCCCTCACTCGGTGCATTAGCATACCTAGCCTAAGTTGCGCTTGTTCAACGGTGCGTCCGGCGACCAGAGCCGCAACATCATCCGCATAGCCGACCAAGCGCGACTCATCTGGCATCTCAAGTCTCAGTAGCCCGTCGTAAGACACGTTCCACAGGTCCGGACCAAGGATAGATCCCTGGGCAACACTCGATGTAATTTCCATCCTTCGTTGGCCCTGTGTCGTGTCGTAGAGCAGGCTTCGGTCCTTTAGGTAGTTCCTCAAAAGCCGCATTAGATATTCAGGAACTTGAAAAGAGTTTTCCAGCGTGTCCAGAATATCCACGCATCTAGCGGAGTTGAAGGCATTCCTGACGTCGAGTGTCACCAACAGGACGATCCATCGCTTGGTGCGACTATATGCCTCTGCCTTTTGGACCGCGTTCACCACCTCTGCAATAGCATCAATGGTAGAACGTCCAGCTCTATAGCCATACTGCCGAGGAGGTAGGTCCCCAGCAGCACGAATCGCGTCAGTGAGTCTTCCCTTGATGAGTTTCTCTAGCACTTTCTCAGCCATGTCTAGCATGCATAAAAGGCGGTTTGCAGACGGCGATCCAGGATTTCCCTTCCCCTTGCTGACCAGCACGAGCCTCGCCACCTTCCATCGTACTGGGAAAACCCCGTCCCGTAGGCAAGCATTGAACATACTGAGCAACAAGTCAGGACAATGGTGATAGACGGGCTGCAACACCTCAGCTGGAACACCATCTGGACCTGGATTGCAGATATCTTAGAAACACATTTATGAATACAAAATGACGTCCGATCAGTAATAAACTGTTAGATTTGCGTACGTTACACATTAATTTGAATTCAAATACTCGCTCATTCAGACTCTTGTAAGTTCAAAGTCTTGACATTTTTATTATTTTACGGATCTTTAATCTAATTATAATATTTGTGTATAATATAATCAACAGGATTCTATCAACATATTTTGACTGTTTTCTTGGTTTATCAAATGATGGAGAAAATATTTAAATAATATATTGATATATTAGGTTTAATTTACACGACCTTCAAATAAAGACGAAAGTAAAAACGAACTTCGTTTATGTGTCACAGCACCAAATGTACAGCTGAAAATCTCTTATATTTATATGTATATATAATACAATATGGACATGCAAAGAAATAAAATTTTTGAACAAAAGAAAGGGTACTTACCCCAAACCTCCTCCTGCGAGTGCTCGTGTTCGGGACGGGTAAGGCCCGTAAATTTTGTACTATTATTTTGGTTTTTTTATTTATATTAATAACTCCGCGATTTTTCTGGGTCAACAAATCTTCTCCGACACGTTTACGTATGATTAGGACAACAAGTTAGTTACAATGTTCTACGTGAATTAAAATTAAGGTTGATTGAAAGGTATCTGTTTGCTGTTCCGAACTCCGCTTTGCACCGATTTGGTTTCCGATACGTGATTTGCTTCCGAAATTTGCATGAATTTTCCTCAATGCTTTTTCCGATTGTCGAGGACTAGAGAATGATACGAAAGATACATAGGCGAATAGATTCGCGCTTCCAAACTAGATATCTCGCACTTTGCTGCTCGCACGGAAAAGTGATTTTCGTCGATGGGAAATTGAATGGGAACGAGAGAAAATTTATCGTGAGATGAACGGAGCGAACTATGTTTGTGCACCAAATTCACTGTTATTTACGTTACAATGGCAAATAAGGCGGTACTGAAATTTGTGATCGGTTTTTACTGCTGCAGATCTTACAGATACATTCTGCTAAAATCTCTGATACGAATTCCGCAAAAACATATTAATTTCATTTTTCATTCATTTTAAAAAAATTTCTTACATACTGTTACAAATTCTGTAAAGTCTTTTCAATTTCATCATAAATTCATTTGCAATTTCTTACGTATAAACTCAACAAATTTTAATCATCCTAATTCCTCACATTTCAAATATTTTAAAAGAAAAATGTAATCCAATACGAAAGTCAACATAACTCAATTCATTCAAATTTGTAAATATATACATTTGTTCTTCATCATACATTTTATCATTGTCCAAGCAATCCAAGATCATAATTTTCTCGTCGCGTAATCTAATCCTAAGATAAACAAACGTTCTCGTCACCAGTGCAACACTTTGTTGCAAGAATAATATCTACGTTCTCGTCCACTTAAAATGCAATTCAGCATTTTCTACATTCACAACATGAATGCGTGAAATATAATATTTGGAATGTTATGACTTTGGATTGTTTACTCCAAGTAATATCCCACGAGAAAAATTGCTTAAGTGTTATTTTAGTTTAGTAAGCATTTTGTAAGTATTTAAGAACTTGAAGAAGAAAATAAACGTCCAGTTCATTTCGATTTTCAAAAACGACAAGAAGCCTTTTAGTTTTCTTCCAGTGAGGCTGCTGGGAGCGTTTCACGAAAATTTCATTACCTTGAAACTTATTAGGTGTTACACCGAATAAGTGTTAACAAGTAACAGGTGTTTCACCGTTACTATTTCTTTTCAGCGAACATAAATTTTGGTGACCCCGACGTGATTTCGAAGGAACACAAAAGCAGCGAATAGGCCAACATGGATGCATTGGCAAAGGCACAAAAGGAGCTGGGCAGCTCCATCGAACAAAGTTTTTCTAATTTCAGAAAGGACAGTCAGGAGAGGAAGACGCTTGACTACTGCAGGAAGAGGCTAACAATCCTTGAAGAGAACTGGAACTACTTCCAAAAGAATCACAGCACATTGGAGGAATTTTCAGGGACTCATAGTGAGCATCCATACTTCGCAAATGCCTACTTTGAGCAGGTCGAAGGCGCCGTCCAGAAATACAAACAAGCCCTGGAAGACCTTTTGAATCGAGGATCAGGGAACGAAATGCCCAACGACAAGCCCAGTGAGGTGATACAACTTCTGCGACGGCAAAAGGCCCTCATTCAGTCGACGACGCATATGATTGCTGAAATCAACGAAAAGTTAGAAACGACTCAACCCCCAAAGTTCTAGAGATTCAAGGCTGAACTGCTTAAGAAGCAGAAGGAATTGTTGGACGAGAACTGGCACGCTGTCTGGGCTATCTATGAAAATTACGATCAGAGCAAGGACGAAGAAGTATACAAGAAAGTGGACACTGAAGTACAAATGGTCATAATTAAGCTTTACCAGCATGAAGAAAGCACTCCAAGGACTTTGCCGGTCAATCACCAACTAGTTGAGACCGCCAAACTCCCAGCAATCAGCTTGCCAACATTTTCTGGTGATTATATCGACTGGATTCAATTCAAGGACTTGTTCGAGCAGCTGATACATAACAGCCCCATAAGTGCAGCACAAAAGATGTTTTATCTTGTAGGTAAACTATCTGTGGAGGCTCGCTCATTGATCCAACATCTACCAGTGTGTGACAGGAACTATGAAGTAGCATGGTCTTTGCTCAAGCAACGATACCATAACGACCGGGTGCTGGTTAACGCATTTATTAGCAAATTTCTTTCGCAACAGTCAACTCAAGCGGACTCAGCAACCAGCATCAAAAGGCTACATGATACTACCAACGAATGCCTCATGGGTTTACGGAACCTTGGGGTAAATACAGAGCATTGGGACGCCATCGTCTCTCACATCATCTTGAAAAAGTTAAACAGAACAACACACATGCTGTACGAACAAACATTGGAGGATCCACGATCATTAGAAAATGTCAGCAAGGTTCTGAGCTTCTTAGAGGCGCGTTTCCATACTATCGAAGCCATGAAGGGCAAACAATCATCAGAATCCAAGACAACTACAAAGCCAAGAACATCGGTTTTAGTTGCGAATCCAGAAAAGATGCATTGTGCGGCGTGCCCAGAATCACATCCTCTATTCGCCTGCAAGGAATTTGTCCAACAATCAGTGCCAAGGCGACAAGAAATCGTTCAACAAGCTAACTTGTGCAGAAATTGTCTCAAACCTGGTCACGGAGCCGCGAAGTGCACTCGAGGTGTCTGCACTAGATGCCAACAAAAGCATAAC
Source organism: Odontomyia ornata (assembly GCA_963969285.1). NCBI lineage: Eukaryota > Metazoa > Arthropoda > Insecta > Diptera > Stratiomyidae > Odontomyia > Odontomyia ornata. Next base: position 197,267,711 of record OZ017738.1, on the reverse strand, counting down.
ACATTGCTTCACAATGATGACGAGCAACGGAAGGCAAAGGACAACATCAAAACGTCACCCAAATAGGCCTCCAGTGGTGACTCAAAGATTGCGCTTGTATCTCAGTCCAATTTGGGAGACCCAGCACATGTCATACTGGGAATTATCATGGTAATACTTAGAGCAGCGAATGGTCGAGCAGTTGAATGTCGTGCTCTGCTGGACACCGAGTCACAGCTTAACTTCATCACTGAGAAGGTAGCAAAAAGACTTGGGATCACTGGAATCCCTGATCCAATAAGTATCCAAGGAATTGGCCCAAATCGAAGTATCGCTCAAACACGAGTGCAGGTACAGATGCAGTCTCGAATCACCAAGTGCAAACTCGAGCTAGACGCATTTGTGCTAGCAAAGATTACCAATGTTCAGCCTGCATCACAGCTGGACATATCCACATGGGAAATGCCCGCGGGCGTACAATTGGCGGACGCTGAATTCCACAAACCGGCTCCTATTGAGGTCCTCATAGGAGCGGAGCACTGCTTCGACCTACAGCTCGATGGTCGTATTAACCTTGGTAAAGACTTACCCATGCTGCAGAACACAACCTTTGGCTGGATAGTAGCTGGAAAATTATCGAAACCATCACGAGGTAGCTCCAGGTCATGTTTAATGGGCACAAGAGAGGCTTTAGAACTCAACAAGCAAATCGAACGGTTTTGGGAGGTGGAGACGGTAGAAACTTCATCACCACCTCGAACAAGTGCAGAAAGGAAGTGCGAAGCCCACTTTAGAGAGAACATTAAGCGAAATCCCGACGGAAGATTTGTGGTGAAGCTCCCTTTCTCTGAAAATCCTTCGGTTTTGGGTGATTCCAAGGAGCAGGCCCAAAGCAGGTTTTTAGCCATTGAGAGAAGATTCAACCGAAATCCGAATCTCAAAGACCAGTATGTTAGCTTTATGCAAGAATACATAAAGTTAGAACATATGTCTGAAATAACTGATCTTCCAGCTTTGCATTACTTCCTGCCGCATTACTGTGTCTATAAACCTGATAGCGAAACAACTAAACTCAGAGTTGTATTTGATGGATCCGCCAAAACTTCATCTCAGCTCTCGCTCAACGACATCTTATTTACTGGGCCTAAGATCCAGGAGGACATCTTTTCTGTCTTGCTCCGTTTTCGTCTTCCTCGATATGTTTGCAGCGTGGATATAAAAAAGATGTACCGGCAGATACTGGTAGCGAATGATGATCGACAGTATCAAATGATTGTCTGGCGTGAAAATCCACAAGAAGCTCTACGATACTATCAACTCAACACGGTTACATACGGACTTACCACGGCACCATATCTTGCTATTCAGTGTCTCCATCGATTAGCGCAGGACAACCAAGTCAACAAACCACTGGGATCAGCGGCGATCCTTCAAAATATGTACGTGGATGATGCGTTGTTCGGAGCAGACACTCTGAGTGAAGCGTGAGAAACTCAGAAGCAGTTGCGTGCAATTCTGAGTCAGGGTAGATTCAAGCTACGAAAATGGTGCGCAAATCATGAAGCATTCACCAGGGACCTTCCCAGTGGTGAAGTGGCCACGCAGCTGGACTTAGCCGATGAAAGCAATCCGCAAGTAAAGGCACTTGGACTAAGGTGGCTTCCAAAGGAGGACGAGCTTCGGGTAACAGTCAACTACATCGACACAGTAAACTTCACGAGTTCTGTCTGACATCGCGCACCTATTTGATCCCTTGGGTCTAATGGGCCCTGTCACGGTCACTGCTAAGCTCATGTTGCAAAGACTCTGGCGTCTGAACCTTGATTGGGATGACATTATTCCTGACGAACTCCTGGCTGACTGGCGCGATTTTCGACAGAACCTCAAGGCACTATGTGACATAGCAATCCCACGGCATGTTTCAGCACACAACCGTGCTAAGGACAGACAGCTCCACGTCTTTTGCAATGCTTCTGAAAGAGCGTATGGCGCTGCTATCTACATTCGGTCATCCCTCATCGATGGTACAATAAGAGTTCGATTGTTATGCGCTAAGTCTAGAATAGCGCCACTGAAGCCCATTACACTACCACGACTGGAATTATGCGCCGCCAAATTGGGCACGGAGCTGGCCCAACGGGTGAAGACGGATCTAAACTGGAACGACCCAATCAAATTCTGGACTGACTCGGAAATTGTTCTGTCATGGTTGAGATCACAAGCTTCCTCACTCCAGAAGTTTGTGGCAAATCGAGTTGCTGCCATACAAGAGCTTACATTGGCGTCCCAGTGGAAGCACGTGCCATCCAAGAAAAATCCAGCTGATCTCATATCGAGGGGAGTAGCACCAAAAGTATTCAGTAATCATCAACAGTGGTTCTATGGGCCCCATTTTCTTCATCGACAAGAACACTACTGGCCCAATAAAACCATCGATATGGAAACTCCCTTGGAGCGAAGACGCCCTGATACAGCCTTGATAGCTGCACCGGCAAACGACGGTTTTGTGGCATCCCTAGCCCATATTAGCAGCATACATCGAATAAAACGAATCGTGGCCTATAGTCTTCGATTCATCAACAATTCCAAGCCAACCACAGGTGGTCGCTTCGGAGTCTTATCCATGCTAGAGTTGGAGCACGCCATGAACATCATCATCAAGGAAGTTCAAGCGGAAGCGTTTCCGCAGGACTTGGAGCAACTGCGAAGACACAAGGGAAACAATTCAACAAGCAGCATTTGTGGGCTATGTCCATTCATGGACGAACATGGAATTATGAGAGCCGGTGGACGGCTCCAAAACTCAGACCTATCATTTGAAGCAAAACATCCTGTTATTCTGCCTCAGAGACACCACGTTACGAGACTCATCATGAGGCAAATTCATTGTGCCAACAATCACATCCGGCAAGCTGGTCTATTGGCCTTAACCAGACAAAACTACTGGCCAATCCATGGAAAAACTGTTGCAAGGACTATAATCGACAAATGCATTCTCTGTGCACGAGAAAAACCAAAGTTACAACAACAAATAATGGGCAACCTGCCAAAAGATCGAGTCCAACCATCGCGCCCATTTATAAAATCCGGCGTCGACTTTTGCGGCCTCTTTTACGTGCGAACCGAGATTCGCGGCAGACTGCCACAAAAGGCTTACGTCGCGTTGTTTTGTTGCTTTGCTACCAAGGCGGTGCACCTGGAAGTGGTGAAGAACCTCACGACTGACGCGTTTATCCAGGCTCTCAAAACATTCCTTGGAAGACGTGGCAATTGCAACATTATCTATTGTGATAATGCCACGAACTTCGTCGGCGCAAACAATCAGCTCAGTGAACTAAAAGAGGTCATACACGGATCAGGAGCAACACATCCATGAGTTCTGTTCTGGGAAAAGGATAAATTTCAAATTCATTCCTCCACGTGCGCCTCACTTTGGAGGTTTGTGGGAAGCAGCAGTAAAATCAGCCAAGCAACATTTTTTCAAAACGGCATCATCCAGACCGTTGACCTATGAAGAGCTTACAACTCTCGTAGAGGAAATAGAGGCAATACTAAATTCACGACCATTGACACCATTATCCGATGATCCGAACGATCTAACAGCACTCACCCCGGGCCACTTGCTCATCGGAGATCCGCTTAATTCTACCATTGATCCCTATGCACAAATCAACACACTTTCACTGGGTGACAGATGGAAGGAGCTAACCAGAATTAAGCAAGAATTTTGGAATCGTTGGAGTAGGGAATACTTGAGTGAACTTCAACAACGCCACAAGTGGAAAACCTCAATCGACAACATCGAAAACGGGACAATGGTGATAGTCAAGGAAGACAATATACCACCATTATCCTGACCTCTGGGGCGCATTGCCAACACCATAAGAGGAACCGATGGATTTGTTCGGGTGGTCGAGATAAAAACCGCATCTGTACTAATCAAGCAGCCAATTCATAAGGTAGCACCTCTTCCTATCGAAACTGAAGAGGACGAAACAACAACTTCCGACATACAATCTGCGGAGCCAATACCAGGACCATCGGGATATCAACGCCCAAGTCCAGATGTACGAGTGCAACAGAGCAAACGTGAAACTTCAACCAGTAAAAGAACCAACGATCCGGGCCCCTCCACTAGCTCAAAACGGAAAAGGGTATCATGGGCCCTTACAACTCTGCTGGCAATATGTTTCATCTTACCAGCCAGGGCAACAGAGGCTTTAATCAACATCACGCCCTTCAAAGATCACCCAGCACTGCTGTTCGAGCGCCTCGGGACCGCATCTTTAATTGCAAATGAGTGGACCATGGTAGTATTCTACTCAATGAAGCCTTTCTGGGCAGAGTATAACTCTATCTGTGAAGCTGCCGCTAAAATAAGTACATTTTGCACGCGGGTACAAGATCCTGAATCGTGTGATGAAACATTATCTTACCTGCAAGCCACGCTTACAGAGTTAACCACGAACAACTATCTACTGTCGACAAAGGAAAAGTGAGCAAGAAGATCACCATTCGACATCATCGGCAACATGGCTAGCTCATTGTTTGGTGTCTTAGATTCAAGTTATGCTGAAAGGATGTCAAAAATAATCAACCAGCTTGAAGATAACGATCAGTCGCTTATGAACCTCATAAAAAATCAAACCACTGTCATCAATGCAACAGTAAACATAATCCAAAGCTCGCACGAAGACACTACCCGAAGACTGCAGGAGTTTTATGAAGTTCTCAACGCTACTACGAATACCATCAATGTCATCAGCAAAGCGATCGACAGTCAGCAATTGCACGAAATTTTCAATTCATTATCCATTCGTTTGATTCTCGCCGTATCCAACTTCCAACATATCCAAAACGCGCTGTTGAGCGTTTTGGTTGACACTCATCATGGAAAGGTGAATCCGCTACTGCTAAGTCCGTCTCAATTGCAGAAACAGTTACAAATTATCAGGGAAAACTTACCCACACACCTGCGTCCATCAATGAATCCCGACAATTTAGTGGAACTCTACGGAATTATGAACATTCAAGGCCGGTTGTTCAAAGATGAAATCATTTTTCGAGTAGGGATGCCACCTATCACACACGCGAAATTCGAAGTATTCAAAAACACACCGGTTCCCCGATTCGAGACGAATAACACTTTCACTGTAATTCAGCCGGACTCTCAATACATGCTGATCAATTTACATCATGATCAGTATTATCCAACGTCAGACTTTGAACTGGAAACAACGTGTTATAAGGCACAGAACTCCAACTTCTTTTGCAATATCAAACAATCACCCATCAACATCAACGGCTATTCAAATGGATGCGACATTAACATCTTCCTCCAAACTTCCAATCCACCGAAATGCCGGGTCAAGACGACATCTTGGGACCCTCAGTTCATGCGCTTACAAACCGAAAATCACTGGATGTACTCAATAAGACATGACACCGTCATCAGTGTTATCTGCAACAATCAAATCACACAACACCGGTTAAACGGCACGGGAACTTTTGCTCTCTTTCCAGGTTGTATTCTCAAACACGGTCAAACCACAATCGAAAGCGTCAACCGACATGTCATGTTGAATTCAACATTCGTTTTTCCAACACGCAACGTCAGCGAAATCATTCCAATCCACGATGAAAGCTTTCAAATTCGAATCGAAACTTATGACAGATTGAACATTTCTGAAGACATCCACAGACTACATCAACGCCTCGATATCGTTAATAGAAATTCCGCAGTGCCAAAATTAACACACCATGACGTTCATCAATTCAGCGTGTCGTACACCTGCCTCTTTGTCATCTTAGCAGCAATCATCGTTATCGTAGTCAAATATTGCGGATTGCGTATCAAGGGCTTTAGCTAACCACCTGTTCCAGCACCAATACGTAGATCTCAATCGCAGCTAGCATCAGAATTCATGATTCAAGTCCAAGATTGAACAACCACTTCAAGGCGGGGAGAATGTTACGAATTCCGCAAAATCATATTAATTTCATTTTTAATTCATTTAAAAAAAAATTTCTTACATACTGTTACAAATTCTGTAAAGTCTTTTCAATTTCATCATAAATTCATTTGCAATTTCTTACGTACAACCTCAACAAATTTTAATCATCCTAATTCCTCACATTTCAAATATTTTAAAAGAAAAATGTAATCCAATACGAAAGTCAACATAACTCAATTCATTCAAATTTGTAAATATATACATTTTTTCTTCATCATACATTTTATCATTGTCCAAGCAATCCAAGATCATAATTTTCTCGTCGCGTAATCTAATCCTAAGATAAACAAACGTTCTCGTCACCAGTGCAACACTTTGTTGCAAGAATAATATCTACGTTCTCGTCCACTTAAAATGCAATTCAGCATTTTCTACATTCACAACATGAATGCGTGAAATATAATATTTGGAATGTTATGACTTTGGATTGTTTACTCCAAGTAATATCCCACGAGAAAAATTGCTTAAGTGTTATTTTAGTTTAGTAAGCATTTTGTAAGTATTTAAGAACTTGAAGAAGAAAATAAACGTCCAGTTCATTTCGATTTTCAAAAACGACAAGAAGCCTTTTAGTTTTCTTCCAGTGAGGCTGCTGGGAGCGTTGCACGAAAATTTCATTACCTTGAAACTTATTAGGTGTTACACCGAATAAGTGTTAACAAGTAACAGGTGTTTCACCGTTACTATTTCTTTTCAGCGAACAATCTCTGAAGAACCACCGAGAGAATATCTGAATGGCGTGCACTACGTTCCGTTGACGCTGTTATTTTATTTTCATTAAAACCAAAATGCACATCTCCGATGTGAGTCATTTGTCTTCGCGCTAGTTAAACTCACCGTTCGTTCTAACAAATTTAAATGAATTTCCACAACCACGGTTGGTACTATCTTAACTCTTCACGTTTCTTGATTTCCAGTTGGGTAGTTGAAACTGTAACCACAGCAAATTCTTCACTTGCCGATCACAAAATGAACATTCCGCAAGGGCTAAAGTACCGCATCACCAATATCTTTTTGCACTGCCTCTGGGCGATAGATAAAGTGTCGCGGAAAATTGCAATTGACGTTCGCACTTCCAGGGAAATTCTGCAGAACCGGCAACGGGGAATTCTTCCAAAACCTCCACACTCAGAACTTTAGATGCTAACTTCCACTTTTTACGTGTTTTCGAATTTTCTTTCACCCAATCCACTTTTGGGGGAAAACAACGGTTTATTCCCACTTACAGACAACGGAATTCCACTTTTTACGTGCTTTCGAATTTTCTTTCACCCAATCCACGTTAGGGGGAAAACAACGGTTTATTCCCGCTTACAGACAACGGAACTACAGTTGAAAGGAAATGATAGCAATTGACGTTCGCACTTTCAGGGAAATTCTGCGGGACCAGCAACGGGGAATTCTTTCAAGACATCCACTCTCAGAACTTTAGATGTTAACTTCCACTTTTTACGTGTTTTCGAATTTTCTTTCACCCAATCCACTTTAGGGGAAAACAACGGTTTATTCCCGCTTACAGACAACGGAAAGCTCTCCCGTCTACCAACGCGCAAAAAAGTCAAGATCCCATCTACGCGGCGTCCGCGCTGTGTAGCGGTTTCGAGCAGACTCCCATGCTCTTCAATCACACGTTCCTGTAGGGCGCGCTCTTGATTCACGCGATCTTGAATGCTCGTTGTTCGTGTATTGCACGACTTTGCAGCGCTGAACGTTCATGTATTAATCGCTCATTCAACATTCTCAAATTTTGCTAGCATCAAATAAAAAGATGATTATCGCTTTATTCAACATGTCATTTCAATCGCACCCGTTTTTATCATGTTTCAGCTTCATCTATGTTAATATTGAATTGTGTTTCATTACTCAACAATTTCATTTCAATCTTGTCATTTTTAATTTTCATTTATTCAGCTCAAAATTAAATACATAAAAATACGATTCACTCTTGTCAAACGATCAAAAGTGAATAATATTATCATTATATATAAATGTATATTAGATAAATTAACGTATTCCCCTGATACCTAAACTAGCTTTACTCTACTTCCATCGTTGAATCCTCAGTAGTGCAGTTGTTCATCTTATCTTTTTCAACTTAACTTGATTTACTATTAGCACTATTCACATCGCCATTTTGCCCAGCAGCATCACCAGCATTTTATTTTTGATTATTAGCTGGGGGAGTTGGGGGTTTTGGCTTAGGTCGGTTGATCACGGAATTCACGCAGGCCGACAATGTTGACCATTCTCGGCGTATGTCAGCTATTTATACGGGTGGATCTGCTGTTCGTGGTGTTTTGATTATCTTAGCTCGCGCATCTTCTAGCCATTTTTTGAGTTTTATCTGTTGATTCTGTAAAATTGAGAATTTCCGTTTCAGTAAGATGATCGTATTTTAATCTTGACATCTTGTGCTTCACCCTTGTCGTTGGGTCTGATGTCTTTAATATGCCATCTGCCAATCACTTGATCAGGATGAACAGTAATGTTATACATTTAACATAAATTTTCATTAGGGCATTATGTCTATCGCTTCTCCCGTACAATTTTATCCACAATACATTCATTTTTTAATTCAAACATTTCCGAGATGTCTTGAAATTATCGCCGGATTTTTATATTTCGCGTTTAACTAGCTTTTTAAACTCTTGTGGTTTTGCTACAATACTCGTATATCAATTTTCCTGACTAATTTTTTTAAAAAAAATAATCGGATTAAAACAAGTTGGGTAGACAGACCTATGCTCATGTCAACTTACAAAATGCCGTAACCAGCAACGAATAAAATTAAGAAACACGTCATGTTCGAGGATCATACTATTATTAACGAAGTTGAAAGAATTTTGACTTCTGAGGTATTTGTTAAAGTTCTACCCATAAATATCTCGCTTGATAATTTTTTCAGATTTTTTTAGATCACGGGTGTCCATTCGCGAGGGAGGAAACACATTTTTCATGTATTCCCCCCTTCCCCCACGGTGCCCCCACTGAAGCAAAAACTCTCAGTTTAAGAACTGTTTTGAAAAGCTCTCATAGAGAACTTTCATTTGATACTCATATCGGCTACCTTTCATGAAATTTTTTTCAGGCGCCACTCCTCTGTACTGTAAGCATCGATTCATGGCCTATTTTTTCGAATCCTAGAATGGCTACAAAGCCCTTTTGCTAGGAGCTCTCTCCTGCCTCTTCGACTTGTTTCAATTGTATGTACTCATCCTCATGATACCTATCATTCCTGAAATTTTCATGCAAATCCTAGCAAAGCTATAGTGTCTAAGTCAGTAAAAAGCGCATATGGCTCCATAGCCATATGTTTCCATAGTAATACAGGGCACATTGTTCCATAGTAATACAGGAAAATTCAAATCACTATAACTTCGTTAAATACTATTCGATCTTTATGAAACTTTCAGAAAAGATCAATCTTATAAATAGTCATCTGTTTATTTTATTGAATTTAAGGGTACCATTTAGATTTTATTCAAGAAAACATAAAATCGATAAATCAAACTATTACTAACAAAGTTGAGTGAATTTCGACTTCTCATGTATTTGTTGTTGTTGTATCCATTAAGGCCTACATTCATGATTTTTTTCAGATTTTTCGGAAGGAAGGTGTCAAATCGCGAGCGGGGTACGCGAAAAGTTCGTACATTTCCCCTTCCCCTGCCCCCCTCGGTACTCATAAGGCAATTTTAAGACCTGTTTTGAAAAGATCTCATTGAGACCTTTCCAATGACACCCTACTCGACTACCAATGGTGAAAATTTTTTTTTGAGGGGTCACATCCCTATATGGGGAGACCCCCCTTAAACACCTTTGAAAAATTTTTCACCCTTGATCTTTCAAGAAGTCACCACTTCTGACCTTTCCACAAAGTTTCATGGCTGTAGCCCCTATAGTTCCGGAAAAAGTGCTGTGACATACAGACGGACGGACGGACACAGGTCGTGATTGCAATAGGGTTTTGTATTTTAGTACAAACCCTAAAAATTACGAGAAAAATGATAAACTACTAAAATGATTATATGCTATCATACGCTCATTCAATGTTGATTTTTGCGTAAATCTCTTCAGGCAAATATCACATTCGAATGGCCTCTCGCCCGTGTGAATTCTCATATGGATATCTAGATATGGTTTCCGGCAAAATGCAGCACTACATTGTGTGCACTGGAACGGTTTGTGCATGCTCCAATAAACAGTATGAATTCTTTTGTGGGTATTCCGCGACGATTTTTGACTAAATCGTTTCAAACATAGAACACATTGAAAGGGACGCTCGCCAGTGTGCGTTCGCATATGGACTTCTATTGTATTATTAGTTTGCGTAATCGTTGTAGGCGTTGTTATAGCTCCCGATGATGATATAACTGTGTTCATATCACGATCATCTTCATTCCGTTTTGTGTAGCATTGTACACGGCGTTTAGAGCGTGGTCAATTTAAGTAAGTACATCTCGGGCATGGCCATTTTGCTTTAGATGCATCTTGATTTGATGGACCAACAGATGCACTTAAATTGCTTTGCGAGGAACTTAAGCTTGATGCCTCAATGAGCGGATGCCAACTGTTTGGACTTGGCTATGGTGGGCTTTTAAAATTAAAAATCTAGCAAAAAATGGTCGTGTTTTAATCAACACACTGTATTTACGAATTAGAAATTTTTTTTACACCGTGAACGGAAAGAAAACTACGTGAAAAATCCTTTTTTTCTCGGGGCGAACGGAGGCCGCCACAACCTTACCTGCTCGATTACTACAGGGCAGCTAATTCTCGCGATCCCAAGGCGACGCGGATTGCGAAAAAGGAGCTGTAGGATCTTTCATTATAGCATGGGTTGTCTTCGGCGTCGGAACATGTAGTGACGAACAATAAAAGAAAAACACAATTGAAAGATGGACGGACTGAGAAGTATGTTTATGTTTTGCCGGAAGTATACCAACCTTGCGCGTTTTTGAAAATGTTTGCGGACGGACAAAACAGACGTGGCTAATTATCTATCGGCGCAGGTCTTTTGCGTGGTATATCCCAACTTCTTTTGCCGATGGGTCCGTTATCAGATAACGGTTAGGTCCCATTACCTGCTTTATGCAGCTTTTCAAGAAGCGCCGGTCCAGCTTGGCGTTGTAGTGCCCCGCGGCGTCACTTTGGCGGAAATTGCGCCGGAAAACTTCATCTCCGTACTGCGACTCATTTGCACGTCCCGCGGCCTTAATCTTCCGTCTGATTTGTTGGCGGAGGTCTCCTAAACGCGCGTGGGGCTCCAGTGCAACGACGGGGTCTCTCAAACACTTTAATTGCCGTAACAGCCGGTATGATTTACCGTGGCAAATCATGTGCTGTCCGAATGCGGCAAAGTAAGGTGTGACACCTGTGACGGAATGATACGATGACCGCAGGGCGCATGTGATGGCGGACAATTGGCGGTCCCAATCTTTTTGAGATGGGTGGACGTAGGAATGGAACGTGGCCAATAGGGTGCGATTCAACCGTTCGGAGGCGTTAGACTGAGGAGAGTATATGGGCGTCAGTTGGTGTGTAACGCCATACTGATCGAGTAGGCCCTTAAACTGCCGAGACCGGAACTGTACTCCGTTGTCTGAGTACACACTTTCTGGAACCCCAACACATGGAATACCCGGCTCTCTAGGAATTTCACGGTAGATGGAGTTGTGAACTTACGGAAAGGTTCCACCAGTGGGAATTTCGAGAGCTGGTCTAGGACGACTATAGCTCTGATGTGTCCCATGGATGATCGAGGATATGGACCGAGTGGATCTATGTATAGACGTTGGAATACGCGTTCTGGGACGTTGAGTTGACCCATAGGAGGTTGAAGGGGCTGGTTGGGCGCTTTGGTGCCTTTACAGGTCTCACAGGCGCTCACGTAGTCTTTGACCTGGGATGCCATATTGGGCCAAAAGAAGTATTTCTTGAGTCGCCGTAACGTCCGACCATAACCTCCGTGGGCACTTAAAGGATGGTCATGTGCGCGGAGGATCAGATGTTGTGTCATTTCCTTCGGTACCCAGAGTTTCCAGGACTCTTCTTTCTGCCATGGATCATCAGTGGCGTATTCATTTCGTCTATACACGTAGCCGTCTATCACTTTCAAATCAGGCAGCTGCGATTGTTGGGTTGCGATGGTTTGTCTCAACTCTTTGTAGCTGTCTGATTCGAAATGTGGGCTATCCAAATCTATCTCGATGGGGTCCTCGTCATTTAATGTCAATTCGGCTCCCTCTGGGGAAAACATTCGTGAGAGAGTGTCAGGTACGATGTTCTGGGTCCCTATCCGATGTTTGATGGAAAACTTGAACTCTTGCAGTTTAAGAGCCCATCTGGCTAGGCGTCCATTTAAATCTGCTGGTTCATCAACCATTGTAGCGAAGCGTGGTCCGTGATGATCTTGAATTGTTGGTCCTCGATATAAGCTCAGAATTTCTTCACAGCCATTACCGCTGCCAAACATTCCTGCTCGGACACGGTATAGTTCCTTTGGGCCGAGTTCAGCTTATTGGACATGAAGGCGATGGGAGCTTCTTCTCCCTCAACGGTCAATTGCACAACCACGGCTCCAACTCCATGTTGACTTGCGTCACAATGAATGGAGAAGGGCTTCGTGAAGTCGGGGCTGAGCAAGACCGGAGCTGATGTGAGGGCTTGTTTTAGCTCTTCTAATGCCTTTCGGCTGAGTTCGGTCCAAATGAACTTCCCTTTTCGCAACATGTCTGACAGGGGCACTGAAACTGTTGCATAATTCCGAACAAACCTTCGGTACCAACCGCACACACCAAGGAAACGTCGTAGCTGCTTCACTGTTTTTGGTAAGGGGAACTCATCAATCGCACGAGTTTTGTCTGGATCCGTTTTGATAGTGCCATGTCCTATGACTTACTTTTCTGTACGTTAATGGTGAGTCCCGCCTTACTGATGTGCAGGGCTACTTCTTGCAGGAGTAGGAGGTGTTGGTCGAACGTTTCCGTGATGAGTAAAAGATCATCCAGGTACACGAACACTTGGTGTTTCAGGTGAGGTGGGATGACCTTGTCCATCAGCCGAGTCATCGTTTGCGGCGCTTTACACAGGCCAAAGGGCATTGTGACGAACTGATATAATGGTCGTCCAGGCACTGTGAAGGCGGTCTTATCCCTCGACCCCTCATCGAGTGGAATTTGCCAGAAGGCATCTTTTAGGTCGAGACTGGTAATATAATTGGCTTTCGGCAGTCTCCCTAGTATCCCATCGATGAGTGGAAGAGGGTACGCGTCCTTGATGGTGACCGCGTTTACCTTACGAGCATCTAGACAAAGGCGGACTTTACCTGGCTTCACCACCAAAGTTACCGGTGAGGACCAGGCACTTTGGGACTCCTCTATAACCCCCAACTCGAGCATCCTATCCAGTTCAGCATGCACCAACTTCTTCATGGCCGTTGAGATGGCATAGTGTCTCTGCTTAATTGGCTTACTATTGCCAACGTCGATGACGTGTGAGAGTAGGGTGGTGCGGCCAAGGCCTTGGGTAGCGTAAGATGGAAAAGCAGCGATGAATGCTTCCAGGCGTTGCCGCTGGTAAGGCGTTAGTTCATACCTATCAGGAATAGAAGTGAGTTCGTTGACATATCTGGTATTTAAAGACAAATCTGTGAATAAATTGGACGCCAGTCCAAAGCGAAGGACGAAATCGACGCCAAGGTACACATTCTGAGTCAGGGACGGGATAATGTAGAAAGTAATTTCCTTTGTTTGACCTCGGAACATCACGGGTGTGGTTAGTTTACCTCGTATAGGGTGTTTGGTGCCATCAGCTGTACTGATTTCAGTGCGCCAGGGTTTAATCAAGGTAGGATATTCATGGAGCACCTTCGAGCCAAAGCTTGAGGCAAGACAACTGATACTGGCACCCGTGTCGATCAATGCAAACACGGTTTCGCTTACTTTAATTGGGTGGTAAGGTTTGATCTCATTCTCAGCAACCTCCGAGATGTTACAAAAGTTCAGGGTTTGAGGGCAGGTGCGCACTCTCTTGCGGAGATTCCGCCAACGACGGGTTGACCATTTTGTTTTGCGCGGGCGGGAAGTGACTTCTTCGGAAGCAAATATTCGCTCTCGATCCACCCGGTATTCCTGCAGTCGAACATGATAAGGTTTTAGAATGCGTATTTGAGGCTGCCGGGGTTCCTCTGGCAGTGACTACGGTGGTCGCTTCAATATTGTCGTTGGCGAGGCCTCCGGAAGAGAGTGAACATCCGCAGTCATAGTGGTCATGGCTGGTGGGTTAACGTCAGGGTTATTGGGGTGGACAGCTGGCTGGGGAACTACTGCGGGGGTTTCGAGTACCGCTGAGGTGGTCGGGTACTCTTTCGGCCCATTTTTAAGCGCGGCACATTCAAGCCAATCACGAAAGTAAATGTCCGGCTTGCCGCAACCGTAGCAGAAAACCTTACGCTCTGCTTGACATGAAATAAACCGGTGTCCGGTTTGATTGCAATTCCAGCAGGTCATGAGGCTTCCCACCGCTGCTACCGCAAGCTGGTCCCGGTCTATCTCTTCCTCCAGATTCATGGTGGTATAATCTGGGGCCACTTCCGCGATTCCGCGCCGATGACCCGTCCTAGCTAGTAAGTAGGGCCGGTCCCGGAGGTCTTCTTCAAACCCCTCCAGGCGACGCACAGTCCTCAGCAGTGCCTACATACTCTGCGGATCGGAGTCCACGATATAGCGACGAAGCTCCGGCCTTAGATTGCGCTTTAGCACCCGCAGCAATTGGGTGGAAGACATCGGCTCTGACAAGTGGTCATTCAGCCGAAGGATATCGGCTCGATATTGATGAAAAGGCTCGTCCGGACGCTGCCATCTGGCATGGATCTTGTCCAGGACCAATTCGTCCATATCTATCGTAGGGTACTCCATGCGGAGTACTTCCTTCAACCGGGACCACCGTATTGATGGTGGGGCCGAATGTATTCGCCAATATGACTCAAGTACTGCTCCCCTAAGCAGCATTGGTAAGTATCCTGCCAGCGCCGTGTGGTCTCCTGCTAACATTTGCTCAATCAGCGACTCCACCAGACCAATGAAAACCTCCACAGTTATGGTGTTGGGTTCCCCGCTGAAATGCAGATTCCAGCCCTGGATGATGCTGGGAATCTGCATCGGCTTGAGCCGATACGTAGCGTGTGGATGGATGCGTTGGTCTGGCGGAGCTACTGGAGCCTGAGTTATTGGCGGTGCTTGGCTCAGTCGG
The DNA here is from genome assembly GCA_963969285.1 of Odontomyia ornata. Classification (NCBI taxonomy): domain Eukaryota; kingdom Metazoa; phylum Arthropoda; class Insecta; order Diptera; family Stratiomyidae; genus Odontomyia; species Odontomyia ornata. The sequence goes on along the minus strand of OZ017738.1, from coordinate 197,252,466 downwards.
GGCCGGTACACTGGAGCCAACGATTTCATTGCCGCGGCGGGGCGGATTCTTTCGTGATCATGCCGCAATTCAACCGGATAATCCCATGGATGTAAGTCCGAATCCCACATCGGAGGCGTTCTTGGACGAGGGGGTATTGGGTCTTCCTTCTTGCTTTCCAGCGCGGCTACCCAGGTGGTCAAGTCTTGCATAAGTGTCATCAGATCTTGTAAAATCGCCTCCACAGCCACGGTGGGTCTCGGCCCTTCCGCAGGCGGCACTGCTTCGGCTCTGTAGTCTTCACCTCGCGCACCCATTGTCGTGGAGGGAGGGGGTCCGCCTTTGGGCATTGCTCCACTTTCGCTGGAGGACTGAGGTCGTTCTGTTGCTGGCTGGGCGATTTCTAGAGGCTGACGACAGAGCGGGCACGTGGATGAGGTTTGCCGCAGTTGGACCAAACAAAGCTGGTGTAGCCTGTGTCCACACTGCAAACTCTGACTGGTAAGTTCGTCCATGTCCTCATGACCTATGGAGAACAAGAGCGCTGGTCCGGCATCTGACCTCAACTTCCTCCTCTCGGGCGTGCGTTTGGTGGGCATGCTAAACAAAATTTATGTTTTCAAATAAAATTTACACTATAAATATCTATAATTTTGGAAAAAATATGAAGAAGTATAATGTAGAATATGTAACTTTCAAGTGGCCGTCAGTGGTGAACTATAAAAGAACCTCACAAAAAAACAAAGGTATGAAAAAGTTTACTAATTTACGTTATCAGAAACAAAATAATCGGTCTTTCTATTCCGTCCTTCTTCCCAACTACGGACACCAATGGCACTTTCCTTCTGTAGCGTTTCAGGGACAACTCTCTTGCGGCACCATGAGAATCAGGGTTCAGAAGTGCTCCCTCATCCGCAAATTTTTACAAGTTACAACTTGTCAGCCCAAGTTGAATCCTGACCCACAAGCAGCGCGTGTCTTGTCATGGATAGTCATGGATTAGCTACTCAGCCAGACACAACATTTTCCAATGGCTCTTCAGCAAGCAAGTAAATATTGTTTGGCAGTCTGGATCGTCCAAATCTTATAGAAAAGCATTTTTTAGAATTACATTTCAAGCCATTTCATTTGCACCAATCTACGAATGCATCAATATCATTTAAAGTAAGTGAACGTCATTTGGGGTTTTTATGGCTTTAAATATCTTCGTATCGTCAGCAAATAACAAAATTTGACTTTAGCGTATATGGTTTAAAACATCATTGATATAGATTAAAAATAAAAGTGGTCCGAGGTGAGTACCTTGGCCCACGCCTGATAAAACATCGATTGAGTCGGATGTAAACTGTTTAATTTTAACTATTTGCTTACGGCCACTGAGATATGATTTAAACCAAGCCAAAAGTGGACCAACCACTCCATAAGCATGAAGTTTCCTAGTAAGGACATCAAAATTAACCAGATCAAAAGCCCGCATGAGATCTGTATATATTGATTCAACTATGAATCCATTATTTAGGTGAGAAATAATAAACTCAGAATAAACAGTTTAATTGGTAACAGTGGAACGCCCATCAAGAAAACCGTGCTGATTTGGAATAATAAATTTCTTAAAATATGGAAGTACTTTAAGGTTTACTAAATACTCAAACATTTTAGCAAAAATCTTATATTTATTAATAGACCGATAGTCAGCAACATCAGTAGGGTCACCTCCTTTGAGTAAGGGCAACAAATAGGATAATTTCCACGCCTGTGGAAAAATTCCAAGTCTAAGAGAGAGATTAAATAAGTCCAGAAGCCAATGCTTAATAGACTCACAGCAATTAATGATAATTATTGGATGAACTCTATCCGGACCAGGGCTTAGCGCAACATTCAAATGACTAATGGCTTCCTCAATATCGTCCATAGAAAAAATAATATTATTAAAACTTTCATTGAAATTAAATAAAATTGGAGTATTTTGTAACATGGTATCTTTATATGCACTACCAAACTTTTGAGCAAACAAATTTACTATATCAATACCATTTTCAGCATATATGTTATCCGGATGGATCGAGGAGGGTATAGAATTGAAACTACTCAAAGAATTAACATACTTGAAAAAGTTTTTTGAATTAATACCAACAGATTCCTCCATCCCTTCCAAGTAAAGTTTTTCATCTCTGATCAATAGTAACTTGCAATAAGCTCTTTCTTTCTTAAACTGAGTATAATAATATTGAGATTTAAATTGTTTAAAAAGCTTATGAAGTTTCTTTTTATTAATCACTGCTGCTTTAAGCTCATTGGAGTACCACTTCGGAAACGATCTATTTTTTAGTCTAACTGCAGGAACAAATTCATCGATTAATTGTTCAATTTCGGTTTCAATTTTATCAACAACATTATTTAATTCATCGGAGTTGGAAATATTAGCAGGATCACGGCCTTACTAAAATTTAAAGACATTTCATTGAAATTAGCATGCTTATAATCAAGAATAACTTCTTCGAAATTGATATAATTGATCTTATCAATAAAAAGAGAAACTAATAACGGTTCGTCAGATTCATCACATTTGATCAAAAATTCATCGCTTAATTCAGAAAATGAATTGTATAAATTTGTAAATACTAAATCTAAAATATAACCAGCATTATTTTTAATATTATTCAATTGCTTAAGTTTATACAGTCTTGCCCAATCACTAATAATACGTGCAGCTTCTCTATAC
>OZ017738.1:197209765-197244765 GCA_963969285.1 Odontomyia ornata | reverse complement strand
AGCAACTGACCAAACAACTGGAGGTGTACCCCCAAAACAACTACGAACCGTACCGCCACGATACAAAATAAACGCAACTTCAGGAGGACTTAAATAGTTTACCGTCGATCCCTCTTCAAAGGTAACTCTTTCATTTTCTTTTCCATGTCTTTTCTTGCGATGCCCCTTTAATTCTTAATTTAATCTTATCTGGGTACCTTATTACCACCCCGAACTTCCATTATTTCGTCGCTATAAGATACGAGCCCGATTTAGACGCGCTATGCTACGTAAGGTTTCAGATCCTTAGCGTGTCATAGACCCGGTTCATCTCCTTCTTGAGTAACGAGCCGATAGGTAGACGCTGACTCCTTCCTTTGGATTCTGAGAAGTCCTAAATATTCCGGTGCTAGCTTCGCGGAAAAATAGTTCGCGGCATTCGACTGAGCGAAGTTTCGTCTCCAAACCATATCGTTCACCTGGAATGGTGGAGTCCGCTTCCGAAGGTTGTATCTTTGTGAGCTTTGCTCCGACGCCTTTCTCATGCGTTCCTTAATTTTCTCCCGCATTTTGGCCATCAAGCTCTCTCGTAACCTTGGATCATTTGAACCTCCTCTTCCTCTATTGGGTGAAGGTCTTCCCTCGAAGTCACCATTTCGCGTCCAAAGTTTACAAAATACGGGGTCACCTCCATTGTTTCGTGAGTATACGTTCGCAGAGCACACCCGATCTTTGATATTTCCTTATCCCATAACTTATGGTTATCCCTTACGTACGATCTCAGCATCCTTTTGATAGTTTGGTTCACCCGTTCTGCGGGATTAGCCTGGTGGTGATAATAAGCCGTATACTGAATCTTGGTACCGTACGTGGTGACCAATCTCTGCAACTCTTTAGAGTGGAACTGTACTCCATTGTCGCAGATCACTACCGCTGGTACTCCAAATAATAAAAATACTTGTTCCTCCAATATCCGTGCGATTGCTTTTCCGTGTGCTTGACGGAGTGAGAAGATAAGCGGGAACTTGCTGAAGTAATCCATGACGGTTGATACGTAGCAATTTCCTAGGGTTGAATGAGGTAAAGGACCTATCAGATCAACGGATATTATCGTCCACGACTCCTTCGCCTGGCCTTCCCTAGAGACCATTGGGCCATACGGACGTCTTCGTTCCACTTAAGTCGACTGACAGATCTGGCATCTTGCGACATATCGTTTAATATCGGCTCTCATTTTGGGCCAAAAGTACCTTTGCAGCACACGATCGTATGTCCTGCCAGCTCCCATATGACCCGCCTTTGGATCGTCGTGACACTGTCGGAGTACTTTCCCCCACTCACCCTTGGGTATAACTCGTTTCCAACTATTGCCATTAATTCTGGGTACCTGCCCGTGAGGTGTTTCCACAGTTGTCCGTTTGCCACCGTCCAGTCCGGAAAGTTTTGTGGCTCTCTCTCCATATCTGAAATCATCCTTTCCAGCCACTTATCTCCACTGTTCGTCTCTGCCAGGACTACGTCGACCTCGGGGACTGACCGTGATAAGGCATCTGGTACGAGATGCTCTTTGCCCTTCCCATGCAGGACGTCAAAGTCAAACTGCTGGAGTCGAACAGCCCATCTCGCCAACCGTCCGTTTGGATCTTTCAGGTTGTTTAACCAGTCCAACGAATGGTGATCCGTGATCGCATTGAACTGCGTTCCTTCTAGATATGGGTGCAGTTTTTCTACTGCCCACAACACCGCTAAGCATTATTTTTCCGTGGTCGAGTACTTCTTCTCTGCCTTTGTCAAGCTACGGCTAAGGTAGCAGAATACCTTCTCCCCCTCTGCATCCTCCTGACTCAACACTGCCCCCAGCCCTGTGTCAGAAGCATCGGTTTGAACTTTGAAGGGCCTGGTGAAATCAGGGCATGTGAGGATTGGTGCTGTGGATAGCTTGGTTTTACAACGCAGAAAAGCCTCCTCGCACTCGGCAGGCCACACGAATTTCCGATTTTCCCTTAGCAAATCAGTCAGTGGAGCAGTTAGTGTGGCGTGATCCGGTATAAACCGACGGTGCCACGATACCATGCCCAAGAATTGCCGCACTTTCTTCACGTTTGTAGGTTGTGGGATGTTCAGCAAGCAATCCACTTTGTCTGGATCTACATGTAGCCCTCTGTCATCCACCATGTACCCTAGATATTCAAGTTGCGAGCGACAAAACTCACATTTTTCCCGAGATACTCGAAGTCCTGCTTCACGCAACCGGCGTAGCACTTCTCGCAAAACTTCCAAATGTGTCCTAAACTCTGGGGTGACCACAATCACATCATCTAGGTAGACGAATACATAAGGCTCCAACTCCGGTCCTAATATTTGGTCTACCAATCGTTGCCATGTAGCAGGGGCATTATGAAGACCAAACGGCATGCATTTGAAGTGAAACAGACCCCTCCCTGGAATAGTGAATTCCGTGTAAGGTTTTGATTTCTCGGCCATCGGAACCTGCCAATACGCAGACTTGATGTCTAGAGTGGACAAATATTTGGCGTTTCGGAGCTTATCTAGCGTAGCAGATACATACGGGGTCGGATAAGCGTCTCGTTCCGATACTTTGTTCAGTTTTCGATAATCAACGCAGAAACGGTATTTCCCATCTTTCTTTTTGACTAGTAGGATCGGGGATGACCAAGCAGTTGAGAAAGGTTCAACGACTCCTAACTCGAGCATTTCGTCTAGTTCAGCGTTGATGTGTTGCTGGACGGCAGGTGAAACGGGATAGTATTGTTGCTTTATAGGTGGAGAATCGGTTTTAATCTCGTGTTCTACCATGCTTGTGCAACCAAGGCCTTCCTCCATCAGCTCGAACTTCTCCTCTATCAGCCTCTGAAGTTCCTCCTCCTCTGGTTTCGTCAGCCGAGATCTCGCTTGCAGCGCCTCCAGGGTAGCTGTGACGGTAAACTTCCACGACTCACTCTTAAGATTCAACACAATCCCATATAACCGTAAGAAGTCTACCCCCAGTATAAGGGGCTGGCTCACGGCTGGCACTACCAGCATCGGCATCCACTTCGTGTGGCCTTTGACAGTGAGGGGCACCCAAGCTTCCCCTTCTATCTTTGCCCTAGCGTTATTGGCCATTTTTATTGAGACTTGTTCCGCTGGGTTCACTTCCATGCCACGAGCCTTTAGCCTCCCAGGTTTCCCGGCCCGGATTGAGTGTGTCGCCCCCGAGTCGACTAGGCCCAACAATGGAAGTTCGAGAATTTGCACTCTTAAATGTGGCCGGTTGTCATCCGGTACCCTTCCCAGTGCATAGCTCAATATTCCCTCTCGGACGGCGGATTCAACCTTTATTCCCGTGCTCTCTCCGCCGCCACGGTTTCCATTTTCCGACGGATTCGGCGCAGGTTGTTCCCCCTTTGGTGTTGTTCGACTAGGAGAACAAGTTGCTTAGCTAGTTCGTATGACTCCTTGCTTTCCACACCCATAACAGCGTCGACCTTTTCTGCATTTTCGGGCGAAATGTTCCGACTACCGAAAATCCAACAGGATCCCCGTGTTGCCCCACCAGGGGTGTTGATCTCGCTTAATATTGGCGTTTCAGCATATGCCAGGTCCGGTTCTAATAACCGGGTTGTTCTACGACTAGGTGGAGGCACAAAAGCTTCTACCGATGCTATATTAATTAGCTACGCCATTGACGCTATGGTTCTCATAGAAAGTTGCTGCTGGTAGAAAGGAGAGATGTTGCTCCGGAGCACCTTTAATTTCCGTCTTTCCGAGCACGGTTCCGTCAGCCGCCGAAATAGCCTATCCATTACCGCAACGTAAGCCCCGATCGACTCGTGTTTGCCTTGCGTTCGGTGGCGGATCTCCTCCCACAAAAGATCATCATAGTTCGGAGGCAAAAACTCCTCCCGTAATTCGCGGCACAATTCATCCCAACTGGCCACACGTTCTCGAGCTGAGCGAAACCAAACCAAGGCTGTCCCTTCAAATAACTCAGCTCTCATTCTAAACAGCTGAGATTTGCTGACTCCTTTAGCCACTCTCAGTTCCTCAACTCGTTCTAAGAATGCATTGACCGACCCAGAGCGGTCGCAGGAGAACCTCACTCCCCATTTGGAGACGTCCGGCAATTTCAGCACCACCTGTTCTGCTATGGGAGTGGAAAACTCTGGTAAAGAAAATCTTGCTGGCGTTCCTGGATTTTCTGGAGACCGTTCTTCTTCTTCGTGACTCTTTTTCATCCTTTCTTCTTCCCTTACCTCTCCCGTTTTTGTTCCCTCATCCGAAGTTATTGGTATACCTGGCTTAGCCATTCTACTACAACTAGCAGGGGTTATGTCGACAGCGCTTTCCTCCTCCTTTCCTTCTCCATCATCACCCTCTGCTTTCAGTAGCAGTTCTCCCATGACCATCATAAGCTCATCCCTAAGCTTGCTTGACTCCTTCTCCTGATCGACTTCCTCCGCCTGAATGTTAGTTATGCGTCTTAGTCCAAATTCAATTTTAGTTTTGATTTTCAAGTAGTCGCCGCTATCTGTATCGCCTTCAAACTTCTCCATCAGTGGTTGAATCTCCAATATCTTGCTGCGAACGGCCTCAAGATCTTCGCTAGGCGTGTATGGATACTGTTTGGTTTCCACCATACTCGTATCCATCGCTAGCTCTGCCCGTAATGCCGCCCGTAAATTCCTCCTCATTACATCGACTGTTCCCGGTGATTGATCTTGTATGCAGAGCTTATACGTCAATTCGTCCTTGGACAACCTATCAACTAAAATTTTGGTAGTACGATACATTTTAGTGTGTACTATTCCCCTTAATAATAATTACCTTAACTCTAACAAATAAAACTACAAAATTCGCTGTAAAATTAATTCTTTTCTTTAAAATACAACTTGTATTTACTGTTCCTTCCTCGGCACGCACTTCAAATTATTATGTTTCACACCCTTCTCGGTTATTTCCTCGTTTTCTTTCTTCTCTCCTAGGCCTGAGGCAATTGATTGGTCTGAATAATCAAAATCGTCTGACGTTCAATGTAAGACGGAGCCATTCCCTGAAATGAATCGCTAGTAGCTAAGCAATTACACCACTTTTTGAGAGAATTTCACTCCCTTATAATTTCAACACTTGCTCTTATTCACCAAGTCCAAAGATATCACACTCCCGCAATGAGACACTATTACTTCACTTCTTTCACTCAGTCGCTGGTAAAAATATAACACTCCCGCAATAAGACACTATCACTTCACTTCTTTCATTAAGTCGCTGGTGCAAATATCACACTCCCGCAATAAGACACTATCACTTCACTTTATTTTCTAGCACTGATTAAGCACTTTTACGATGAACTTTACTTAACTCGACTCGCGATTACTTTACCCCAATGAACGTTGGGCACCAAATTGTTACCCTCAGCGTGGGAGCTCCTTCGGCTAAGGACCTCGGACCCGGCTTGCCGTCGAAGACGGTCGTAGGTGGCGCCATTCGCTTATCCCCTGGTCCTAAAAAGCCGCCAAGCGAGAACGCGGGCCGAACACCCTTCACACAACTCGGACTAACACTCTTTAAGCTCTTCCCTAACAGGGGAAAATTAGAATCACCGGGTGACCAGTTGCACACTTACCGGGCTCAGATTTTCCGGCGTAACTCGCACCGAGCGAAAACCTAAATAAGGAACACTTTCGCTAACAGAAATACCTGAATAAATCGCAAGGAAATTTACCTTCGAACACACCCGAGCCAGGTGTACAATAAACATGCACGGCAAACTTACTCTTCCTTCAACAAGCACACAAAACCTCCACTATTTCACTATATACTATATATTTAATTGCGAAATGCAAATGAAGGTCCAAAAATATTCCACTATTTCACTATATACTATATATTTAATTGCGAAATGCAAATAAAGTTCCAAAAATATAATGCATTAAAATGTTAAAATTTCACTTACTCTACCTAAGCGGGGGCCCCCCGAAGTACTCTGCGTTGCAATTTTCTGCCAGCGTGCTTATTATTGCCTGATGTCGCCAATCTCCCTTAGTTGGATCGCTGTTAAAATTTTCCTCCGCTGTTGAAATTTTCCTCCGGTCGCAATTCTTTTCCTCGATGGATTTTTTTCAAGTTTCAGAGCGCTATCCTCGCTTAGTCCTCGTTGTTGTCTCGAACCCGCCAGAAAAGAGAAAGAGCCGTTCTTCCTTATTGGATTTTTCATCAGCTCGGTTTCAACCGGCAAGCGGTTAACTTTTCCCTGGGCGATTCGATGTTAGATTCAGATCCCCCAACTGGTGTGCATCGGGCAATTGAAATCGAAATTTCCCTTTTTAGTACACTCGTCCATCAGGTGTAGAATGTCAAAGTGACTGACACTCTGTCAGTTTCGTGTTTGTTTATATCGTGCCAAATGTTTGAGTTTGGAAAATACATTAAAAATCGTGGTCGCGTCTTTTTCCCAACGTGTTTAAATTCGTCGGTGATGTGTCGTTGAAGCCATAACGCGGCAGTGTAAAAATGAATGTCGTGACGTGGTAAAGTTGAGTAGAATGCCATAACGATTGGAGGTCTCTGGCGGCTGTCCTTTCGGTAGGTATAAAAGACTCTTAGATGTTATTCGTTTGTATAAACGTTCTTTTCCTGTTTTGCTAGGTTTGTCCGGATAGTGTACCAGCGAACCAATTAATCCCAAAAGTTGGGAAACAAAGAGTGATTGAGTTTCTTCAACTCCTTGCGACGACCGAAATGGAGTGGTATTTGGCATTTGATTCCTTGACTCTCCAACGTTCGTATCATCTCTTCATTACAGTAAGTATTCCCAAACATTGATTACGATTTTTGCGAATATTTTCATCAATATGCAAATTTATAACTTTCGCTCTAATTTGTAATTCACGGACATTACAAGTGTGTACGATCGCACAATGGTTGTAAAATCAAAAGTTTGCTGGGTTGGTAGTCCAGAAACTGCTGTTCACATACCCAATAACTTACGTACGAAATTTGGAACGAAAAATTGCTATTTCTACAAGAAGTGCATTTACGGGTCTAACATTAAAAGTTGGAGATTTTGTTCTGATATCGTGCGCAGGGTCAGTAGATTCAGGTTCAGTAGAAAGTTTCGAGGTCGCCAGCATCAAGAACTTGTATGAAGTGAAAAATGGTTTTCAAAGCGATGACGATCCATATCAGGCAATTGTCTAGTGGTATTCAAGACCGTACAAAATCCCACATCGGCTTTTTGATGACGACACAGTATGTATTGACGTCAATGTGGAGCTGATAGAAGATCATCGTGCATTTGATCCTGTAGTTTGTTGTGGTTCAGTTGACTCAGCCCAATCTCTGATGCCTCGTAAAAAGAGTTCATTGCATACTTTCGTTTGTCGCTATAAAATTGTAAAGGTAGTACGCCATTCTTGTCCTATCGCTCAGCGATTGATTCGTTCCTTGGTATTGTTTGCGATCAGTTGTGCGTGATGGTAACCGGATTTTCTTTTTTTTTGTTTTTGCCTATTTTTAATTTACATTTTTATTTTAATCTTTCAACATTTCGTTTTTGCCTATTTTTACTTTACATTTTTATTTTAATCTTTCAACTGTTCGTTTTTTTTCCTACATTTTCTCTTTTACTTTACATTTATATTCTAATCTTTTAATATTTTTACTTTATTATTTTAACACTTCGTTTTTCCCTATTTTTTTACGTTACATTTTACTTTAATCTTTTCACATTTCGTTTTTTTGCCTATATTTTTTTACTTTATATTTTTATTTTAATCTTTTGACATTTTTATTTTATTATTTTAACATTTTTATTTTTAAAATTAACCTTGGCTCGGGTGGTCTTTCAACAACCGCTAAGAACAGAAAAAAAACAACAAGGTGCAAATCGTTCCCGTGACAATTCCCCCTCTCCTTTAGTCCCTACTTCATTCCGCATCGTCCTATTTACTCACTACCTTCTTCTGGGTTCGTAGCCTACACCCCTTATTTCAGTGTTCAAAATAATTCCCTGACTCTGATTTTTTTTTTCTTTTAGCTATCCTAACCTCACGCCAATCTCGGAAGGAAAAAAAACAGTGAGGAGAAAAACGAGAAAGAATAAAACAGGGAGGAGAAATATGCAAATGCAAATGAAGTAGGTTTCGCCGAAATCCACTCTTCTAATACATTATCTTCCCTGCTTGGGGTTTAGTTAGCCGTTTGAGAAGAGACTAGTTCAACCTTACTTGCCCCGATTCTTCTTAATCTACTCAAAGTTAAAATACCTGGCTGCTGGAGAAACAAGGGTACACTATGTGCTACGCTATTCTTCCAACAATTCTAACCGTATACCTCAGCAAGCAACCAATGAATTCCCGAGTTCTGGGGTGTTTTCGCGCATCACTACGAGTATTATCTAACAACCCTAATGTTCGTGGTGTTGCGAGTCGGATCAGTCACCCTACCGACAATATGCGTAGGGTAGATGTATGCCTCGCAATTCTACGCAAAGAAAATGATTGAGGCTACTGAAAGTAGCAACCGACTATTGGAAATACCACTAAAAAAACCTTACTGCTACTAAACTCACTACACTATTCTAGGAGGGGAAAAAGGAAATTGTTCCACTTGACTTTATTGTGTTATAAATCCTATTCAACTAGTTTTTGCTTACTTTCTAACTCTCTGAAACCCTCGTTTGCTTACCTGCTAATATCCACCACCATGCTACGCGACTCAACTATTTTAAGCTATTATTCCTACCCCTAACAACTTCACTAGACCCTTATTCTACTATTTTATATTTCAATGCATGTAGCTGACTTGAATCCAAAGCGAATCTATTCTCAACCTCTTGATTTTAGCCCCATCATCTACAACACGCGAATTCAGAAGTCGTGATGGAAGTGGCTCGTCAGAAATATAATAAAGAAAGAGGAAAATTATGGAAAGAGAAACATCCTCGAAACTCTGGTAAACACCTTTTTTTCCTTTGTTGGGGTATTAACTCCTACTATGAAAATTTACTCTAATAACCTCTGACATTTTACTCCACTAATCCAGCCTATCTCTAAACCCTAAGCCAATTGAAGGAAGATTCCCATCCAAGTCGCCCTGATTACCCTGTTCGACCTCCCGATCACGGGAAAACACAGGTGCAATAATCCGATTCTACTCTCTTTTAGCAACCGATCAAACAACTGGAGGTGTACCCCAAAACAACTACGAACCGTACCGCCACGTTACAAAAAAAACGCAACTTTAGGAGGACTTAAATAGTTTACCGTCGATCCCTCTTCAAAGGTAACTCTTTCATTTTCTTTTCCATGTCTTTTCTTGCGATGTCCATTTAGTTCTTAATTTAATCTTATCTGGGTACCTTATTACCACCCCGAACATCCACTATTTCGTCGCTATAAGATACGAGCCCGATTTAGACGCGCTATGCTACGTAAGGTTTCAGATCCTTAGCGTGTCATAGACCCGGTTCATCTCCTTCTTGAGTAACGAGCCGATAGGTAGACGCTGACTCCTTCCTTTGGATTCTGAGAAGTCCTAAATATTCCGGTGCTAGCTTCGCGGAAAAATAGTTCGCGTCATTCGACTGAGCGAAGTTTCGTCTCCAAACCATATCGTTCACCTGGAATGGTGGAGTCCGCTTCCGAAGGTTGTATCTTTGTGAGCTTTGCTCCGCCGCCTTTCTCATGCGTTCCTTAATTTTCTCCCGCATTTTGGCCATCAAGCTCTCTCGTAACCTTGGATCATTTGAACCTCCTCTTCCTCTATTGGGTGAAGGTCTTCCCTCGAAGTCACCATTTCGCGTCCAAAGTTTACAAAATACGGGGTCACCTCCATTGTTTCGTGAGTATACGTTCGCAGAGCACACCCGATCTTTGATATTTCCTTATCCCATAACTTATGGTTATCCCTTACGTACGATCTCAGCATCCTTTTGATAGTTTGGTTCACCCGTTCTGCGGGATTAGCCTGGTGGTGATAATAAGCCGTATACTGAATCTTGGTACCGTACGTGGTGACCAATCTCTGCAACTCTTTAGAGTGGAACTGTACTCCATTGTCGCAGATCACTACCGCTGGTACTCCAAATAATAAAAATACTTGTTCCTCCAATATCCGTGCGATTGCTTTTCCGTGTGCTTGACGGAGTGAGAAGATAAGCGGGAACTTGCTGAAGTAATCCATGACGGTTAATACGTAGCAATTTCCTAGGGTTGAATGAGGTAAAGGACCTATCAGATCAACGGATATTATCGTCCACGGCTCCTTCGCCTGGCCTTCCCTAGAGACCATTGGGCCATACGGACGTCTTCGTTCCACTTAATTCGACTGACAGATCTGGCATCTTGCGACATATCGTTTAATATCGGCTCTCATTTTGGGCCAAAAGTACCTTTGCAGCACACGATCGTATGTCCTGCCAGCTCCCATATGACCCGCCTTTGGATCGTCGTGACACTGTCGGAGTACTTTCCCCCACTCACCCTTGGGTATAACTCGTTTCCAACTTTTGCCATTAATTCTGGGTACCTGCCCGTGAGGTGTTTCCACAGTTGTCCGTTTGCCACCGTCCAGTCCGGAAAGTTTTGTGGCTCTCTCTCCACATCTGAAATCATCCTTTCCAGCCACTTTTCTCCACTGTTCGTCTCTGCCAGGACTACGTCGACCTCGGGGACTGACCGTGATAAGGCATCTGGTACGAGATGCTCTTTGCCCTTCCCATGCAGGACGTCAAAGTCAAACTGCTGGAGTCGAACAGCCCATCTCGCCAACCGTCCGTTTGGATCTTTCAGGTTGTTTAACCAGTCCAACGAATGGTGATCCGTGATCGCATTGAACTGCGTTCCTTCTAGATATGGGTGCAGTTTTTCTACTGCCCACAACACCGCTAAGCATTATTTTTCCGTGGTCGAGTACTTCTTCTCTGCCTTTGTCAAGCTACGGCTAAGGTAGCAGAATACCTTCTCCCCCTCTGCATCCTCCTGACTCAACACTGCCCCCAGCCCTGTGTCAGAAGCATCGGTTTGAACTTTGAAGGGTCTGGTGAAATCAGGGCATGTGAGGATTGGTGCTGTGGATAGCTTGGTTTTACAACGCAGAAAAGCCTCCTCGCACTCGGCAGGCCACACGAATTTCCGATTTTCCCTTAGCAAATCAGTCAGTGGAGCAGTTAGTGTGGCGTGATCCGGTATAAACCGACGGTGCCACGATACCATGCCCAAGAATTGCCGCACTTTCTTCACGTTTGTAGGTTGTGGGATGTTCAGCAAGCAATCCACTTTGTCTGGATCTACATGTAGCGCTCTGTCATCCACCATGTACCCTAGATATTCAAGTTGCGAGCGACAAAACTCACATTTTTCCCGAGATGCTCGAAGTCCTGCTTCACGCAACCGGCGTAGCACTTCTCGCAAAACTTCCAAATGTGTCCTAAACTCTGGGGTGACCACAATCACATCATCTAGGTAGACGAATACATAAGGCTCCAACTCCGGTCCTAATATTTGGTCTACCAACCGTTGCCATGTAGCAGGGGCATTATGAAGACCAAACGGCATGCATTTGCAGTGAAACAGACCCCTCCCTGGAATAGTGAATTCCGTGTAAGGTTTTGATTTCTCGGCCACCGGAACCTGCCAATACGCAGACTTGATGTCTAGAGTGGACAAATATTTGGCGTTTCGGAGCTTATCTAGCGTAGCAGATACATACGGGGTCGGATAAGCGTCTCGTTCCGATACTTTGTTCAGTTTTCGATAATCAACGCAGAAACGGTATTTCCCATCTTTCTTTTTGACTAGTAGGATCGGGGATGACCAAGCAGTTGAGAAAGGTTCAACGACTCCTAACTCGAGCATTTCGTCTAGTTCAGCGTTGATGTGTTGCTGGACGGCAGGTGAAACGGGATAGTATCGTTGCTTTATAGGTGGAGAATTGGTTTTAATCTCGTGTTCTACCACGCTTGTGCAACCAAGGCCTTCCTCCATCAGCTCGAACTTCTCCTCTATCAGCCTCTGAAGTTCCTCCTCCTCTGGTTTCGTCAGCCGAGATCTCGCTTGCAGCGCCTCCAGGGTAGCTGTGACGGTAAACTTCCACGACTCACTCTTAAGATTCAACACAATCCCATATAACCGTAAGAAGTCTACCCCCAGTATAAGGGGCTGGTTCACGGCTGGCACTACCAGCATCGGCATCCACTTCGTGTGGCCTTTGACAGTGAGGGGCACCCAAGCTTCCCCTTCTATCTTTGCCCTAGCGTTATTGGCCATTTTTATTGAGACTTGTTCCGCTGGGTTCACTTCCATGCCACGAGCCTTTAGCCTCCCAGGTTTCCCGGCCCAGGATTGAGTGTGTCGCCCCCGAGTCGACTAGGCCCAACAATGGAAGTTCGAGAATTTGCACTCTTAAATGTGGCCGGTTGTCATCCGGTACCCTTCCCAGTGCATAGCTCAATATTCCCTCTCGGACGGCGGATTCAACCTTTATTCCCGTGCTCTCTCCGCCGCCACGGTTTCCATTTTCCGACGGATTCGGCGCAGGTTGTTCCCCCTTTGGTGTTGTTCGAGTAGGAGAACAAGTTGGGTAGCTAGTTCGTATGACTCCTTGCTTTCCACACCCATAACAGCGTCGACCTTTTCTGCATTCTCGGGCGAAATGTTCCGACTACCGAAAATCCAACAGGATCCCCGTGTTGCCCCACCAGGGGTGTCGATCTCGCTTAATATTGGCGTTTCAGCATATGCCAGGTCCGGTTCTAATAACCGGGTTGTTCTACGACTAGGTGGAGGCACAAAAGCTTCTACCGATGCTATATTAATTAGCTACGCCATTGACGCTATGGTTCTCATAGAAAGTTGCTGCTGGTAGAAAGGAGAGATGTTGCTCCGGAGCACCTTTAATTTCCGTCTTTCCGAGCACGGTTCCGTCAGCCGCCGAAATAGCCTATCCATTACCGCAACGTAAGCCCCGATCGACTCGTGTTTGCCTTGCGTTCGGTGGCGGATCTCCTCCCACAAAAGATCATCATAGTTTGGAGGCAAAAACTCCTCCCGTAATTCGCGGCACAATTCATCCCAACTGGCCACACGTTCTCGAGCTGAGCGAAACCAAACCAAGGCTGTCCCTTCAAATAACTCAGCTCTCATTCTAAACAGCTGAGATTTGCTGACTCCTTTAGCCACTCTCAGTTCCTCAACTCGTTCTAAGAATGCATTGACCGACCCAGAGCGGTCGCAGGAGAACCTCACTCCCCATTTGGAGACGTCCGGCAATTTCAGCACCACCTGTTCTGCTATGGGAGTGGAAAACTCTGGTAAAGAAAATCTTGCTGGCGTTCCTGGAGTTTCTGGAGACCGTTCCTCTTCTTCGTGACTCTTTTTCATCCTTTCTTCTTCCCTTACCTCTCCCGTTTTTGTTCCCTCATCCGAAGTTATTGGTATACCTGGCTTAGCCATTCTACTACAACTAGCAGGGGTTATGTCGACAGCGCTTTCCTCCTCCTTTCCTTCTCCGTCATCACCCTCTGCTTTCAGTAGCAGTTCTCCCATGACCATCATAAGCTCACCCCTAAGCTTGCTTGACTCCTTCTCCTGATCGACTTCCTCCGCCTGAATGTTAGTTATGCGTCTTAGTCCAAATTCAATTTTAGTTTTGATTTTCAAGTAGTCGCCGCTATCTGTATCGCCTTCAAACTTCTCCATCAGTGGTTGAATCTCCAATATCTTGCTGCAAACGGCCTCAAGATCTTCGCTAGGCGTGTATGGATACTGTTTGGTTTCCACCATACTCGTATCCATCGCTAGCTCTGCCCGTAATGCCGCCCGTAAATTCCTCCTCATTACATCGACTGTTCCCGGTGATTGATCTTGTATGCAGAGCTCATACGTCAATTCGTCCTTGGACAACCTATCAACTAAAATTTTGGTAGTACGATACATTTTAGTGTGTACTATTCCCCTTAATAATAATTACCTTAACTCTAACAAATAAAACTACAAAATTCGCTGTAAAATTAATTCTTTTCTTTAAAATGCAACTTGTATTTACTGTTCCTTCCTCGGCACGCACTTCAAATTATTGTTACATGTACAAATAATTTTGCGAGCTACTGTCGCAATTGTTTTCACAACAATGAAGAACACGAACTCACTCGAAGCCACGAGAACGCAACAAGCATGATCAACATCTGCAAGTGACGTCACTCCATTCATTAAATTTTCTCGAATCTACCAGCTACCTCTCGGTAGAACATTCGCCAATAAACGAGAAATGGGTGAATAGGTAGAGACCCTATATAAAGGCGAGCTGAATGAATGGGGGGATGATCATTCATTCGACCGCGATAAGAAAACTGCGATATAGTGGAACGCGAAATAAAGACAATTGATTGTTTGAGTGCAAAGTGTGTTTCGTAATAGTGAAGTAATTTAGAAGACAATTGCGATAAAAAATTTATGGACAAGTGTTAGATTTTATTTTAATAGTGAAAATTAAAATTAGTGAAAGTGTTAAACTGATTATTGTGCATTTTCTTGAATTAAATAAACACTTTTAACTTAAATTAAAAGACATTGCGTTTTCACTTTCCCGGAACATTAAAATTATAGGCCGCGAACCAATAACACGCGACAGTGGTGTCGAGAAGTGCGATTGAAATTTTGAAGTGAAAACGTTTAAACAATTTTAAAGTGCACAATTGTGAAAAGTAACTTAAAAAATAGCCGAAACAATAAAAATGCCAGGAAATTTACATCTTAAAATTAATCAATTGAGCATATCGGAGCTCAAAGAGGAGTTGGAACAACGAAATCTGGCTACACAAGGTACAAAGGCCATACTGATTGCACGCTTGCGTGATGCGATCGAGTCAGAAGGCGTGAATCTGGATTTGGGTGAGCTCTCAGATGCAGAAAAAGGCGCAGAAGGTGGTGAAGCCGGAACACCAAAACCAAAGGAACCAGAAAATGCGCTGATGCAGGTGTTGATGCTGATGCAGCAAGAGCAGCGACAACAGTCATCCAATTTAACAGCGAAGTTAAATGAACAATCAACGAAGCTAAACGAACAATCAACGAAGCTAAACGAACAATCAGCGAAGCTGGACCAACAAGCGATCGAAATCAAGGCAGACATCGCACAGAAGCTGGAGAAACAGTCAACCGAAATAAAAGCGGAGCTCGGTCATCTGAACAAACAAATTAAAGGCGTCGAGGAAAAGGTTGACCAGGTCGAGGAAAAGGTTTACCAGGTCGAGGAGAGAATTAACCATGAGATCAGCCAGGTCGAGGAGAGAATAAACCATGATATCAGCCAGGTAGAGGAGCGAATCAACCATGAGATGGGAAAAATGAAAAAGGAATTGGAAGCAGCAAAGGCAGTAGTAACCTCTTCACCAGCCTCGCTTATAACCGCAGCGCAAAGCACATCCAGAAATGTCCAAGCACCAATATACGATGGGCAAACGGTCTGGAGTATTTACAAAACCCAGTTCGAAGCAGCCGCTCGCATAAATCACTGGAATGAACAGGAACGAGCAACTGCATTGATTCTTGCTCTAAGAGGCCCAGCTGCCGAGCTGTTGCAGACGATCCCCGTTGAATTGCACTCAAACCCGAATGCTATAATGAATGCGCTCGACATGCGTTATGGAGACGATCATCTAAAGCAGATTTATCGGTCACAGCTAAGGCATCGAATGCAGAAGTCTGGTGAAACCCTACAGCAGCTAGCCCAAGACATTGAGCGACTGGCACTTTTGGCTTATCCAGCCTACGACCCAGAACATCGAGATGATGCAGCGACAGAGGCATTCATCAGCGCACTAAAAGACCCAGAATTGCAACAAGCCGTGCGTTTAGCTCAAAAGCAAACGGTTAAGGACGCATTGGCTTATAGTCTGAACTTTGAGGCAGCGAAAAATGTGACTCGTACCACTGCCCGGGTTCGTGAGGTAGTGACAGACGAGTGCAGGTGTGAGCGCGTGGCAATTGAGCGAGACCCGCATGTAAATGGTGCGCCTAGATGCTGGAATTGCGGAGAGAAGGGGCACCTGCAAAGAGACTGCAAGAAGCAAAGAAAACTGAGCTATTGTCTAGGGTTCGCAGCTAGGAGGAGATCCAGACCGAGTCAGGAGCCCAGAATGGAAGCCCTTCAAACAGAGGGGTCGGGAAACATGTAAGAGCCAAATTCGTGGGGCAGAGGTTGGCTAGGAGGATCGACGTCCCCAGCACCACCATTACCGTGTCAAGACTACATCGTGGAGAAGCGGACTTATGCCTCCCGGGTCAAGTTGACGGAGAACACTGCACCATAACAATCGACACTGGTGCAACCCGATCGATTATCCGACCAGACCTAGTTAGACAGCAACAACTTCACAAGGGCAGAATTTTCTCACTACGGACAGCTACGGGAGAAACTGCACCTGTTCACGGAGAGGTCAACCTCCAGATACAGTTGGGAGACCTTGTGTTCCGACATAATTTTCTGGTCGCGAACATTATGGATGACTGCATTCTCGGAATGGATTTTCTGCGACCACATGGAATCACGTTGGACTTGGGAAAACGTGTCTTGAAATGGCAGAATGTCGAAGTACTGATGGAGGATCCCAGCGTCCAAATCCCCAAGATGAATGTAGTGGTATGTACTGACACTGATGTACCGAATTCTTCCGAAAGCATTGTATGGGCCAAGCTTGATGGTGATTCTGGAGACCACCGATCTTATCTGATAGAGCCAACGAAGACATCCGCATTGCGCAGTTTGATTGTAGGACGAAGCCTTGTAAAATCTTTAAGAAACGGATATGTGCCGGTTAGAGTCCTTAACACCGCAGACTCAACCACGAGCATCAAAGCGGGAGAAGTCATCGGCAGCTGCCAGCCTGTTTCCACCATCACCTCTTTGGAAGCTACTCACAACCATCATTGGAAAAGGAGGCAAGACACAGACAAAGCCCGGGAATCCACGTCTGCAATATTGAAGCAAGTCAAATTGCCGGTACAGCTATTCAAACGAGCCTCTGATCTGGTCACCAAGTACAGTGACATCTTCTCAACAAGCCCGGATGACCAAGGCCGAACGAGTTTGGTAACTCACGTCATAGACACACAGGGAGCCAAGCCGATTCGACAAGCACCAAGACGTCTCCCTATAGCCAAACAAGGAGAAGTGAGCGCGCTGATCTCGGACATGGAAAAGCAAGGCATTATCGAACCTTCTGTAAGTCCATGGGCCGCGCCTGTAGTTCTAGTAAAGAAAAAGGATGGTAGCACTCGCTTTTGTGTCGACTATAGGCAGCTTAACGACGTCACTAAGAAAGATAGTTACCCGCTCCCACGCATCGATGACATCATGGACACTTTAGCCGACGCAAAATGGTTTTCTACACTCGATCTCAAGAGTGGCTACTGGCAGGTAGAAATTGACAAGAAGGACCGAGAGAAGACCGCATTTTCAGTTGGGACCGGATTGTGGCAATTTGTGGTGATGCCGTTTGGGCTTTGCAATGCTCCAGCCACTTTCGAACGCTTGATGGAATACGTGCTACGTGGTCTAACCTGGAAAACCTGCTTGGTGTACCTAGATGACATCATCGTCATCGGGAGAACGTTCGAAGAGCATGTGCGGAACTTAGAAGAGGTCTTCTCCCGACTGCGACTGGCAAATTTGAAACTTAGTCCCGACAAGTGTACCCTTTTCGCAGCTGAAGTAAAATACCTGGGACATGTCGTATCAGCTGAAGGGGTCAAAACAGACCCTGATAAAATTGAAGCCGTGAAAAGCTGGCCAACACCAAACAACAAGCGCCAACTACGAAGTTTCCTGGGCCTGGCAACCTACTATCGAAGATTCGTCAAAGACTTTGCCAAAATAGCTAAGTGTCTTCATCAGCTAACCGAGAAAAATCGTCCGTATGTCTGGAATGAACAATGCCAGACAGCCTTTGAGACCCTGAAGGAAAAGCTATGTGAATCACCCGTACTGGCGTATCCGAAACCCGGAAAAATGTTTGTGGTTGACACAGATGCAAGCAACGGCGGTATTGGAGCTGTACTCTCCCAGCAGATCAATGGCGAAGAAAGAGTCCTCTCGTATTACAGTCGAGTTCTTTCAAAAAGTGAGAGGAACTACTGTGTGACCAGGAAGGAGCTATTGGCTATAATAGAGGCCACCAAGCAGTTCCACAAGTACCTATATGGCCAGAAATTTGTTCTTCGAACGGACCATGCATCATTGAGATGGTTACTTAACTTCAAAAACCCCGAGGGACAAGTTGCGAGATGGATCGAAAGATTGCAGTCATACGACTACGAAATTGTTCATCGAAAGGGCGGAGTTCATGGAAATGCTGACGCCCTATCTCGTCGCCCATGTCCAGCTAACTGCAAGCATTGCCGACGGATTGAGGAAAAGGAACCGCCCGTTGATCTGCGACTGATAACGGCCGAATTCGATGAAGGTTGGTCATCGGAGGAGATTCGAAATGCCCAGCTAGCCGATGAAGACATCGGACCATTGCTCGTATGGAAGGAGACGACTGGGCGACCTGAGTGGAAGGACGTTTCAACGCATGGCGCAACCCTGAAAAGCTATTGGGCACAATGGAACTCCCTTCAGGTGGAGGGTGGTGTACTCAAGCGGAAATGGGAAACGGCGGATGGCAGCTCCTATAGGATGCAAACTATACTACCCAAAAGCCGAATCCACGATGTGGTACAGGAAATGCATGAAGGATCCTCGGGAGGCCATCTTGGTGTTAACAAAACCTTAGCGAAATTGCGGGAAAGGTTCTACTGGCTCCACGCTCGAGAAGACGTAGAGGACTGGTGTCGCAGATGCACAATTTGCGCTTCCGTCAAAGGACCAAAGCGACGACTGAGAGGACAGATGCAAACCTATAACGTAGGGGTACCGTTTGAAAGGATTGCTGTTGACATCGCTGGACCCTTTCCTGAATCTGAATGGGGAAATCGATACACGCTGGTTGTAGCTGATTATTTCAGCAAGTGGCCCGAGGTCTACCCCATTCCCAACCAGGAAGCAACTACTGTAGCTGAACAGCTAGTGTTAAATTGGGTCAGTAGGTACGGCGTACCTGGCGAACTACATTCGGATCAAGGCCGAAACTTTGAGTCACTAGTTTTTGGCGAAATGTGCGAGCTGCTCGGAATACGGAAAACGAGGACAACACCGCTGCATCCCCAATCCGATGGAATGGTCGAACGTTTCAACGGCACGCTCAATAAACACCTTGCCAAAATGGTTGACGAGAACCAAAGGGACTGGGACCGACATATCCCACTATTTTTAATGGCGTATAGAGCCGCTGAACATGCGTCCACGGGCCAAGCCCCAGCCAAAGTCATTTTTGGGAAGACTATTCGTTTGCCAGCCGATATAAAGTTCGGAACACCCCCTGAGAAACCCCAAACGGTCTCGGAGTACGCAAGTGATCTAAGACAACGGTTGAACCAGATACATCGGACAGTGCGAAAACACCTCGAATCGGCTACTGACCGCATGAAGACCAGGTATGATCTAAAGGCTAACTCTACTGGCTTCCAGCAAGATGACTTGGTGTGGCTTTATAACCCGCGACGGCGAAAGGGTAGGTCTCCAAAGTTGCAACATAATTGGGAGGGACCATACCGAGTTACAAAGCGAATCAACGACGTCGTATACCGAATACAGGAACATCGTAAGCCGAGAGCTAAAATGAAAATCGTGCATCTGGACCGTCTTGCCCCATATTACACCCAGGGAGAATTGACTACAACTGGCGACACATCTTTTCGGGGCGAAAAGAACTGAGGTGGGGGCAGTGTTACATGTACAAATAATTTTGCGAGCTACTGTCGCAATTGTTTTCACAACAATGAAGAACACGAACTCACTCGAAGCCACGAGAACGCAACAAGCATGATCAACATCTGCAAGTGACGTCACTCCATTCATTAAATTTTCTCGAATCTACCAGCTACCTCTCGGTAGAACATTCGCCAATAAACGAGAAATGGGTGAATAGGTAGAGACCCTATATAAAGGCGAGCTGAATGAATGGGGGGATGATCATTCATTCGACCGCGATAAGAAAACTGCGATATAGTGGAACGCGAAATAAAGACAATTGATTGTTTGAGTGCAAAGTGTGTTTCGTAATAGTGAAGTAATTTAGAAGACAATTGCGATAAAAAATTTATGGACAAGTGTTAGATTTTATTTTAATAGTGAAAATTAAAATTAGTGAAAGTGTTAAACTGATTATTGTGCATTTTCTTGAATTAAATAAACACTTTTAACTTAAATTAAAAGACATTGCGTTTTCACTTTCCCGGAACATTAAAATTATAGGCCGCGAACCAATAACACGCGACATTATTATGTTTCACACCCTTCTCGGTTATTTCCTCGTTTTCTTTCTTCTCTCCTAGGCCTGAGGCAATTGATTGGTCTGAATAATCAAAATCGTCTGACGTTCAATGTAAGACGGAGCCATTTCCTGAAATGAATCGCTAGTAGCTAAGCAATTACACCACTTTTTGAGAGAATTTCACTCCCTTATAATTTCAACACTTGCTCTTATTCACCAAGTCCAAGATATCACACTCCCGCAATGAGACACTATTACTTCACTTCTTTCACTCAGTCGCTGGTAAAAATATAACACTCCCGCATTAAGACACTATCACTTCACTTCTTTCATTAAGTCGCTGGTGCAAATATCACACTCCCGCAATAAGACACTATCACTTCACTTTATTTTCTAGCACTGATTAAGCACTTTTACGATGAACTTTACTTAACTCGACTCGCGATTACTTTACCCCAATGAACGTTGGGTGCCAAATTGTTACCCTCAGCGTGGGAGTTCCTTCGGCTAAGGACCTCGGACCCAGCTTGCCGTCGAAGACGGTCGTAGGTGGCGCCATTCGCTTATCCCCTGGTCCTAGAAAGCCGCCAAGCGAGAACGCGGGCCGAACACCCTTCACACAACTCGGACTAACACTCTTTAAGCTCTTCCCTAACAGGGGAAAATTAGAATCACCGGGTGACCAGTTGCACACTTGCCGGGCTCAGATTTTCCGGCGTAACTTGCACCGAGCGAAAACCTAAATAAGGAACACTTTCGCTAACAGAAATACCTGAATAAATCGCAAGGAAATTTACCTTCGAACACACCCGAGCCAGGTGTACAATAAACATGCACGGCAAACTTACTCTTCCTTCAACAAGCACACAAAACCTCCACTATTTCACTATATACTATATATTTAATTGCGAAATGCAAATGAAGGTCCAAAAATATTCCACTATTTCACTATATACTATATATTTAATTGCGAAATGCAAATAAAGTTCCAAAAATATAATGCATTAAAATGTTAAAACTTCACTTACTCTACCTAAGCGGGGGCCCCCCGAAGTACTCTGCGTTGCAATTTTCTGCCAGCGTGCTTATTATTGCCTGATGTCGCCAATCTCCCTTAGTTGGATCGCTGTTAAAATTTTTCTCCGCTGTTGAAATTTTCCTCCGGTCGCAATTCTTTTCCTCGATGGATTTTTTTCAAGTTTCAGAGCGCTATCCTCGCTTAGTCCTCGTTGTTGTCTCGAACCCGCCAGAAAAGAGAAAGAGCCGTTCTTCCTTATTGGATTTTTCATCAGCTCGGTTTCAACCGGCAAGCGGTTAACTTTTCCCTGGGCGATTCGATGTTAGATTCAGATCCCCCAACTGGTGTGGATCGGGCAATTGAAATCGAAATTTCCCTTTTTAGTACACTCGTCCATCAGGTGTAGAATGTCAAAGTGACTGACACTCTGTCAGTTTCGTGTTTGTTTATATCGTGCCAAATGTTTGAGTTTGGAAAATACATTAAAAATCGTGGTCGCGTCTTTTTCCCAACGTGTTTAAATTCGTCGGTGATGTGTCGTTGAAGCCATAACGCGGCAGTGTAAAAATGAATGTCGTGACGTGGTAAAGTTGAGTAGAATGCCATAACGATTGGAGGTCTCTGGCGGCTGTCCTTTCGGTAGGTATAAAAGACTCTTAGATGTTACTCGTTTGTATAAACGTTCTTTTCCTGTTTTGCTAGGTTTGTCCGGATAGTGTACCAGCGAACCAATTAATCCCAAAAGTTGGGAAACAAAGAGTGATTGAGTTTCTTCAACTCCTTGCGACGACCGAAATGGAGTGGTATTTGGCATTTGATTCCTTGACTCTCCAACGTTCGTATCATCTCTTCATTACAGTAAGTATTCCCAAACATTGATTACGATTTTTGCGAATATTTTCATCAATATGCAAATTTATAACTTTCGCTCTAATTTGTAATTCACGGACATTACAAGTGTGTACGATCGTACAATGGTTGTAAAATCAAAAGTTTGCTGGGTTGGAAATCCAGAAACTGCTGTTCACATACCCAATAACTTACGTACGAAATTTGGAACGAAAAATTGCTATTTCTACAAGAAGTGCATTTACGGGTCTAACATTAAAAGTTGGAGATTTTGTTCTGATATCGTGCGCAGGGTCAGTAGATTCAGGTTCAGTAGAAAGTTTCGAGGTCGCCAGCATCAAGAACTTGTATGAAGTGAAAAATGGTTTTCAAAGCGATGACGATCCATATCAGGCAATTGTCTAGTGGTATTCAAGACCGTACAAAATCCCACATCGGCTTTTTGATGACGACACAGTATGTATTGACGTCAATGTGGAGCTGATAGAAGATCATCGTGCATTTGATCCTGTAGTTTGTTGTGGTTCAGTTGACTCAGCCCAATCTCTGATGCCTCGTAAAAAGAGTTCATTGCATACTTTCGTTTGTCGCTATAAAATTGTAAAGGTGGTACGCCATTCTTGTCCTATCGCTCAGCGATTGATTCGTTCCTTGGTATTGTTTGCGATCAGTTGTGCGTGATGGTAACCGGATTTTCTTTTCTTTTGTTTTAATCTTTCAACATTTCGTTTTTGCCTATTTTTACTTTACATTTTTATTTTAATCTTTCAACTGTTCGTTTTTTTTGCTACATTTTCTCTTTTACTTTACATTTATATTCTAATCTTTTAATATTTTTACTTTATTATTTTAACATTTCGTTTTTCCCTATTTCTTTACGTTACATTTTTACTTTAATCTTTTCACATTTCGTTTTTTTTGCCTATATTTTTTTGCTTTACATTTTTATTTTAATCTTTTGACATTTTCATTTTATTATTTTAATATTTTTATTTTTAAAATTAACCTTGGCTCGGGTGGTATTTCAACAAACGCTGAGAAAAGAAAAAAAACAACAAGGTGCAAATCGTTCCCGTGACAATTCCCCCGCTCCTTTAAGTAAATTTCCCTGAAATTCACTCAAAGTCCTGCCTTAGTCCCTACTTCATTCCGCATCGTCCTATTTACTCACTACCTTCTTCTGGGTTCGTAGCCTACACCCCTTATTTCAGTGTTCACAATAAATCCCTGACTCTGATTTTTTTTCTTTTAGATATCCTAACCTCACACCAATCTCGGAAGGAAAAAAACAGTGAGGAGAAAAACGAGAAAGAATAAAACAGGGAGGAGAAATATGCAAATGCAAATGAAGTAGGTTTCGCCGAAATCCACTCTTCTAATACATTATCTTCCCTGCTTGGGGTTTAGTTAGCCGTTTGAGAAGAGACTAGTTCAACCTTACTTGCCCCGATTCTTCTTAATCTACTCAAAGTTAAAATACCTGGCTGCTGGAGAAACAAGGGTTCACTATGTGCTACGCTATTCTTCCAACCATTCTAACCGTATACCTTAGCAAGCAACCAATGAATTCCCGAGTTCTGGGGTGTTTTCGCGCATCACTACGAGTATTATCTAACAACCCTAATGTTCGATCCCTACACGCGCCGACCGCACAGCGTGGTGTTGCGAGTCGGATCAGTCACCTTACCGACAATGTGCGCAGGGTAGATGTATGCCTCGCAATTCTACGCAAAGAAAATGATTGAGGCTACTGAAAGTAGCAACCGACTATTGGAAATACCACTAAAAAAACCTTACTGCTACTAAACTCACTACACTATTCTAGGAGGGGAAAAAGGAAATTGTTCCACTTGACTTTATTGTGTTATAAATCCTATTCAACTAGTTTTTGCTTACTTTCTAACTCTCTGAAACCCTCGTTTGCTTACCTGCTAATATCCACCACCATGCTACGCAACTCAACTATTTTAAGCTATTATTCCTACCCCTAACAACTTCACTAGACCCTTATTCTACTATTTCATATTTCAATGCATGTAGCTGACTTGAATCCAAAGCGAATCTATTCTCAACCTCTTGATTTTAGCTCCATCATCTACACCACGCGAATTCAGAAGTCGTGATGGAAGTGGCTCGTCAGAAATATAATAAAGAAAGAGGAAAATTATGGACAGAGAAACATCCTCGAAACTCTGGTAAACACCTTTTTTTCCTTTGTTAGGGTATTAACTCTTACTATGAAAATTTACTCTAATAACCTCTGACATTTTACTCCACTAATCCAGCCTATCTCTAAACCCTAAGCCAATTGAAGGAAGATTCCCATCCAAGTCGCCCTGATTACCCTGTTCGACCTCCCGATCACGAGAAAACACAGGTGCAATAATCCGATTCTACTCTCTTTTAGCAACCGATCAAACAACTGGAGGTGTACCCCAAAACAACTACGAACCGTACCGCCACGTTACAAAAAAAACGCAACTTCAGGAGGACTTAAATAGTTTACCGTCGATCCCTCTTCAAAGGTAACTCTTTCATTTTCTTTTCCATGTCTTTTCTTGCGATGTCCATTTAGTTCTTAATTTAATCTTATCTGGGTACCTTATTACCACCCCGAACTTCCACTATTTCGTCGCTATAAGATACGAGCCCGATTTAGACGCGCTACGCTACGTAAGGTTTCAGATCCTTAGCGTGCCATAGACCCAGTTCATCTCCTTCTTGAGTAACGAGCCGATAGATAGACGCTGACTCCTTCCTTTGGATTCTGAGAAGTCCTAAATATTCCGGTGCTAGCTTCGCGGAAAAATAGTTCGCGGCATCCGACTGAGCGAAGTTTCGTCTCCAAACCATATCGTTCGCCTGGAATGGTGGAGTCCGCTTCCGAAGGTTGTATCTTTGTGAGCTTTGCTCCGCCGCCTTTCTCATGCGTTCCTTAATTTCCTGCCGCATTTTGGCCATCAAGCTCTCTCGTAACCTTGGATCATTTTGAGCCTCCTCTTCCTCTATTGGGTGAAGGTCTTCCCTCGAAGTCACCATTTCGCGTCCAAAGTTTACAAAATACGGGGTCACCTCCATTGTTTCGTGAGTATACGTTCGCAGAGCACACCCGATCTTTGATATTTCCTTATCCCATAACTTATGGTTATCCCTTACGTACGATCTCAGCATCCTTTTGATAGTTTGTTTCACCCGTTCTGCGGGATGAGCCTGGTGGTGATAATAAGCCGTATACTGAATCTTGGTACCGTACGTGGTGACCAATCTCTGCAACTCTTTAGAGTGGAACTGTACTCCGTTGTCACAGATCACTACCGCTGGTACTCCAAATAATAAAAATACCTGTTCCTCCAATATCCGTGCGATTGCTTTTCCGTGTGGTTGACGGAGTGAGAAGATAAGCGGGAACTTGCTGAAGTAATCCATGACGGTTAATACGTAGCAATTTCCTAGGGTTGAATGAGGTAAAGGACCTATCAGATCAACGGATATTATCGTCCACGGCTCCTTCGCCTGGCCTTCCCTAGAGACCATTGGGCCATACGGACGTCTTCGTTCCACTTAAGTCGACTGACAGATCTGGCATCTTGCGACATATCGTTTAATATCGGCTCTCATTTTGGGCCAAAAGTACCTTTGCAGCACACGATCGTATGTCCTGCCAGCTCCCATATGACCCACCTTTGGATCGTCGTGACACTGTCGGAGTACTTTCCCCCGCTCACCCTTGGGTATAACTCGTTTCCAACTATTGCCATTAATTCTGGGTACCTGCCCGTGAGGTGTTTCCACAGTTGTCCGTTTGCCACCGTCCAGTCCGGAAAGTTTTGTGGCTCTCTCTCCATATCTGAAATCATCCTTTCCAGCCACTTATCTCCACTGTTCGTCTCTGCCAGGACTACGTCGACCTCGGGGACTGACCGTGATAAGGCATCTGGTACGAGATGCTCTTTGCCCTTCCCATGCAGGACGTCAAAGTCAAACTGCTGGAGTCGAACAGCCCATCTCGCCAACCGTCCGTCCAACGAATGGTGATCCGTGATCGCATTGAACTGCGTTCCTTCTAGATATGGGTGCAGTTTTTCTACTGCCCACAACACCGCTAAGCATTATTTTTCCGTGGTCGAGTACTTCTTCTCTGCCTTTGTCAAGCTACGGCTAAGGTAGCAGAATACCTTCTCCCCCTCTGCATCCTCCTGACTCAACACTGCTCCCAGCCCTGTGTCAGAAGCATCGGTTTGAACTTTGAAGGGCCTGGTGAAATCAGGGCATTTGAGGATTGGTGCTGTGGATAGCTTGGTTTTACAACGCAGAAAAGCCTCCTCGCACTCGGCAGTCCACACGAATTTCCGATTTTCCCTTAGCAAATCAGTCAGTGGAGCAGTTAGTGTGGCGTGATCCGGTATAAACCGACGGTACCACGATACCATGCCCAAGAATTGCCGCACTTTCTTCACGTTTGTAGGTTGTGGGATGTTCAGCAAGCAATCCACTTTGTCTGGATCTACATGTAGCCCTCTGTCATCCACCATGTACCCTAGATATTCAAGTTGCGAGCGACAAAACTCACATTTTTCCCGAGATACTCGAAGTCCTGCTTCACGCAACCGGCGTAGCACTTCTCGCAAAACTTCCAAATGTGTCCTAAACTCTGGGGTGACCACAATCACATCATCTAGGTAGACGAATACATAAGGCTCCAACTCCGGTCCTAATATTTGGTCTACCAATCGTTGCCATGTAGCAGGGGCATTATGAAGACCAAACGGCATGCATTTGAAGTGAAACAGACCCCTCCCTGGAATAGTGAATTCCGTGTAAGGTTTTGATTTCTCGGCCATCGGAACCTGCCAATACGCAGACTTGATGTCTAGAGTGGACAAATATTTGGCGTTTCGGAGCTTATCTAGCGTAGCAGATACATACGGGGTCGGATAAGCGTCTCGTTCCGATACTTTGTTCAGTTTTCGATAATCAACGCAGAAACGGTATTTCCCATCTTTCTTTTTGACTAGTAGGATCGGGGATGACCAAGCAGTTGAGAAAGGTTCAACGACTCCTAACTCGAGCATTTCGTCTAGTTCAGCGTTGATGTGTTGCTGGACGGCAGGTGAAACGGGATAGTATCGTTGCTTTATAGGTGGAGAATTGGTTTTAATCTCGTGTTCTACCACGCTTGTGCAACCAAGGCCTTCCTCCATCAGCTCGAACTTCTCCTCTATCAGCCTCTGAAGTTCCTCCTCCTCTGGTTTCGTCAGCCGAGATCTCGCTTGCAGCGCCTCCAGGGTAGCTGTGACGGTAAACTTCCACGACTCACTCTTAAGATTCAACACAATCCCATATAACCGTAAGAAGTCTACCCCCAGTATAAGGGGCTGGCTCACGGCTGGCACTACCAGCATCGGCATCCACTTCGTGTGGCCTTTGACAGTGAGGGGCACCCAAGCTTCCCCTTCTATCTTTGCCCTAGCGTTATTGGCCATTTTTATTGAGACTTGTTCCGCTGGGTTCACTTCCATGCCTTTAGCCTCCCAGGTTTCCCGGTCCAGGATTGAGTGTGTCGCCCCCGAGTCGACTAGGCCCAACAATGGAAGTTCGAGAATTTGCACTCTTAAATGTGGCCGGTTGTCATCCGGTACCCTTCCCAGTGCATAGCTCAATATTCCCTCTCGGACGGCGGATTCAACCTTTATTCCCGTGCTCTCTCCGCCGCCACGGTTTCCATTTTCCGACGGATTCGGCGCAGGTTGTTCCCCCTTTGGTGTTGTTCGAGTAGGAGAACAAGTTGGGTAGCTAGTTCGTATGACTCCTCGCTTTCCACACCCATAACAGC
This sequence comes from Odontomyia ornata, assembly GCA_963969285.1. Classification (NCBI taxonomy): domain Eukaryota; kingdom Metazoa; phylum Arthropoda; class Insecta; order Diptera; family Stratiomyidae; genus Odontomyia; species Odontomyia ornata. The sequence goes on along the minus strand of OZ017738.1, from coordinate 197,216,715 downwards.
GTCGACCTTTTTTGCATTCTCGGGCAAAATGTTCCCGACTACCGAAAATCCAACAGGATCCCCGTATTGCCCCACCAGGGGTGTTGATCTCGCTTAATATTGGCGTTTCAGCATATGCCAGGTCCGGTTCTAATAACCGGGTTGTTCTACGACTAGGTGGAGGCACAAAAGCTTCTACCGATGCTATATTAATTAGCTCCGCCATTGACGCTATGGTTCTCATAGAAAGTTGCTGCTGGTAGAAAGGAGAGATGTTGCTCCGGAGCACCTTTAATTTCCGTCTTTCCGAGCACGGTTCCGTCAGCCGCCGAAATAGCCTATCCATTACCGCAACGTAAGCCCCGATCGACTCGTGTTTGCCTTGCGTTCGGTGGCGGATCTCCTCCCACAAAAGATCATCATAGTTCGGAGGCAAAAACTCCTCCCGTAATTCGCGGCACAATTCATCCCAACTGGCCACACGTTCTCGAGCTGAGCGAAACCAAACCAAGGCTGTCCCTTCAAATAACTCAGCTCTCATTCTAAACAGCTGAGATTTGCTGACTCCTTTAGCCACTCTCAGTTCCTCAACTCGTTCTAAGAATGCATTGACCGACCCAGAGCGGTCGCAGGAGAACCTCACTCCCCATTTGGAGACGTCCGGCAATTTCAGCACCACCTGTTCTGCTATGGGAGTGGAAAACTCTGGTAAAGAAAATCTTGCTGGCGTTCCTGGAGTTTCTGGAGACCGTTCCTCTTCTTCGTGACTCTTTTTCATCCTTTCTTCTTCCCTTACCTCTCCCGTTTTTGTTCCCTCATCCAAAGTTATTGGTATACCAGGCTTAGCCATTCTACTTCAACTAGCAGGGGTTATGTCGACAGCGCTTTCCTCCTCCTTTCCTTCTCCGTCATCACCCTCTGCTTTCAGTAGCAGTTCTCCCATGACCATCATAAGCTCACCCCTAAGCTTGCTTGACTCCTTCTCCTGATCGACTTCCTCCGCCTGAATGTTAGTTATGCGTCTTAGTCCAAATTCAATTTTAGTTTTGATTTTCAAGTAGTCGCCGCTATCTGTAACGCCTTCAAACTTCTCCATCAGTGATTGAATCTCCAATATCTTGCTGCGAACGGCCTCAAGATCTTCGCTAGGCGTGTATGGATAGTGTTTGGTTTCCACCATACTCGTATCCATCGCCAGCTCTGCCCGTAATGCCGCCCGTAAATTCCTCCTCATTTCATCGACTGTTCCCGGTGATTGATCTCGTATGCAGAGCTCATACGTCAATTCGTCCTTGGACAACCTATCAACTAAAATTTTGGTAGTACGATACATTTTAGTGTGTACTATTCCCCTTAATAATAATTACCTTAACTCTAACAAATAAAACTACAAAATTCGCTGTAAAATTAATTCTTTTCTTTAAAATACAACTTGTATTTACTGTTCCTTCCTCGGCACGCACTTCAAATTATTATTTTTCACACCCTTCTCGGTTTTTTTCTCGTTTTCTTTCTTCTCTCCTAGGCCTGAGGCAATTGATTGGTCTGAATAATCAAAATCGTCTGACGTTCGATGTAAGATGGAGCCATTTCCTGAAATGAATCGCTAGTAGCTAAGCAATTACACCACTTTTTGAGAGAATTTCACTCCCTTATAATTTCAACACTTGCTCTTATTCACCAAGTCCAAAGATATCACACTCCCGCAATGAGACACTATCACTTCACTTCTTTCACTCAGTCACTGGTAAAAATATAACACTCCCGCATTAAGACACTATCACTTCACTTCTTTCATTAAGTCGCTGGTGCAAATATCACACTCCCGCAATAAGACACTATCACTTCACTTTATTTTCTAGCACTGATTAAGCACTTTTACGATGAACTTTACTTAACTCGACTCGCGATTACTTTACCCCAATGAACGTTGGGCGCCAAATTGTTACCCTCCGCGTGGGAGTTCCTTCGGCTAAGGACCTCGGATCCGGCTTGCCGTCGAAGACGGTCGTAGGTGGCGCCATTCGCTTATCCCCTGGTCCTAAAAAGCCGCCAAGCGAGAACGCGGGCCGAACACCCTTCACACAACTCGGACTAACACTCTTTAAGCTCTTCCCTAACAGGGGAAGATTAGAATCACCGGGTGACCAGTTGCACACTTGCCGGGCTCAGATTTTCCGGCGTAACTCGCACCGAGCGAAAACCCAAATAAGGAACACTTTCGCTAACAGAAATACCTGAATAAATCGCAAGGAAATTTACCTTCGAACACACCCGAGCCAGGTGTACAATAAACATGCGCGGCAAACCTACTCTTCCTTCAACAAGCACACAAAACCTCCACTATTTCACTATATACTATATATTTAATTGCGAAATGCAAATGAAGGTCCAAAAATATTCCACTATTTCACTATATACAATATATTTAATTGCGAAATGCAAATAAAGTTCCAAAAATATAATGCATTAAAATGTTAAAATTTCACATACTCTACCTAAGCGGGGCCCCCGAAGTACTCTGCGTTGCATTTTTCTGCCAGCGTGCTTATTATTGCCTGATGTCACCAATCTCCCTTAGTTGGATCGCTGTTAAAATTTTTCTCCGCTGTTGAAATTTTCCTCCGGTCGCAATTCCTTTCCTCGATGGATTTTTTTCAAGTTTCAGAGCGCTATCTTCGCTTAGTCCTCGTTGTTGTCTCGAACCCGCCAGAAAAGAGAAAGAGCCGTTCTTCCTTATTGGGTTTTTCATCAGCTCGGTTGCAACCGGCAAGCGGTTAACTTTTCCCTGGGCGATTCGATGTTAGATTCAGATCCCCCAACTGGGGTGCATCGGGCAATTGAAATCGAAATTTCCCTTTTTAGTACACTCGTCCCCATCAGGTGTAGAATGTCAAAGTGACTGACACTCTGTCAGTTTCGTGTTTGTTTATATCGTGCCAAATGTTTGAGTTTGGAAAATACATTAAAAATCGTGGTCGCGTCTTTTTCCCAATGTGTTTAAATTCGTCGGTGATGTGTCGTTGAAGCCATAACGCGGTAGTGTAAAAATGAATGTCGTGACGCGGTAACGTAGAGTAGAATGCCATAACGATTGGAGGTCTCTGGCGGTTGTCCTTTCGGTAGGTATAAAAGACTCTTAGATGTTACTCGTTTGTATAAACTTTCTTTTCCTGTTTTGCTAGGCTTGTCCGGATAGTGTACCAGCAAACCAATTAAACCCAAAAGTTGGGAAACAAAGAGTGATTGAGTTTCTGCAACTCCTTGCGACGACCGAAATGGAGTGGTATTTGGTATTTGATTCCTTGACTCTCCAACGTTCGTATCATCTCTTCATTACAGTAAGTATTCCCAAACATTGATTACGATGTTTGCGAATATTTTCATCAATATGCAAATTTATAACTTTCGCTCTAATTTGTAATTCACGGACATTACAAGTGTGTACGATCACACAATGATTGTAAAATCACAAGTTTGCTGGGTTGGAAATCCAGAAACTGCTGTTCACATACCCAATAACTTACGTACGAAATTTGGAACGAAAAATTGCTATTTCTACAAGAAGTGCATTTACGGGTCTAACATTAAAAGTTGGAGATTTTGTTCTGATATCGTGCGCAGGGTCAGTAGATTCAGGTTCAGTAGAAAGTTTCGAGGTCGCCAGCATCAAGAACTTGTATGAAGTGAAAAATGGTTTTCAAAGCGATGACGATCCATATCAGGCAATTGTCTAGTGGTATTCAAGACCGTACAAAATCCCACATCGGCTTTTTGATGACAACACAGTATGTATTGACGTCAATGTGGAGCTGATAGAAGATCATCGTGCATTTGATCCTGTAGTTTGTTGTGGTTCAGTTGACTCAGCCCAATCTCTGATGCCTCGTAAAAAGAGTTCATTGCATACTTTCGTTTGTCGCTATAAAATTGTAAAGGTGGTACGCCATTCTTGTCCTATCGCTCAGCGATTGATTCGTTCCTTGGTATTGTTTGCGATCAGTTGTGCGTGATGGTAACCGGATTTTCTTTTCTTTTGTTTTTGCCTATTTTTAATTTACATTTTTATTTTAATCTTTCAACATTTCGTTTTTGCCTATTTTTACTTTACATTTTTATTTTAATCTTTTAACTGTGCGTTTTTTTTCCTACATTTTTTCCTTTACTTTACATTTATATTCTAATCTTTTAATATTTTTACTTTATTATTTTAACATTTCGTTTTTCCCTATTTTTTTACGTTACATTTTTACTTTAATCTTTTCACATTTCGTTTTTTTGCCTATATTTTTTTTTACTTTACATTTTTATTTAAACTTTTGACATTTTTATTTTATTATTTTAATATTTTTATTTTAATATTAACCTTTCTCGGGTAGTATTTCAACAAACGCAGAGAAAAGAAAAAAAACAACAAGGTGCAATTCGTTCCCGTGACAATATATATATATATATATATATATATATATATATATATATATATATATATATATTATATATATATATATATATATATATATATATATATATATATATATATATATACATATATATATAGATATATATAGATATATATATATATATATATATATATATATATATATATATATATATATATATATATATATATATATATATATATATATATCAATCTCAAGACATTTACTTAAAAAGATCCTTCTTAAACGTTCACGTTCAATTAACTATGGCTCCTAATTTTCATAAAAGTTTCAATATAATTATACCCTATAGTTCAATGAAAACTTGGCTATGCATTTTCATCTTCGTTTGTAAAGTTATGATCAGTTATAGAAGGAAAAGTATCTCTTTTAAGGTTGCGATTCTCGCCAATCTTTAGTGTGGAAAATACTAATTTTAGATTTCTGGGCATATGTTATAATGTATGTATAATATTAACTCGAAAGTAACGAATCAACTCTATAATTTGCAATCACTCAGTCCTTATTATTTCTTCGAGGAATTTTATAATGTAAGAAGGATCCTTTACTAAGCTATTCGGTAAGCAAAGAATGAATTCGGAAGAGAAAAGCATCCTGAAATGTTCCCTCTAACTATTGTTGAATTGTATTTATGGCACATTTAAAATCAATTTATTGGCTATTTCCGGTAGAAATGATTGACTCAAATGTACCGTTTATGCGGAAAATTAAAGATACTGATCATTTTTACCATCTGTCACCAAAGGAGTGCTAACTAATTGGCACTTTTCGTCCGACGGGTTATTTATATTCAATTTCTCGACATTAATGTATCATATTGAACTGTTAATATCTACAGATTCCTTGAAAAGATTACAATTCTGTTCCAATATATTTTAGATTAATATGTTGTCGTTCATTTGAAACCTCTACGATCAAAATCCTTACATTTGTCGAGCAGTTATGCTGAAAAATCGGGGTGAAAGTCGGAAATTTTTTAGTTTCAACGGTAATAGTCCTTTTCCGTTATTAGAATTTCTTGTCCTTTAAACAGGGCCTAACTGGAAGAAAGACTTATCATTTGGCAAAAACAACCTTCTTTCTTTTGGAAGTCGGTTAAATAAAAGACCTTAATAAAGAATCAGCACCACATTGTGAAGTAGATTAAATTGCATTTACGTAGCGAAGAGAATGAAATTTGAAATATATAACAACATGAATTGCTAACTTTGAACACGACTTTCCTTTCAAGCCTGACCTTCTCTTTCAGCGGCAGTGGGAGTGCATGGTAAGTATGCGTAAAAATTGTAGGGTTTTAAAAATTCGCGGATGGCCGATTTCTTCGGGATTGAGTCAACGTTGTGTATTTTTCGGTACCGCGTCGGTAGAATTCGGGAACGTGAAATTGAAATTAGATGTTTGTAATTGACTGAAATGATAAATGAATACGGAATAACGTAAAGTATGTTTCTTTTCCGTATGTTTGTGTTTTCGACGCATTTGAAACGGGCATTTAATAGTGGCTGAAATATGTAATTGAGCGTAATCCATTTAAAGACCTGTGACCGAAATCCTCTCCGATCTAGCTGGCCGACAAGCAGCCACCGCGTAATGGATTATGGTGCATGAACTGGTAGACCGGTTGGTACCATTCGTCGGCATGACTCAGACTTCACGTCTAGAACCGATGAGAGGTCGGTTTTGACTTCGTCCGCACGATTTTAGGCGTAAATCATTACAGATCCTCTGCTCTAACTTCTGAACTCAGTCACATATGAAAATCTACTCGAGCCTGGCAGCTGCTATGAAAGGGCACCATCTCTCTTTCGAGGATATAGAAATAAGGAAAAGAATTTATTCCTTTTCTTCAATGCAGCGGTACAGCCCCTCTTGGGCCTTCGCTTCCTGCAACATGGGCCTACAACTGCCTTAATCCATTGGGTGCGTCCCCTTGTTTCAAAATACAAGCAGCAATGAACTGTCTTCGCCGACCGAGTCAAACTAGCATTTCCTCGGTTTCCCCACTGGTCTCCGCCTTTCAGTTCTTGCAACCTTACAAGCAACCGTATAGCTCATGGATGTATCGAATTCCCCTTAGAGCCCGTCTTTCAATGGCTTCAATATGTTTGCAGCTGCTTGGGTTAGGATCCATGTTTTGCACCCATAGCATAGCACAGGTTTTTCCACAGATTTGTGTGAAAACTTTCCTGTGTGCAGCTGGTCTTTAAAATCGTCAAAACTTGTCTCTTTTATTCGCGGTTCTCATCAACAGCCAACAAACAGGCATCGGTGTGTTGGCTGTTGATGCGGACTTGGGGGGAGGTCGTCGACGTCATTGTTATTTTGGTAAGACAGACTGATTTGGCTGGGATACTAAAACAAAGCATTATTGATTACAGTACATTACGATCAATACTGCCACAAGCTTGCTTATAGTCAACGATGTATGTCTATGCTGAACTCCCAGTATTTTTCAATTACCTGCTCAGCTGTAAATTATTAGTTTATTGTGGATCTACTTATTTTAAAGCC
>OZ017738.1:197134765-197204765 GCA_963969285.1 Odontomyia ornata | reverse complement strand
AATACTTCCAAAGTCTGCACCATCACAAAAGAATGGGGGAAAATATGATATGGCACCGCTTCCATAAAATTTATTTCATCCTTTTTAGGGCATTTCGAAGTCGGTTTTTTTTTTGCTAAAGTTTTTTATTTCTTATTTGTTTTCCCTTCTTTTACGAGCGAACAACTTGATTAAGGGTTTTATTGTTTGAAAAGAACTAATTGTCTCATTTAAAAGTACAACTAAGAATGGGAAATCAATAAATCCATGTCTGGTTGAAATGTTCGGATTATCGGTGGCCAGGACGATTTACTACCCAGTATATGAAGCTTATAGTCTTTTTCTTTTAATTTTAAGTATAATATTTGGCTATGTATGGCTTCCATGAGATTCCGAAACACACTTTTGTGTTCTTAGCGTTTAACAAAAGTCAAATTTTATGTATTGCTTTTGGTTCATATGTTCGTAAGCACGTCTATTAAGTAGAGTTTTACGCATAATTGTTTTTCATGTATCTCTCTGCGTTACTGACTATCCTTTCGTCAAGGTTGTAGAAAAAGTTAAAACGAACGCTAACTTAAAAGCTGATATGATTTTGTAACATCATGAAATTGGCAAGTGGATACCGAAATGAAGTTAACACACATCGCCTTCTCGAATTTTTCTAAATTAATTAAATTTCCTATTCATATAAAACTGGCAAGTTCACACGCACACGCAAGAATATTTTTATCACATTTCGTTCATAGCAAAAAGTTTGAAAATTAAAGCGGACATTGAGTTCGCGCCTGACTACCTCCAATCCGTAACATTGCAATACTTTCGTAGGCGTTGAATTTGAAATGCTTAAGCAATACTATCTTACATTTTAACATTATTAAGATAAACTGATAATTACTGTGGCGGTCGGTCTAAAGAATACAGGTTCATCCGAAGCATGCTTCCGGCTTGTTACAAATCGACAATAGTTTCTCTAAAATTCAACGTCTATAGCTTATCGCTAAACAAAACAATACTATCAATAATAATTGTATAATGAAACAAAGGGAGAATGTTTCAAGTTCTAAATCAATGGAAAAATGATTAAATAACGAAATTAGAAGTAGCGTAGAATGCGGATATTCGTATGATGAGTGTTATTACTTGTCTAAAATCTAATGAGTAAAATTCTAGTAAAAACGAAAAGTTCACAAAAATGTTTTTGTGAACTCATGTAGAAACATGCTTCCGGCTCTCGAGCGCGTCGACACCGGCTGACGGATACGAATCGTGAATTTCAAGGCCACTGGCTCGAGCACCAGAAGACACCTTGCGTATTTTTTTCTTGAAGTTTTCTTCGTAGTTAAGTCATTTAAAAAACTAAGTAATTCTGCATCTTTGATAAAATAATATATAGTATTATACTTATGTGGACGGTTCCACTTTTACTGTTTGCTATATCAATTGATAGTCAGTCTGATGGCTTCTTTTTATATAAGTACCAGAAAGGAGATAAGACCTTGTGTTCTTCCATTTCCAATAACAACGAATCGCATCACAATCGGTGGTTTCATATGTTTATCAATCCTGCTTGATACACTCGCATGCTTCCTCGTTTCGTCCGCTTCCAGATTCGAGGGTGCGATTGAGATTAGAGGAGAGTGAGATTCTACTGTGGAGAGAAAGCAGAACTTAAACGTACATTCCCACAACAATCGATTCATTCTCACGTACAATAACATTCCCCAACGATACGTTGAACTCATCAATGCGCTTCCTGAACTGAAGATAATCAGACGCAGGTTGTCGGAAATCAATAGCGCATTGTTCTGACGAGTGTGGCTGGCTAGTCCTTGTGTGATTTTTGCAAGAAGCTTACTGCTCCATAGTGGGGGGTACATTTGAGGGCTCTGACATTATATGAACTTCAGTCAATGAGTGACCTTGATCATCAGCAAAAATGACTTTCCTTTTAAGCAGTTTTGACTTTTAGTTGTATCCTCAGGACTAGCATCTTCATGTGAGCGGATGATTAAGTAAGATTTTGGTGCAATTTATAACCGTACACAGTGCGCGTGGTTCACAAATTTAAATTGTACAGAGGCGCGACGAGTGTGTGTTTGAGTGTGTGGTTTCCGCGGCTCTTCTCATATGAGCGAAGGAAATTGGACATATTCCAACTGCCCCCACACAATCGGAGTGGGAATATAGCAGGGAAGCAGCAGCAGTAGGTGCTTCACCGGAGATATTAGGTAACGCTTTTTTCCCAGTTGGCTTTAATTTTGCTGATTTAACCTCAAACTTAGTTTTAGCAACGAACATGTCCGCGATGAGATATCGCGTGGGCCTTAAAACTTGTAGAACACGACACTTCACGAACTTCTTGTCTAGTTTGGCACTGTAGTGCCGGCCTGCTTCACTTTGTCTGAAATTCCGTCGGTAGATGTATTCGCCCGCCTTGAAGCCAGAAGGATGGGATCGCAGGTTATAACTCTCCTCCCCCGCCCGTCGACTGTCTTCAATCTTCTCCTGAATTTGTTCTCGTAAAATTTGGAGTTTCTCGTGCGGCCCCAGAACCACTATTGGGTCTTCCAAGCCTTTTAACTGCCGCAATAGCCGGTACGAGTATTCCAGCTATAAAAAGACAATAAAACGCTCATTAAAATGATTCAACATGGAATGCTTTATTGTCGCCACTCTTGGTTAATTTATACTAACATTTTGCATTTAGTGCATAAATTCTTTGGCTAGCGCATGGAAAGAATTATTGCCATCTCAAGCAAGTTCAATATTCTTTGCTTGAACTTTAATTGAATTGCAATTTGCTTGAGGTGGCAGTAATTTCACATTTGGATTATTGAACTTGAAATAGTGCTTAGACAGTACAATATACATTTGAAATATTTTAATGCAAGTATCGATTACAGGAATAAATTTCTTAATTAAATGAGTCGTAGGGTAAATGAACTGAACTTAGACCTAATTAATCTTAACATAACCGCCCACCAAGAGCCGTCAGGATCTTAAAGTCGGTGCTCGTCATACCAGGTGGTGAATGAGGATGGTGGTGATATGCTTCGCATATTCATCTCATCTGTTGTTAGATCAGAGAGTGGAAGTTCGATATTGAGTTACAAGGTGCCTTGAAGTACATTAGCCTGGCCAACTTGTTCTATGTACATACCACCATCCAGATTTGTAACATTAGCATCCGATAATGTAGGCGATGGTAAAGCTCCAAGGACAAAAAGAGTTGTAAGTAGGACTGCTGATAGTCTAGAAGGTTGGTTTTTTGCTGTCTTTTTCCTGTTTTCCACACCGGTAGCTTGTTCTGATGGTCGCTTTGTTGCTGCTTTCGGCGGTAAGTTTCCTATGCTGGTTGATTTCGGGGTTACTTCTGCTGGTTGCTGATCTTCCGTGTTAAATGGTAGTTTGCAAATTTTGACTATAGGACGTAGTTTAATAGTTCCATTTAACTTGAGAGACACCGTTCGAACTAAACCGTCTGGTCCTGGGTGCGTTGCTTCAATCCTTGCTAACGGCCACTGCATCGATGGAATGTTGTCCGTTTTTACCAACACCAATTCATCTACCTTCGGATTATCTTGTTTTTCAACCCACTTAGATCTGTGTTGCAAGCGTTGCAGGTACCCTTCTGTCCATCTTCGCCAAAAGGACTGCTTCATTTGTTGGACCAAGTGCCATCTCTTCAACAAAGTGTAGTTTGTTTCACTAGGATCATCCTTGACTTCAAACAGGTTATCTCTAGTGAGGAAGTGGCCTGGGGTTAGTGCAGCCATATCGTTCGGGTCGTCGCTTACTTGTGTAAGTGGACGAGAGTTCATACACGCTTCGATCTGGGCTAATAGCGTGTTCATCTCTTCGACACTTAATATCTGATGCCCAATTGTCTTGTACATGTGCGCCTTCATTGTCTTCACGCCGGCTTCCCAGAGTCCACCAAAATGTGGACTACTAGGAGGAATGAATTTCCACTGTATTCCATGATCCGCAACTGCGGAGCTACATGCCTGAAGAGATGATCTGTGAACTGTCTGCAAATGTTTGTTGGCTCCTCAAAATTCTGAGCCGCAATCACTGTAGATGACCTTGCATTTTCCACGTCTCGCAATGAAGCTTTTGATAGCCGCAATACATGCGCTAGATGTTAGATCGGACACAAGCTCGAGATGAAAGGCCTTTGTAGCCATGCACACGAAGACTGCTATATACACTTTAGTCGTTTTGGCGCCTCTGCCCCCATTCCATTTAACAGTGATTGGTCCAGCATAGTCAATTCCAGTGTTCAGGAAAGGTTATTCGAATTGTTCTCTAGAAGCCGCTAAGTTGCCCATTAGTTGAGTCATGGGCCTAGCCGTCATCTTGAAACACGTCATGCATTCCCGCAACACCTTTTTTACGGCCGTATGTCCTGATATTATCCAATACTTGAGCCGTAGAGTAGACAGCGTCAATTGACTACCACCATGTAAGGTTTGCTGATGAGCTTGTCGTATCAAAAGTGTTGCTAAAAGTCCCTTTGTTATAATAGCAGGATGTTTGGCGATGTCTCCGATGAGTGCCTGGTGTATGCGGCCGCCCACCCTGAGGACTCCGTCAACGTCAATCCATGGTGATAGGGCTTTAATACGACTACTTTTCGGAACTCTGTCGGTTTTAGATATATGGTGGATATCCTCTTTGAATGCATGATTCTGCGTTATCCTAATACAGGTGTTAGTGGCTTCCTTGGGCTCAGCTTCTGACAAATTTCCTAAACGTTTTATGTGGGGGCGTCTGGTATTGTAGACGAAACGTCGGCACAACGCAATAATCCTCTGTAATTTATGGAACGATGAATACCTGTTTAAGATTGTCGGCTGTTCTTCTGTCGTGGCAATTAAGGATGTTAATTTTGCTTCTTCTTCTCCTTCATCACTTGTAACTTGTACCATAGGAAGCATTCGGATAATGCGTGCATTGAGCCAAGTTGGTCCATTCCACCAAAGTGTTGAGGTAATAAATTCCTCCAGATACATTCCCCTTGATGCAATATCTGCTGGATTATCGTGAGTGCTTACATGATTCCAGCGTTCGGCTGAGCTATTTTGCTGAATGACGCTCACTTGGTTGGCAACGTAGACTTTCCATTTAGCGGCAGGACTCCGTATCCATGAGAGGACTGCGATTGAATCTGTCCAATAATATCTAGAAACGTTGCTCCAATTGTACGCCTTGATGACTTCAGCCATAAGGTTCACCAACAAAACGGCTCCATTCAGCTCGAACCTCGGTATCGATTTTACCTTCACTGGTGCCACCTTTGATTTTGCTGCTAGTAATGTAACCTTGGTTGACGTTGTAGTCACTACTCGGATATAGACAGCAGCAGCGTAGGCTGTTGATGATGCATCACAAAACCCATGAAGCTCGAACTGATTAGACGGGCTGAAGTCTATCCATCAGTTTATCCTAAGATTTCCCACCGCCGGAAGTTGTTGTCGCAGTTGTATCCACTCTTTAATCAACGTTGGATCTATTGGATCATCCCAACCTTTTTCTGCCAGCCACAACTTCTGCATTGTTGTTTTCCCTATAATGATACAGGGTTGTAGCCAACCTATTGGATCGAACAATTTGGCCACTTCTGCTAGTATGGTGCGTTTTGTCAGTATTTTCTCGTTGGCTGGTTTGCAATACTGAATGAGAATACGTCGGAGGCTAGATGCCATTGAATGCCAAGTGTTTTTATCTGCTCAGTTGATGCTATGGTAAGGGGAAGCTGTGTCTCCCTTTCTGAGGCTGGAATACCTTCCAACAGTTTTGTATGGTTGGATGACCACTTCCTTAAATGGAATCCACCTTTCCTTAGAAGATTTCGAAGATCAGTCTGAAGCTGTAGAAGATCTTCTAGGTTATCCGATCCAGTGAGTACATCATCAACGTAGAAATCATTTGTCAATGTTTGCGCAGCTTGAGGAAATGAGTCATACTCATCCGCAGCTAACTGGTGAAGTGTGCGTATCGCGAGATATGGTGCACAGGCCGTTCCGTAAGTGACTGTGCTTAAATGATAGTGTTGGATTGGTTCACTTTAGTTGAACCGCCACAAGATTCGTTGGAAATGTTGGTCTTTCTCGTGCACAAAGATTTGCCGATACATCTTCTCGATGTCGGCTGCAATGACGTACTTATATTGCCTCCACCGCATTAGAAGATGTAATAAGTTTCCCTGGATAGTGTGGCCAGAATGCAGAAGATCATTTAAGGATTTACCTTTGGAACCCTTTTGCGACGCGTTGAATACTACCCTTAATTTCGTGGTACTGCTGGTTTCTTTCACCACAGCATGATGCGGTAGGTAATATGCCGTAGTCATCTTTATTCGGTCTACAGGTACTCTGGACATGTGGCCTAAATCCATGTATTCTTGCATAAAACTCCGATACTGTTCATAAAGTGCTGGATTTTGTATCAGTCGACGCTCTCACTGTCTGAATCTTATGTGTGCAATCTTTTGCTTGTCACCAATGTCAGAATGAGAATCCAGATTATTTTTTAATGGAAGGCCAACAGAATATCTTCCTGTTTGGTGCCGATAAACAGTTTGTTTGTAGTGAGCCTCATTTTCTTTCTCTTCAGTTGTAAGATGTTTAATTGCTGGAAGTTCCTCTGTTTCCCAAAATTGTCGCAGAGTTTCTTCAAGACCTTGGTAGGCGACAAATGCACGTAATGGTAAAGAGGACTTGCATGGTACTGTTCCGAACAACACCCATCCAAGTTTGGTCTTCTGGGCGCATGGCTTCCCGGGTAGAAGTCCTGGTAGCAATAGTTGGTCATAAAGATCTGCTCTAATGAGGACATCTACGGTCGATGGTACGTTAAATCGAGGATCTGCCAGGTCGCCAACTGTCAATCCCTGTGGAATTATTAAAGGAATTTCAATACATGGTAATGGTGCAGTTATGGTTGTAAGAATGAGTGGCTCGAATAGAATCTCCTCGTTATGTCCATATTCAGATTTAACGGCAGTGCGTAGTTTAGTTTCTCCCTTTGACATTACATTTTCAACAGCTCCTATGCCACTAATCTTAAATTTTGCCCCAGTGCGTTTAGCCTGTAGAAGTTGCATTGCTGCCTTACTGATGAAGGATCGTTGGGCTCCAGAGTCGAGCAATGCTCGGAATTTCACACATTCTCCATCTGGACGGCATATTCGTATACATACGGTTGCAAGCAAAACGTAGTTTTATTTTGTGTAAGCACCGTGGCCTTGCACAACTGACGCAGCTGGTGATTTTTTCTGCAATGGACTTTCTGAGCTTGATGTGTGCAGCAGCGTATTGTGTTTTTTTCCGCAGAGCTTACACCCGTGTGTCGAAGTACATTTGTTGGCTCTGTGTTGACCAAAGCAGTTGAAACATAGGTTGGAATCTTTGATCACTTCTCGTCTTGCTTGAATTGTAGCTTGTTTGAACGAGTTGCACTCAAAAAGCTTGTGTTGAGCCTTGCACATTGGGCAGGAAGCTTTCGTATTCACTTGAGTAGTGTTTGCTTTCACCGTCTTTGGTTTCACCTTCCCATTGACAAAGCCTCCAGCATTGAAAATCTTTGTTTCAGGAAATCCAGAAACTGTTGTAACTAAGGGATTTCATTCGACTCGGAAATTGTTCGTTGCCATTCCTTCCTTGAGTCTTCGTCAAGCTTTTGGTTGAGCATGAAGACAGTTGTTAAGGCGAATGAATCCGCCTTCAAGGTATGGATGCCTGCAAGTAGCTGGTTCATTGTATCCAGCATACGTCGAAGGCCTGATGGCTCATTGCGTGTGCAATGCTCGATGTTGAAAAGGCGTTGCATCATTTCCTGAGCTATAATGCGGTGGTTGTTATATCGCTCACTTAGAAGGTTCCATGCGGGATCATAATTTCCTTCGATAATGGTGAGATGATTAATGAGCTGCTCAGCTTCTCCGCGAAGAGCACTTCTAAGGTATTGGAATTTTTGTACCTTTGTCAGTTGAGCATTTTTGTGTACCATGCTTTCAAACAAGTCATGAAACGCAAACCAGTCAGTGTAACTACCACTGAATGATGGAATTCGGATCGTCTCCAGCTTTACAGAATCCGGTGCGGGCGATGTTGTGGCAACAGACGCATATCCATTAATTCTAGACTGAAAAACCGTGATATAATCCATAACTAAGTCCTCCAACTGCTCGAACTCTGTAGAATATTGCGAAAGCTGGTCAGCCTTCTCCTTTAACCGGTTACATTCTGCTTCATGTTGCCCATAATGCCTTTAGTCTTTCAATCCTAGTTTGGAAGTAGGCGAGACTGTATCGTGACTCACTGTCCTTCTTCAAATTGGTGATCAATCTCTGGATTTGCTCGATGGTTGTCTCTTGGGTACTCATACTGGTGTGCTACTTAGTACTGTTTTTCTGAATGGCCTTTCCCAAACCCGTTCAAGTGCCAACTTCTTTTGTTCCCCATGCTAAATCTCCCTTTGATGTGGATTTGATACGCAACTTTTCAAAGTACAAATCCTCCTAGAATTGATTCGGTACCTTGCTTACAGCGCCAAGTTGTTACCTCAAATTGCTCGTCCAAGTATGGCTGAAATTGATGTCCTCTAGAGGCTAATTCCTCCTGATTTAGATTTGTATGCAAACTTTACGCCGTACAAATCTTCCTAATATTGATTTGGCACCTTGCTTTCAGCGCCAAGTTGCTAATTCTAATTATTTCTCCAAGTATGACTGAAATTGAAATCCTCTAGAAGCTTTCTCTTCCTGATTGTATTTGTATGGAAACTTTACGTGGTGCAAATCCTCCTAGTATTGATTCACCACTTTGTTCCCAGCGCCAACTTGCTACCGCTAATTAATTGTCCAAAAATTGAAGTTCTCTAGAAGTTGCCTCCTTCTGCTCTAAGAGTCCCTTTTCCACTTGACTCCTGACTCCTTCTAGAATCCGGCTCGACGGACCAAATATTCCAGCTATAAAAAGACAATAAAACGCTTATTAAAATGATTCAACATGGAATGCTTTATCGTCGCCACTCTTAGTTAATTTATACTAATATTTTGCATTTAGTGCATAAATTCTTTGGCTCATCTCATCTCAAGCAAGTTCAATATTCTTTGATTGAACTTTAATTGAATTGCAATTTGCTTGAGGTGGCAGTAATTTCACATTTGGATTATTGAACTTGAAATAGTGCTTAGACAGTACAATATACATTTGAAATATTTTAATGCAAGTATCGATTACAGGAATGAATTTTTTAATTAAATGAGTCGTAGGGTATATGAACTGAACTTAGACCTAATTAATCTTAACAACGAGTTTTCGTGGCAGATCATGTACTGGCCGAACACGGCAAGGTACGGGGAGATATCTGTGGTAGAGAGGTATGACAAACGCAGGCCACAGGTGATGGCGGAAATCCTGCAGTCCCAATCCTTCTGATCCGGTTGGACGTAGGCACGAACGGTGGCTATGAGGGTTCGGCTCAGCCGCTCGGACGCATTGGCTTGTGGGGAATAGAGGGCGGTCCGCTGATGCGGAATGCCATACTTATCCATTAAATCCCGAAATCTAGCCAAGGTGAACTGAACTCCGTTGTTGGAGACCACCTTTTCCGGTACTCCAAATATATGGAAAACGCGATTTTCCAGAAAGCTGACTATTGAGCCGGTGTGCAGGGTTCAAATTTGTTCAATAATTATGAATTTGGACAATTGGTCCAGGACCACGACAGCTCCCGTATATCCCGGAGTCGAGCGAGGATACAGACCGAGATCTATATACAGGCGCTGGAACACCCGCTCCGATAGCTCAAATTTTCCCATCGGGGGGCCGAAGAGCAGGATTGGGCGCTTAAGTGCTTTTGCACAGCTCACAGGCAGCTACGTACCCTTTTACTTGCTGCACCATCTTAGGCCAAAAGAAGTACGTCTTCAGTCGACGAAGCGCACGACCATAACCGCCGCGCGCACTCAATGGGTGGTCATGAGCCCGCTTAATCAATTCGAAGGTCAGTTCTTCGGGCACCCATAACTTCCACTGTTCCTCTTCTAGGAGGGGGTCTCCGGAGGCGTGTCCCGTCCACTTGTATATATCCCTCCTTCAACCGTAGTTCTGGCAGTTGCGGTAACTAGTTCCGAACCGTATTCATCAGCTGACTTGAAGGCGGGATGGTCCAAGTCGATCCATAGGGGGCTGTCGTCCTCCTGGGCCAACTCGGCTCCTTCAGGGGCAAACATCCTTGATAATGTGTCCGGTACCACGTGCTGACTTCCCTTGCGGTGTCTTATTGTGAAGTCAGACGCCTGTAATTTCAAGGCCCATCTTGCCAAACGCCCATGGAGATCAGTCTGGCTCATACGCCATTTCAGATACGCATGGTCAGTGACGATTTCAAAGGGATGTCCCTCTACATATGTTCAAAAGCGTTTCACTGCCAGCACAGCCGCCAAGCATTCCTGCTCCGAGACCGTGTAGTTCCGCTGGGCCGGGTTCAGCTTGTGAGAAATAAAGGCTATAGGCCTCTCCTCGCCGTCTTGTGCAACCTGGACTAAGACTGCTCCCACCCCATGTTGACTCGCATCACAATGGATTGAGAACGGTTTACCAAAGTCCAGCTGTGCAGTACGGGGGCTGTTGCCAGGCTCTTCTTTAGCTCTTCGAAGGCTCGCAAGCTGGTCAGCATGTCAGTTAAAGGTGTGGTAATGGTTGCATAGTCACGTACAAAACGCTGGTACCATCTGCATAAGCCTGGGAATCGGCGTAACTGCTTGGTGGCCTTGGGTAATGGAAAAGCGTCAATCGCTTGAGTCTTGTCCGGGTCGGTCTTGATGATGCCATGACCAATGATGTGACCCAAATACTTCACCTCCGTCATCACGAACTGACTCTTCTGTGTGTTGATGGTTAACCCTGCCCTCCGGATGTGTAAAGCCACTTCCTGAAGCAGGTCGAGGTGTTCGTTAAAGGTCTCGCTTATAAACAGTAGATCGTCCAAGTATACGAAAACTTGGTGCCGTAAATGCGGTGGTATCGCCTTAACCAAAAGGTGCATCATTATCTGAGGGGCATTGCACAATCTGAATGGCATGATCACGAAATGGTACAGTGGGCGACCTGGGACCGTAGAGGCTGTTTTCTTCTTTGAGCCAGGGTCTAACGGGATTTTCCAGAAAGCGCCCTTGAGGTTTAAACTCATGATGTAATGGGCTTTAGGCAATCGACTCAAGATGCCTTCAATCAACGGTAGAGGGTGACAGTGACGGCGTTCAAACGTCTGGGATCTAAGCATAGCCGGACCTTGTTCGGCTTGACAACTAAGGTGACCGAGGAAGCCCACGTGCTCTGCGATTCTTCGATCACGCCTAGTGCTAGCATTCGATCAACTTCAGCATATAACGACTTTTCCTTCGCCCGAGATACGGCAAAATGTCTCTTTTTTATGGGTTTAGCATCCCCCACATTTATTGTGTGAAACACCGGCCGCTGCCGAGACCTTCCTACTCATGCGATGGAAAAGCCGATATAGGCGAGTCAAGTCGTAGCTGTTGAGTCACATCCAGCGCATGTCGTCATGAGTGGGAGGTTGGAGTTTTGTCAGAAACAGTGGCGACAAAATCCAGTGTCGTGCTAGAAAACAGTGCCGGGGCCAAGTTAAATTTTCGAACGAAATCCAACCCTAGGTAAAGATTCTGGTTTTTTTGGGGGATAATATAAAATTCCAGAGGTTTAGTTACCCCTTTAAATGTGGCATCCATCATAATTTTCCCCACTATGGAGTGACGAGTTCCGTCCGCCGTGGTGAAATGATGGGTTTGGTCCGCGTGAGCTGCCAGCACCTCCCCTGCAAAATCGGCTGATATGCAATTGACACTGGCTCCCGTATCGACTAGGCCTGACAATCGCTTTTGCAGGAGGTGAACTGACGCGTATGGTCGAACGTCATCCCTCAATAATTTGTCTTAGTGTATTTCTCGAAACGCCTTCCTCGACTGCCTGATCCTTCTTCAGAAGCTCCGCATCCGACGCGTGGCTCGCTTCCTTCGCGGTGGGGTAGTTGTAATCATCTTCACATTGAAGATGCGCTGGCGAGTAACCAAATAATCTCGCAGTCTGATGTGGAAGGGCTTAACATGCCAAGGGACCTTCGTCTTGCTACCATTCCCCTGCGCGTCCTCCTCGACAACGTGTGATGTCAGCTGCGGAACTTCAGGAGAACTGTGTTTGGCGGTGCAAGTCAGCAAAGTTGGGGCCGTGTCTGGGGCTTGGTCGCAACTAGTGATAGGGTCGGTATTGGTTCGTTCGGATTCTATGAGTGCCGACGGTTGGTCGCAACACTCGTTGGCAAGTTTTTTACGTAGCTTGCAATCTGCGCAATCCGGTAACAGAAGATCGTCGGTTCCGCTGGACATGCATAGAACCGATGCCCCGGTTGTCGGCAATTCCAACAAACCGTCGGACATCTAACTGCTTCAACGAATGGTCGGTCAATCGTTGCTTGAAACTCGTGCTCCAGGGGCACTCCACTCCTCGGTATGAGTATCGGGTCGCCAATTATGTTATCCGCTGCCACTAACTCCGCGGTATTATTATTTCGTGGATTGGGTCCCATCATGCGAGGTTGTGGACGGAAGGTTCCTTGCCATTCATCTAGCTGTTCTTACCTACGGGCATGGACGCGTAATCCCTGTACGGTGCGAATTGGCACATGTAGGAGACTGTTTTGAAGCTCCCAACGCATATTCTCCCTGACGATTTCCACCAGTTTGTCCTCGAGCATGGATGTTCGTAACCGAGTGCTTAAGCGCAATATACTGGTGTAGTACTGGTCGAATGGTTCTTGAACGCCTTGCTTGCGTTTCTTTAGTTGTTCCCATAGCTCTTTTTCAGTGAGACATCGTCAAAACGGTTGTGGAAGGCCGCACAGAAGGAATTCCAATCGGGGTGTGGCATTGATTTTATGAAACTCCAGTACCACTCGGCAGCATCCCCGCTGAGCAGAAGGTGTGCGTGCCGGAGGATAGCGGAGAAGTTGCTTCCCAGTGTGCTGGTGACTAGAGCCTGAATTCTAAACAGGAACCGGTCCACCGGTGTCATCGAATTGAAACCGTTGAAGCTAAGGCGCCAACCCTCCATGATACGAGGCGTAGGGTCTCGGACGGGTGTCAATACGTTCGTGGGGGGAGTCGCATCCTCGATGGGCCTGCTGTAAGGGACCGAATCAGGGAGTGTGGGTATCAACGGAGGTAAAGAGCTCTATCGAGGTCGATACTCGAGAGCTCTGGGATTCATTCCCGAGTTCCTTGGAGGGAGGGTCCAATTATCAGCCGGTCTAGAGTGGGGCATAGCCACACTGAATTTGGGCTCCCAGCCAGACGGAGTTCTTACGTGGCTGGGGGCTGGCTAATCTGGATGTTCTGGAGTCCTCTCTCCAAATGTCCGATCCTCTCGGACATTCCTTGCATTAGAGCCAGGATTGTGTCGACGAAGTTGGTGGAAGGCGCGGTTGGGGCTTTGGCCGGAACAACGGCAACAGGAACTTCTCCACCAACGACTCCTTGGATGTCCAACAGTAGTTGAAGCGGTTCAACATTTTGTGGTTCCTTCGCCATGGCTCCGCGTGTCGGGACGTGCATTCCGAGGGGGCGTCCATGGCTGTTCGATCCATCGGGCGTTGGCATAGTGGAACGAGCTCGGACGTCAGTAGGAGTTGTTGGACACAGGCGTGATGAAACAGGTGTCCACACTCCAATCGCCAGCTTGATGCGCTCTCGACCACGTCTTCAAAACAAATCCCGCAGTTAGCAGGTTGCACCGTTTTGGATCGGGTCCAACGTTTGTCTGGTGTTCGCTTCGTTGCCATTGTGGGTTTATTTGACGGTGATGTAAGACTATATATATATCGATAATTCTTAAATGTATAACAAAAATTAGTTGTTAATGTTAAGTGGCCGATAGTGGCGAGCTAAGTGATCGATTCAAAAAAAAAATTATTTGTTAAACTCTTTCCTTTCCAGCCGCGCCGACTCCTCCATAGGGAAACGAGAGTGAATGGTAGTCTGCCGAGAAAAGGGTGCTTCCGGCTGATTCAATAAATTTATCCCCAAACCACATACATTACAAAACCCGTCTCTAAACTACGCTAATTGACTCGACGAGACAAGTGGTAGCGCTACCGTAACAGCTTTGTACGCGGTCAAAATTCTGGACACATGGAAGCATTCTGGGCTCCGCAACTCCAGCATACGCCACCAAACGTTGAACCGAAATGACTCGTCTATCAATCATAATAACATGAGTAGAATCCTTCCGAGACATAAAGGCAAGGTAACTTTCTATTTTCTTGAGAGCCCAGGGCGATCGGAGAAACCCATCCGGGTGACAGTTCCATCAAGAAAATAAAAGGTCCTTACAGGTGCCAACCTGGGACAACACATCGGAAGGATTCTGTCACGAAAAAAAAATCAAACAAAGGAAAGCGGAAGCTACAAATCACGTAAAGCGACTGCAAGTGTATATAACACAACTCCACTGCTCCTGTCTGTGGGGCTCGAGTACCGAGTACCTCCGTAAAGGACCAACTCATCAAAAGACACGAATCTTTTATCCCCTTAGGATGTTTTGGCCCCACGTTGGGCGCCATTTGTAATTATTTTCTTGTCTAGAATCGTGCGAACGAAGTCGGAACCGACCTCTCATCGGTTCTAGGCGTGAAGTCTGAGTCATGCCATCGAATGCTACCAACCGGTCAACCAGTCCGTGCACCGTAATCCATTTTGCGGTGGCTGCTTGTCAGCCAGCTAGATCGGAGAGGATTTCGGTCGCAGGTCTTTAAATGGATTACGCTCAATTACATATTTCAGCCACCATTAAACGCGTCGAAAACACAAACATGCGGAGGAGAAACCTACTTTACGTTATTCCGTATTCATTCATCATTTCAGTCAATTACAAAAAGCTAATTTCAATTTCGCGTTCCCGAATTTTACCGACGCGGTACCGAAAAATACACTACGTTAACTCAATCCCGAAGAACTCTACGCTAAGAAAAAGGCAAGACAAACTAAGGTACCGCGTACCGCACACAACGCGAAACTGGCCATCCGCGGGTTTTTAAAACCCTACCCTTTTGACGGCATACTTACCATGCACTCCCACTGCCGCTGAAAGAGAAGGTCAGGCTGGAAGGGAAATCGTGTTTAAAGTTAGCAATTCATATTGTTATATATTTCAAATTTCATTCTCTTCGCTACGTAAATGCAATTTAGTCTACTTAACAATGTGGTGCTGATTTTTTATTTAGATCTTTTTTTTTATTTGGTTTCCCTTTTTTTTACGAGCGAACAACTTGATTAAGGGTTTTAATGTTTGAAAAGAACTAATAGTCTCATTTAAAAGTACAACTAAGAATTGGAAATCAATAAATCCATGTCTGGTTGGAATGTTCGGATTATCGGTGACCAGGACGATTTACTACCCAGTATATGAAGCTTATAGTCTTTTTCTTTTAATTTTAAGTATAATATTTGGCTATGTATGGCTTCCATGAGATTCCGGAACACACTTTTGTGTTCTTAGCGTTTAACAAAAGTCAAATTTTATGTATTGCTTTTGGTTCATATGTTCGTAAGCACGTCTATTAAGTAGAGTTTTACGCATAATTGTTTTTCATGTATCTCTCTGCGTTACTGACTATCCTTTCGTCAAGGTTGTAGAAAAAGTTAAAACGAACGCTAACTTAAAAGCTGATATGATTTTGTAACATCATGAAATTGGCAAGTGGATACCGAAATGAAGTTAACACACATCGCCTTCTCGAATTTTTCTAAATTAATTAAATTTCCTATTCATATAAAACTGGCAAGTTCACACGCACACGCAAGAATATTTTTATCACATTTCGTTCATAGCAAAAAGTTTGAAAATTAAAGCGGACATTGAGTTCGCGCCTGACTACCTCCAATCCGTAACATTGCAATACTTTCGTAGGCGTTGAATTTGAAATGCTTAAGCAATACTATCTTACATTTTAACATTATTAAGATAAACTGATAATTACTGTAGCGGTCGGTCTAAAGAATACAGGTTCATCCGAAGCATGCTTCCGGCTTGTTACAAATCGACAATAGTTTCTCTAAAATTCAACGTCTATAGCTTATCGCTAAACACAATAATACTATCAATAATAATTGTATAATGAAACAAAGGGAGAATGTTTCAAGTTCTTAATCAATGGAAAATGATAAAATAACGAAACTAGAAGTAGCGTAGAATGCGGATATACGTATGATGAGTGTTATTACTTGTCTAAAATCTAATGAGTAAAATTCTAGTAAAAACGAAAAGTTCACAAAAATGTTTTTGTGAACTCATGTAGAAACATGCTTCCGGCTCTCGAGCGCGTCGACACCGGCTGACGGATACGAAACGTGAATTTCAAGGCCACTGGCTCGAGCACCAGAAGACACCTTGCGTATTTTTTTCTTGAAGTTTTCTTCGTAGTTAAGTCATTTAAAAAACTAAGTAATTCCGCGTCTTTGATAAAATAATATATAGTATTATACTTATGTGGACGGTTCAACTTTTACTGTTTGCTATATCAATTTATAGTCAGTCTGATGGCTTCTTTTTATATAAGTACCAGAAAGGAGATAAGACCTTGTGTTCTTCCATTTCCAATAACAATAAATCGCATCAAACTCGGGTGTTTCATATGTTTATCAATCCTGCTTGATACACTTGCATGCTTCCTTGTTTCGTCCGCTTCCAGATTCGAGGGTGCGATTGAGATTAGAGGAAACCACAAACTCATCGCGCCTCTGCACTCTGCGGACCACGCGCGCTGTGTACTGTTATCTGCCCCCTGCACCCGTTTGACATTACCGACTCCCACTGCCGTCAGCTTTGAATGATATTCATCGACTCAAACTGGCGTTGGATGGGAATGTCATCCAAAGCTGACGTTCGCACGCCAGCAGCGGCAAAGGAAACCAGTGAAAAATATAACCTTCGGAAAAGAAGCGTAACCTATCAGGTTGGAGATCGGGTATTTAGACGAAATTATCCTACCTCAGGCGCACCTAGATACTTTTCAGCTTAGCTGCTGCCCTTGTTTCTGGATCCTTATTATTTTATTTTAAAGATAATAGAAGGTGAAGCAGAAAAGTCCACGCAAAAGATCAAGAAAAAATGTAAAGCTACGCCTCTAACGTTGGATCTTGGGTTGGATCTGATTGACGTTTTATCCCTCTATTCTAAGAACTTTTTTATTTTTCACTTCTCTGTTCATTTTTAGGTAAATTTCTCGAGAGAAATTTACCTATTGCGGAGAGCATCATATATATATATATATATATATATATATATATATATATATATATATATATATATATATATATATATATATATATATATATATATATATATATATATATATATATATATATATGGGATATAACGAAATTTGTGACCACGATAGAGGTCGCAATTTGGCTTCGATTTTCACCAAATTTTCAGGAAAGGTGTATTGAGTAATTATCTCGGTTAAGTTCGTGAACCAGCTATATCGGCCGGGCAAAAACAAAATGGCGGCCATTTTAGACGAAAAATCGTGATTTCTGTTCTGACCAAAGTATAGCTCCGATTTGGATGAAATTTGGTACAAAGGTTCATTGCTGTATGTGACGAATCTCACAATAAAAAATCCAAAGTCGGTACGGCAGAAACAAAATGGCGGCCGCTCAAAGGTCGAAAAACGTGCAAAATTTTGTTGTTGTAATAGTGGTCAAAGCTTTCAACAGATTTTTATTAAATTTGATAACTTGATAGAAATTATAAGTATCTAAAGAATTACGTGAAAAAATTGGAGGTCAGGTTGCAAAAAACAAAATGGCGGCCAGTTAAAGGGCAAAATTTCAAAGGCTTTTTAAAGTCGCAATTTTAATCCGACATATACGAAATTCGGTTTTAAGATAGATATTATTTGGGCCTACAGTCTTTGATATTTTGGTGATCATGCATGAGCAAATTTCAAAATGGCGGCCGTTTAAATATGCGTTTTTTTCAGGTTTTTGTGGCCCTCTAGTGGTCACATTTTCCGGCGGATTTTGATGAAACTTGAGATTATGGATCTCTGTACTATGTTCTTGTATTATGCAGGAAATTATTAAAATTGAATGAAAAATAAAAAGGCGAAAATTTAAAGCCTAATATTTTTAGCTGCCCTTTTCTTTAAAAATTGAATTATTTTGCCCTGTCTAGAGTGAAACTTCTATTTGAACGAGATAGTACATTGATTGATGAGTTCCTAGCATACAAAGATTCAAAATAATCCAAAATAAAATGCATGCATTCAAAATGGCGGCCCCCAAAGGTCAGAAGGCAAGCGCAATTCGCTATTTTAGTGCCAACTGAAATAATGAATATTTTTCATGATAACGTTTTAAATGACTTTACTTGATAGAATTTATAAACCAGACCATTTTTAAGATATTGTAAAATCTTTTCAACAATCCCCTAAAAAAATTATAAAATCGCGACTTGTCTGTCTTTCCGTCCGTTTGTTCGTGCGTCAAAACAAGTTTTCTCGCAAACCACATGAGCTAGAATGAGGAAATTTTCTACGTAGGTCAAAAGTGGTGCCTCTTGAAATTTGCAGTGCAAGAAAATATTTTAAGGTATTTTAAGGGGGGTCTCCCCATACAGGGGGGTGGCATACAATTTTTAGGTAAATTTCTCGAGAGAAATTTACCTATTGCGGAGAGCATCATATATATATATATATATATATATATATATATATATATATATATATATATATATATATATATATATATATATATATATATATATATGGGATATAACGAAATTTGTGACCACGATAGAGGTCGCAATTTGGCTTCGATTTTCACCAAATTTTCAGGAAAGGTGTATTGAGTAATTATCTCGGTTAAGTTCGTGAACCAGCTATATCGGCCGGGCAAAAACAAAATGGCGGCCATTTTAGACGAAAAATCGTGATTTCTGTTCTGACCAAAGTATAGCTCCGATTTGGATGAAATTTGGTACAAAGGTTCATTGCTGTATGTGACGAATCTCACAATAAAAAATCCAAAGTCGGTACGGCAGAAACAAAATGGCGGCCGCTCAAAGGTCGAAAAACGTGCGAAATTTTGTTGTTGTAATAGTGGTCAAAGCTTTCAACAGATTTTTATGAAATTTGATAACTTGATAGAAATTATAAGTATCTAAAGAATTACGTGAAAAAATTGGAGGTCAGGTTGCAAAAAACAAAATGGCGGCCAGTTAAAGGGCGAAATTTCAAAGGCTTTTTAAAGTCGCTATTTTAATCCGAGATATACGAAATTCGGTTTTAAGATAGATATTATTTAGGCGTACAGTCTTTGATATTTTGGTGATCATGCATGAGCAAATTTCAAAATGGCGGCCGTTTAAATATGCGTTTTTTTCAGGTTTTTGTGGCCCTCTAGTGGTCACATTTTCCGGCGGATTTTGATGAAACTTGAGATTATGGATCTCTGTACTATGTTCTTGTATTATGCAGGAAATTATTAAAATTGAATGAAAAATAAAAAAGGCGAAAATTTAAAGCCTAATATTTTTAGCTGCCATTTTCTTTTAAAATTGAATTATTTTGCCCTGTCTAGAGTGAAACTTCTATTTGAACGAGATAGTACATTGATTGATGAGTTCCTAGCATACAAAGATTTAAAATAATCCAAAATAAAATGCATGCATTCAAAATGGCGGCCCCCAAAGGTCAGAAGGCAAGCGCAATTCGCTATTTTAGTGCCAACTGAAATAATGAATATTTTTCATGATAACGTTTTAAATGACTTTACTTGATAGAATTTATAAACCAGACCATTTTTAAGATATTGTAAAATCTTTTCAACAATCCCCTAAAAAAATTATAAAATCGCGACTTGTCTGTCTTTCCGTCCGTTTGTTCGTGCGTCAAAACAAGTTTTCTCGCAAACCACATGAGCTAGAATGAGGAAATTTTCTACGTAGGTCAAAAGTGGTGCCTCTTGAAATTTGCAGTGCAAGAAACTATTTTAAGGTATTTTAAGGGGGGTCTCCCCATACAGGGGGGTGGCATACAATTTTTTTTATTTCTGTAGCAGCCAAGATTCTCAACAGATTCCGTTGAAACTTGAAATTATAAGTTATTAAGGCAAGTTAATTTAATTTAATTATGCAAATCGAATGACAAATGAAAAAGTCGAAAATTTACAGCTTAATATTTTTAGCAGCCGATTTCAATAAAAATTGAAATGACGGCCCTCATAGTTCAGAAAAAAATTGAAAATGTATATATTAATGGCAACGCAAGTGCTGATTAAACTTTCATGGAAATCTTTTGAAATTAACTATTCGAGCTATTTAAGCCTTTGTGTGGTTACCACTGTGAACTGTGTAAACAGCAAATGCGAGAAGGGCGAAACCGGTATTTATATGTTTAAAACAATTTATGATCCGCCGATTTTCAATATGTAATCCATACGTATGCAACTCAATTTAATTAGCAAAATATTTGCGCCCCGATAAAAGGCCTCTAAGAACGAACGTGGCCAGATTTTTTTTATGTTAATAAATACCCATGTGGTACTACGAAAATTGCAGAAAGAAGTTGAGTAGTAGGCAAGCCAAATTCTTTTTCGAAACTTAACGCTACATACGAGAAATTTACCTTTCCGGCTGGTGCTGCCAACGGGGATTTTAGGTAAATTTCTCGAGAGAAATTTACCTATTGCGGAGAGCATCATATATATATATATATATATATATATATATATATATATATATATATATATATATATATATATATATATATGGGATATAACGAAATTTGTGACCACGATAGAGGTCGCAATTTGGCTTCGATTTTCACCAAATTTTCAGGAAAGGTGTATTGAGTAATTATCTCGGTTAAGTTCGTGAACCAGCTATATCGGCCGGGCAAAAACAAAATGGCGGCCATTTTAGACGAAAAATCGTGATTTCTGTTCTGACCAAAGTATAGCTCCGATTTGGATGAAATTTGGTACAAAGGTTCATTGCTGTATGTGACGAATCTCACAATAAAAAATCCAAAGTCGGTACGGCAGAAACAAAATGGCGGCCGCTCAAAGGTCGAAAAACGTGCAAAATTTTGTTGTTGTAATAGTGGTCAAAGCTTTCAACAGATTTTTATTAAATTTGATAACTTGATAGAAATTATAAGTATCTAAAGAATTACGTGAAAAAATTGGAGGTCAGGTTGCAAAAAACAAAATGGCGGCCAGTTAAAGGGCAAAATTTCAAAGGCTTTTTAAAGTCGCAATTTTAATCCGACATATACGAAATTCGGTTTTAAGATAGATATTATTTAGGCCTACAGTCTTTGATATTTTGGTGATCATGCATGAGCAAATTTCAAAATGGCGGCCGTTCAAATATGCGTTTTTTTCAGGTTTTTGTGGCCCTCTAGTGGTCACATTTTCCGGCGGATTTTGATGAAACTTGAGATTATGGATCTCTGTACTATGTTCTTGTATTATGCAGGAAATTATTAAAATTGAATGAAAAATAAAAAAGGCGAAAATTTAAAGCCTAATATTTTTAGCTGCCATTTTCTTTTAAAATTGAATTATTTTGCCCTGTCTAGAGTGAAACTTCTATTTGAACGAGATAGTACATTGATTGATGAGTTCCTAGCATACAAAGATTTAAAATAATCCAAAATAAAATGCATGCATTCAAAATGGCGGCCCCCAAAGGTCAGAAGGCAAGCGCAATTCGCTATTTTAGTGCCAACTGAAATAATGAATATTTTTCATGATAACGTTTTAAATGACTTTACTTGATAGAATTTATAAACCAGACCATTTTTAAGATATTGTAAAATCTTTTCAACAATCCCCTAAAAAAATTATAAAATCGCGACTTGTCTGTCTTTCCGTCCGTTTGTTCGTGCGTCAAAACAAGTTTTCTCGCAAACCACATGAGCTAGAATGAGGAAATTTTCTACGTAGGTCAAAAGTGGTGCCTCTTGAAATTTGCAGTGCAAGAAACTATTTTAAGGTATTTTAAGGGGGGTCTCCCCATACAGGGGGGTGGCATACAATTTTTTTTATTTCTGTAGCAGCCAAGATTCTCAACAGATTCCGTTGAAACTTGAAATTATAAGTTATTAAGGCAAGTTAATTTAATTTAATTATGCAAATCGAATGACAAATGAAAAAGTCGAAAATTTACAGCTTAATATTTTTAGCAGCCGATTTCAATAAAAATTGAAATGACGGCCCTCATAGTTCAGAAAAAAATTGAAAATGTATATATTAATGGCAACGCAAGTGCTGATTAAACTTTCATGGAAATCTTTTGAAATTAACTATTCGAGCTATTTAAGCCTTTGTGTGGTTACCACTGTGAACTGTGTAAACAGCAAATGCGAGAAGGGCGAAACCGGTATTTATATGTTTAAAACAATTTATGATCCGCCGATTTTCAATATGTAATCCATACGTATGCAACTCAATTTAATTAGCAAAATATTTGCGCCCCGATAAAAGGCCTCTAAGAACGAACGTGGCCAGATTTTTTTAATGTTAATAAATACCCATGTGGTACTACGAAAATTGCAGAAAGAAGTTGAGTAGTAGGCAAGCCAAATTCTTTTTCGAAACTTAACGCTACATACGAGAAATTTACCTTTCCGGCTGGTGCTGCCAACGGGGATTTTAGGTAAATTTCTCGAGAGAAATTTACCTATTGCGGAGAGCATCATATATATATATATATATATATATATATATATATATATATATATATATATATATATATATATGGGATATAACGAAATTTGTGACCACGATAGAGGTCGCAATTTGGCTTCGATTTTCACCAAATTTTCAGGAAAGGTGTATTGAGTAATTATCTCGGTTAAGTTCGTGAACCAGCTATATCGGCCGGGCAAAAACAAAATGGCGGCCATTTTAGACGAAAAATCGTGATTTCTGTTCTGACCAAAGTATAGCTCCGATTTGGATGAAATTTGGTACAAAGGTTCATTGCTGTATGCGACGAATCTCACAATAAAAAATCCAAAGTCGGTACGGCAGAAACAAAATGGCGGCCGCTCAAAGGTCGAAAAACGTGCAAAATTTTGTTGTTGTAATAGTGGTCAAAGCTTTCAACAGATTTTTATTAAATTTGATAACTTGATAGAAATTATAAGTATCTAAAGAATTACGTGAAAAAATTGGAGGTCAGGTTGCAAAAAACAAAATGGCGGCCAGTTAAAGGGCAAAATTTCAAAGGCTTTTTAAAGTCGCAATTTTAATCCGACATATACGAAATTCGGTTTTAAGATAGATATTATTTAGGCCTACAGTCTTTGATATTTTGGTGATCATGCATGAGCAAATTTCAAAATGGCGGCCGTTTAAATATGCGTTTTTTTCAGGTTTTTGTGGCCCTCTAGTGGTCACATTTTCCGGCGGATTTTGATGAAACTTGAGATTATGGATCTCTGTACTATGTTCTTGTATTATGCAGGAAATTATTAAAATTGAATGAAAAATAAACAAGGCGAAAATTTAAAGCCTAATATTTTTAGCTGCCATTTTCTTTAAAAATTGAATTATTTTGCCCTGTCTAGAGTGAAACTTCTATTTGAACGAGATAGTACATTGATTGATGAGTTCCTAGCATACAAAGATTTAAAATAATCCAAAATAAAATGCATGCATTCAAAATGGCGGCCCCCAAAGGTCAGAAGGCAAGCGCAATTCGCTGTTTTAGTGCCAACTGAAATAATGAATATTTTTCATGATAACGTTTTAAATGACTTTACTTGATAGAATTTATAAACCAGACCATTTTTAAGATATTGTAAAATCTTTTCAACAATCCCCTTAAAAAAATTATAAAATCGCGACTTGTCTGTCTTTCCGTCCGTTTGTTCGTGCGTCAAAACAAGTTTTCTCGCAAACCACATGAGCTAGAATGAGGAAATTTTCTACGTAGGTCAAAAGTGGTGCCTCTTGAAATTTGCAGTGCAAGAAAATATTTTAAGGTATTTTAAGGGGGGTCTCCCCATACAGGGGGGTGGCATACAATTTTTTTTATTTCTGTAGCAGCCAAGATTCTCAACAGATTCCGTTGAAACTTGAAATTATAAGTTATTAAGGCAAGTTAATTTAATTTAATTATGCAAATCGAATGACAAATGAAAAAGTCGAAAATTTACAGCTTAATATTTTTAGCAGCCGATTTCAATAAAAATTGAAATGACGGCCCTCATAGTTCAGAAAAAAATTGAAAATGTATATATTAATGGCAACGCAAGTGCTGATTAAACTTTTATGGAAATCTTTTGAAATTAACTATTCGAGCTATTTAAGCCTTTGTGTGGTTACCACTGTGAACTGTGTAAACAGCAAATGCGAGAAGGGCGAAACCGGTATTTATATGTTTAAAACAATTTATGATCCGCCGATTTTCAATATGTAATCCATACGTATGCAACTCAATTTAATTAGCAAAGTATTTGCGCCCCGATAAAAGGCCTCTAAGAACGAACGTGGCCAGATTTTTTTTATGTTAATAAATACCCATGTGGTACTACGAAAATTGCAGAAAGAAGTTGAGTAGTAGGCAAGCCAAATTTTTTTTCGAAGCTTCATGCTACATACGAGAAATTTACCTTTCCGGCTGGTGCTGCCAACGGGGATTTTTTATTTCTGTAGCAGCCAAGATTCTCAACAGATTCCGTTGAAACTTGAAATTATAAGTTATTAAGGCAAGTTAATTTAATTTAATTATGCAAATCGAATGACAAATGAAAAAGTCGAAAATTTACAGCTTAATATTTTTAGCAGCCGATTTCAATAAAAATTGAAATGACGGCCCTCATAGTTCAGAAAAAAATTGAAAATGTATATATTAATGGCAACGCAAGTGCTGATTAAACTTTCATGGAAATCTTTTGAAATTAACTATTCGAGCTATTTAAGCCTTTGTGTGGTTACCACTGTGAACTGTGTAAACAGCAAATGCGAGAAGGGCGAAACCGGTATTTATATGTTTAAAACAATTTATGATCCGCCGATTTTCAATATGTAATCCATACGTATGCAACTCAATTTAATTAGCAAAATATTTGCGCCCCGATAAAAGGCCTCTAAGAACGAACGTGGCCAGATTTTTTTTATGTTAATAAATACCCATGTGGTACTACGAAAATTGCAGAAAGAAGTTGAGTAGTAGGCAAGCCAAATTTTTTTTCGAAGCTTCATGCTACATACGAGAAATTTACCTTTCCGGCTGGTGCTGCCAACGGGGATTTTTTTTTAAATTTTGAGTACGTACAGGGTGCGTTTCACGGAAAATAAAGCATAACAATTGAATTAGGCTAGGGTTCTTATCCCTCAAAACAGAGTTTTGGTTTGTATTAGCGAAGCAGGAAGGATATTGAAGGTTGGGCTTGATTAACATTTTCATTGTTTTGGTCAGCTATAGTTTGAGGTCTTAGAATACTTAGAGTAGGTGTACACTTGATTAACTGCAACGAAAAGTACGATATTTACGTTAAATTTTCAGTCGGATCGGATATTAAGTTTTGGGTTTTTCTCATGTCCGGTAACAGGGCAAATTATGTTGACAACAATTCACATTTTAGGTAGTAGAATATCATTTGTCGATACGGAGTTTTAGGATTTGTAAAATTTTTGCTAATTTTGGAGATTTTATGCGTAATACTTGTATCATAAAATTTGCAGATTAGAAGGAGACTTGCGGAGCTTCTGTTTTTCTTTTCCTATTTTTCCTTTCTCTTTCAGAATTAGGTTAAAGCAGAATCTTAGATTTTAGTTTTTGTGCAATCAAAGCATTAATATAGGAGTATGTTAGTATTGTTCAATTGAAGGCTTAGCAGCTAGCTTAGAGTATTCACTAAAGAATCCATTTCATCATATTGTTTATCGAAAGTAAAGAAAGGTAGCCAGCGGATACAAGATGGATGGATATTATTAACCTGTGAGTGCATTCGAGCTTAAATGAGTACGAAAATTGGTGATAAAGTGGCACTAGTCCAAAGAAGAGTGAATTTCTGGAAAATTGACTTCAAGCAAGAGGGAAAGTGCTCCTGGTGAATTTGATTTCTTCCTTTGGCCGGGTTGCTAATCGTTTTTCTAACTAAATATTAATGAAAAAAAACCACTTTGCCAAGCCGAGGTCGTCATTTTACCAACTTTCAATAAGTAATGTAATTATTATATGAAACTACTGTAGCAAACGTTTTTAATATGCACTTAATACTTTACTTGAGCATTAATTCTATTGTTGTTAATCAAAAGAACCCATCGTTGGAGCGGAAGCCTATCGTGGAGAGTCTCAGCCTTGACAACAATGACTTCAAGTGTACGGGACCCTCAACCTGGTAGCCCCGTGGTATATTTATTCAAACACTAAAATTTTTGTCTACCTGACAGTGATCGGCTATGATAATTTAATTTACCTACCTTCAACTATATAAATTCTTCGGGCATCATGCACTGAGGTATTCTACTGGTTTCGGGAGGAGGCTTTTGAACGCTGAATGCTTTACACCATCACAAAATCAATTGTGAACATTAAAACCACCCTGCGAGTAAAACACAAATTATAATTATATAAACAAACATTTGCAAATGTCATTTTTTGACATGTCATCATAGACAAGTTCAAGTCGCTGATCGAGACTCGATCAAGTTCAGTGGCGATGTTTCGGATATCGTTTTGAATTCATACAATAAACAAAAACAGTTAAAGAAGCTACGGCAAAGAATCATGGTCAATTTAAATTTTAACAATGATAGTAGGACACTGTCATCATCCTTTTTAAGATAGCAGACAACCCCTTTTGTTGATATAAGATATAAAGAGAGGTCAGAATGGATGAGTGGATCTCGTATTCTTCCTGGTTGTTTTGTACAAAGTTGTGAGACTGTCGACAGTAGATTGTTATCGCTAATTGCGCCCGTGAAGTTTTTTCTATGCTCTTAAAACTAGAAAAACAAGAGAATTGAGTGTGAGGAATGTGGACAGGTAACTGTGTCTCTAACATGGAGCGTTGAAAAGGATATGGAGAAGGGACAGTTGTGTTCACTGTAACTGATGTTCATTGAGAAATAGCGGGCTACTAAACCGACTATTAAGGTCAATGTAACGGACGGTTATCGAGGTAAGGTGTAGATTATGGGAAAAATGTAAAGTAAGTCCAGGGAGAGGCGAAGTTATTTCAGTTGGAGATCGTGGGCATAAACATAAGAAAAAGTCCGTTTGAAAATCAAAAGTGAACTGTTGGGTTTTGTAGCGAAGACGCTATGAGTAAGATGAAGAGGTTTGAGTGGCCGCGGAAAGGAGCTGCCAACTTTACCGTTACGCCTTGTGATTTAGATGAAAAAGAAAAATTTCACGCTTATTGTATTGCTAGTCATAAATATTATTTGATTTTCAAATTTAACGGAAAAAACTGTATCTTTTTTCTTACTTTGAATATTGTTGAACATCATTTGTTCTATTCAGACTTATAGATTTCTTTCTTTTTCTCCTCTGGGGAGTGTAATAACCGAGGAGCTATGGCTCTAGAAGCCAGCGCTGCCACAGGCACACAGCACAAACTCAATTTAGCAATGAGTGGCCATTCGGTCGCCTTCCCCATCGCAACACTCGTTTTTTTTCAAGTTTTCATTTTTCGTATTAATAATTATGATGTCATGTGTTAATTCTTTACAGTGCAGAGTATAAATGCGAATTTCGAAATAAGAATTTAAAAGAAATAATAACTTTGTCTTATAGAGCATTTTCAAATATAAATTCATTTTAAATCGTTTTTCTTGTCATTGTGCTCTACATAGTATTTCAATAGCGGTTTGTTAAAAAAAATCATTCTCTGCATTTTTCCCACTTAATTACGCCTAATCATCATAAACGAAAATTGCTTTCAATTGATAACTTAAGCGAATCTACAAAAGACGACGTAAATGTTAAAAACAACCGAAACGAGTGTGCATTATCACCATCGCGGATCCACCATGGTACGCATCATCGATCGAAAATCGTCGAAGTGCATCGTCGAGGGGAGATATATTACAGACGCGGCAGTCGAAAGTGCACCAGCAGAGAGGGCAGTACGAGACAGCCACTGCTTTTGTGCGTGGTGTCCGCGAGATTTTAATTCTATTGTCGCGTTTTGTTTTTACTGCGGTTTAGAAGTCTTTCAGTTCTACATAGTTTGTTTCGAAAGTTTATTCACATTTATCATTAAAAAGCTTTCGCTAATAGTTTAATTAGTGCGTGCATTCTCAGTACACCAACGGGAGTGACGAAAGTTCTGCTGTCGGGAGCTATCGACACACTCCGCGGAGTCCGAGTGAATAATATACTGTTTTTGCAATTTCGATACTTTCGCGTATCGATCAGAGTAGATTTGATTTCAAGCCGTGAAAATTAATGGAAGCGATTGACTCTTCCGTCGCGACTGAAGGAAAAAAAGATTACATTGGGAGAAGTGAGTGTGCCGGGGCAATCAGACTTGCGTGGTGTGTTAAACACAAATGGACATTATTCAGTGAAGAAATGAAAATTGTCTCCGGGAATTAATTAGAAATCTGATTTCTAGCGCTGATAGCCGAGTTCAAAATATTTTTAAGTGTCATAAGAATGTTGGCTAGTCCTAGACAAGTGTGTGTGAACGAGCAAGAGAACGGTTTGCAAAGTGTGGTGGTTCGATGAGTGATGCGCATTGAATTCCCCGAGGGTAAATAGTGTAAGCGGGTTGAATAGTCATTGAAGTCACCGTTCAATAACGGGAATTCCTTTACTCTTATCGAGGAAGGTGATTTAAGTTCGGGTGAAAAGAATACAAGTGTTTATGTTGACATCGATGCTACTCAATGAAAGAAGCGCCAAAGAACTGCATGCTGTCGCTGAGGAATATTTCGAATCTGTTTACTTGTGAATGTGATTGAAATTTTTATGAGGGTGGCTTGCGAAATGTCGGCGGTTTAGGTGTATAGATAGAGAGATCGTGAAGAACCACGTGATAAATTGGCGAATTTTTGTTCGAAAAACCCTTTTAAATTTCGTGTGGAATTAACGCAGAACGAACGGAGGATTTACAATTAGCATATTCGCGTGCCAGTTCCATTACTCGAGAATGAACGGAGTAATTTGAAGGAACATATTTGTGATATAGCGGAAGTGCCCGGACGGAGTTATAGAGGAGACACGATGCGTGGGTTTGGATTTTGCACCGCGGAGTACAGTGAAAAAGGGGGATTGTGTCTTTTTGCGATTTGAGGACGTCCAAATCGTCTGGAATAATATCACCATTATTATCAGTGTTCAATACCACGAGTGAATTGTACAATATAACAGTTGTAACTTTATTAAGTGTCTGAATTCCACCGTGAAATATTCACCCGTAAATATGCCCAAGTCTGATGAGTCTTATGGGAGTACAAGTGCAAATTTAATTTCTCCATTCCATTGAAAATCTGAGTGTTACCTCATTCGCCTAAGTGCCTTACGTGATACAATACGTCCTGGC
Organism: Odontomyia ornata; assembly: GCA_963969285.1. NCBI lineage: Eukaryota > Metazoa > Arthropoda > Insecta > Diptera > Stratiomyidae > Odontomyia > Odontomyia ornata. The sequence continues at coordinate 197,175,182 of OZ017738.1, read as the reverse complement.
TACGAGTGAGTGTAAAGAAGATCGCCAGACGAGCGTGCAAAAAAAAAAAAACATGGGGGGTTAATACTTTGGAGATACAGTTGGGTATCAAAATCCCGAAATCGGTGTGAATATTGTGGGCGACGTTTTTTTTACGTTGCTATATCCTAATGAAAAGGACAATATAATTCAGTGTATTTTATTGAAACAAACTTCAATTCATTATGAATAATGTTGACGTTATGTCCGCGCAACAACGTGACACATCAAAAATTAAAAGTAATTCATACAGACTACAGGAAAAAGAAGGTCAAAGATTCAAGAAGGAAGTTGATACAACGTCTCGTTACGATGAATTTCTAATAGCATCTGCATCTTTATATTTGGCTGGAGAAATCACAGATGATTCCCTTGAAAATCAGTGATGTTATTAATGTTGCACATAATACATTGAATCGTGGATCAAATCCTCTAGAATTAGGAGATGAATATAAATCCATTATTAATTTATACAAAAACAAAGAAAAATTTCCAGGACTTACTCACCCCACTTCGTCAACGAGCGCTCGTCGTCGGAAAGGCTGTGTAAGTACCTTTAAATGTCCTTATTAAATTTTTATATTTGTTATATTAAATAATTATAATTGGCATACTAACGAGTGATTGATATAGAACGACTGTTCAGAAAGAAAATTCATAGAAACTGATGCAATGATGCCGTTCTTATACATCAACTAGGAGTTAGCATAATCGATGTTTTATAATCGTCTGCGCTGCTTCGAATCAATCAAAACAAATTGTATTTTAGATATTGTACATATAAATCATACGTTTATGAAACGATACGTCCTTATTGAAATTCTTGGAAATTAAAACGCAACCGATTATAACTGTCGACTAAGCTCATTTCTACGATCATCCTAATAAACTAGATAAATGAGGGCAATAAATTGTGTTTAATCAAAAAACTTATACATATTTCGGTTATCTAAAACTATCCTGAATACAAAGAAAATCAATTCTACATTTTATTTTTCACATGAACCGCTTAATCGTAATTGTCAATGTTTTTTTTTTTTTAATCCAATTGAACAATAATAAAATGATGAATTAAACATAAAATCGGTCTTTCCCTTCCGGTTTTTTCTAATCGGGTATAGGACCCGGTACGGTGGCAGGCTTCCACCCCAAAATATGAGCCAGCCGCCGGGTACAAACTAATTCCTTCTTTTGTTTCAGGTGACTTCATGGGTTGAGTGGCCCAAGCAGAGTGCCTTTTTATGGCATAGAATTATGCAATCAGATTGTATAATTCTATGACATAAATTGTTCACCGGGGTACTCCCCTTCTGATGGGAAAGTTCATATAATTCAAGTTGTATGAGTTTTCCACTCAGAAGAGGAATACCTGGCCACTTCAACAAGTTATCAATGGATTTATTCCGGTTGGGTGGGTATGAAGGGGCTCCACCACCACCCGGTTGCCCCTCTTTCATTTGTGGGCCATGAACTTCGTCGGGTAAAGACGAGGTTACCCCAAGTTCACCTTTCTTCTCAGGTTTCACTTGTTCTAGTAACAAGTACGTCTCCTTCGGTGAGGTTTTCTACAACTTTGCGACTTTGGTCGCCTTTTTTTTTGACCTGAAAGCAATTCGTGAATGCGAAATGTTTTGTAGTGGGTCCTCGTGCCGGGGAAATGAACTCGCCCCACGACACCGCAATGCTAGCCTGCCAGCGCATTCACGCGTCTCCGGACGAGGGCATTCTCGGCAGAAACCGACACCTTCTTCTGCCGGGGCAGCAGAGCATCGCTGCAGTCCTTCACGGAATTTATAGAACATCTTTATTCACTACAAAATGGCGCCCAACGTGGGGCCCGAAAAGCCCGGCTGTATCATCAGTCGTGAGCACGAGACAGTCCATCGTCTCTAGGGTCCCCACAAGGTGTTAGAATGATTGGCGGGTAGATAACTCCCGAGGGTAATTGCACTGATTGTGCCCCAGCAAATAGTAACTTTCGAACGTGTGTTGTCTTTGGACATCAACATCGTTTGGTCCTGCTTTTGAATTATACTTTGGTGGCTTACCACCATTGTATAACTAGTAAGGCCAAATGATATTAGAGTCCCTTTTTGTGTTCGGAAGTTATTATCCCAACAACTTTTTGCGGAGGATTCTGATCCGCTCCCCAAACCAGCGATGCCTAAGTGTCTTAAATTACACGGATTTGGATTTCATGTGATTGGCTGATTAGCTAATCCATGACTATCCATGACAAGACACGCGCTGCTTGTGGATTAGAATCCCACCCTGGGCTAACAAGTTGTAAGTTGAGAAATTTGCTAATGAGGGATCACTTCTGAACCCTGATTTTCATGGTGCCACAAGAGAGTGTCCCTGGAACGCTAGAGAAGGATTCTGCCATTGGTGTCCATACTTGGGAGGAAGGACGGAAAAGAAAGACCTATTATATTTTTTTGATAAAGGTAACTTTTTTGATAACTTTTGATATTTAATTAAAACTTTTTTTTTGTGAGGATTGAAAATAGTTCGCCACTGACGGCCACTTGGGAATTATATATATATATTTCACGTCATTTTTCACATTCTATTCATTATTTATATATACATATCCATTTAGGTATTTAGCTAGCAGAATTAAATTTCATTTAGGATGTCGACCAAACGCACGCCAGACAAGCGCAGGTTGCGTTCGGAAGCAGGGCCCACGGCATTGTGTGTCATCTGTCAGCAAGCACGAAATGATGGAACGTCCGTACAAACGTTGGCGTGCGGACATGAGTTCCATGAAGTCTGCGTGACCCAGCATTTACTAGTCAGCCGGACTTGCCCTCTATGCCGACAACCAGCCACCTCAGCGGAGCGACCTTCCAGCCACCTAGAGCTTCCAGCTGCTCAAGGGGCGGTGCCCACATCAAAGGAGCGGCGGGAGCAGGTTCCAACTGCGGCTGATGAGCCTGACTTAATGGGCCGAGCTGAAGCAGTTCCGCCTGCAGAAGAGGCGAGACCCACAGTGGCTGTGGAAGTGACCGTTTTACAAGCCCTAATGGCACTCATGCAGGACCTGTCCACCCGGGTAGCCTCGCTGGAAAGCCAGAAAAAGAATCCAGCACCACCTCGGCCAAGAACGCCTCCGATGTGGGATTCGGACCCAAATCCGTGGGATTTCCCAGTAGACTCGCGGCGCGATTACGAACGAATCCGGCCAGGTGCAGCAATGAATCCGTTGGCTCCAGTGTACCGGCCCCGATTGAGCCAAGCACCGCCACCAAATCAGGCTCCAGTGAATCCGCCGGACCAATGCTTCCATCCACACGATATGTATCGGCTGAAGCCGACACAGATCCCCAGCATCATCCAGGGATGGAATCTGCATTTCAGTGGGGAACCCAATACCATAACGGTGGAAGTCTTCATAAGTCGGGTGGAGTCGCTGATTGAGCAGATGCTAGCAGGAGACCGCACGGCGCTCGCAGGATACTTGCCAATGCTGCTTAGGGGAGCAGCCCCACCATCCATACGCTGGTCACGGTTGAAGGAGGTACTCCGCATGGAATACCCTACGGTCGACATGGACGAATTAGTACTGGACAAGATGAATGCTAGATGGCAGCGTCCGGACGAGTCCTTCCATCAATATCGAGCTGATATCCTTCGGCTGAATGACCAGTTGTCAGAGCCGTTGTCTTCTACCCAAATACTGCGCCTGCTAAAGCGCAATCTAAGGCCAGAAATTTGTCGCCATATCGTGAACTCCGATCCACAGAGTATGAAGGCACTGCTGAGAACTGTGCGTCGTATAGAAGGGTTTGAGGAAGATCTACGGGACCAGCCATACTTACTAGCTAGAACGGGTCCTCGACGAGGAATCGCGGAATTGGCCCCAGATTATACCACCATGGACCTGGAGGAAGATTTGGACCCAGACCAGCTTGCTGTAGCAGCAGTGGGAAGTCTTATGACCTGCTGGAATTGCCATCAAACCGGACACCGGTTCATCTCATGCCGAGCAGAGCGTAAGGTTTTCTGCTACGGTTGCGGCAAGCCGGACACTTACTTCCCGGACTGTTCTGAATGTGCCGCGCGAAAAAACGGCCAAAAGAGTACCCGACCACCTCAGCGGTACTCAAAGACCCCGCAGTAGCTCCTCAGCCAGCTGCTCACCCCTACAAACCTGACGTCAACCCACCAGCCATGACCACTACGACTGCGGATGTTCACTCTCTTCCGGAGACCTCGCCAACGACAATATTGAAGAGACCATCGCAGTCACTGCCAGAAGAACCGCGCCAGCCTCAAATACGCACTGTGAAACCTTATCATGTTCGACTGCAGGAATATCGGGTGGCTCGAGAGCGAATATTTGCTTCCGAAGTAGTCACTTCCCGTCCGCGCTCGACAAAATGGTCAACCCGGCGTTGGCGGAATTTCCGCAAGAGAGTGCGCACCTGCCGCCAAACCTTAAACTCGTGTAACATCTCGGAGGTTGCTGAGAATGAGATCAGACCTTATCATCCAATTAAAGTGTTGGGCGAGACCGTGCTTGCATTGATCGACACGGGTGCCAGCATCAGTTGTCTTGCCTCGAGCTTTGGCTCGAAGGTGCTCCAAGACTATCCGAACTTGATTAAATCCTGGCGCACTGAAATCAGTACAGCTGATGGCACCAAACACCCTATACGAGGTAAACTAACCACACACGTGACGCTCAGGGGTCAGACGAAGGATATAACGTTCTACATTATCCCGTCTTTGACTCAGAATGTATACCTTGGCGTTGATTTTGTCCTTCGCTTTGGACTGGCCGCAGATTTATTCACAGATTTGTCTTTAAACACCAGAAATGTCAACGAAATCACTTCTACTCCCGATAGGCATGACCTGACGCCTAACCAACGGCAACGCCTGGAAGCATCCATAGCTGCTTTCCCATCTTACGCTACCCAAGGCCTTGGCCGCACCACCCTAGTCTCACACGCCATCGACGTTGGCGATAGTAAACCGATTAAACAGAGACACTACGCCATCTCACCGGCCATGGAGAAATTGGTGTATGCGGAGCTAGATAGGATGCTCGAGTTGGGGGTCATAGAAGAGTCCCAAAGTGCCTGGTCATCACCGGTAACCTTGGTGGTGAAGCCAGGTAAAGTCCGCCTCTGTCTTGATGCCCGTAAGGTAAACGCGGTTACCATCAAGGACGCGTACCCTCTTCCACTCATTGATGGAATGCTAGGAAGACTGCCGAAAGCCAATTATATCACCAGTCTTGACATAAAAGACGCCTTCTGGCAAATTCCACTCGATGAGGGCTTGAGGGACAAGACCGCCTTCACAGTGCCTGGACGACCATTATATCAGTTCGTCACAATGCCCTTTGGCCTGTGTAACGCGCCACAAACGATGACTCGGTTGATGGACAAGGTCATCCCACCTCACCTAAAACACCAAGTGTTCGTGTACCTTGATGATCTGTTACTCATCACGGAAACGTTCGATCAACACCTCCTACTTCTACAAGAAGTAGCCCTGCACATCAATAAGGCGGGACTCACCATCAACGTACAGAAAAGTAAGTTTGTCATGAAAGAAGTCCGATACCTAGGACATGTCATAGGACATGGCACTATCAAAACGGATCCAGACGAAACTCGTGCGATTGATGAGTTCCCCTTACCAAAAACTGTGAAGCAGCTACGACGTTTCCTTGGTGTGTGCGGTTGGTACCGAAGGTTTGTTCGGAATTATGCAACAGTTTCAGCGCCCCTGTCAGACATGTTGCGGAAAGGGAAGTTCGTTTGGACCGAACTCAGCCGAAAGGCATTTGAAGAGCTTAAACAAGCCCTCACATCAGCTCCTGTCTTGCACAGCCCCGACTTCATGAAGCCCTTCTCCATTCATTGTGACGCAAGTCAACATGGAGTAGGAGCCGTGCTGGTGCAATTGACCGACGAAGGAGAGGAAGCTCCCATCGCCTTCATGTCCAATAAGCTGAATTCGGCCCAAAGAAACTACACTGTTTCCGAGCAAGAATGTTTGGCAGCGGTAATGGCTGTGAAGAAATTCCGAGCTTATATCGAAGGCCACCAATTCGAGATCATCACGGACCACGCGTCACTACAATGGTTGATGAACCAGGCAGATTTAAATGGACGCCTAGCCAGATGGGCTCTTAAATTGCAAGGGTTCAAGTTCTCCATCAAACATCGGAAAGGGACCCAGAACATCGTACCCGACACTCTCTCACGGATGTTTTCCCCAGAGGGAGCCGAATTAACAATAAATGTCGAGGACCCCATCGAAATAGATTTGGACAGCCCACATTTCGAATCAGATAGCTACAAAGAGTTGAGGCAAACCATAGCGACCCAACAAACACAGTTGCCTGATTTGAAGGTAATAGACGGCTATGTGTATAGACGAAATGAATACGCCACTGGTGATCCATGGCAGGAAGAAGAGTCTTGGAAACTCTGGGTACCGGAGGAAATGACACAACATCTGATCCTCCGCGCACATGACCATCCGTTAAGTGCCCACGGAGGTTACGGTCAAACACTACGGCAACTAAAAAAATACTTCTTTTGGCCTAAAATGGCATCCCAGGTCAAAGACTACGTGAGCGCCTGTGAGACCTGTAAAGGCACCAAAGCGCCCAACCAGCCTCTTCGACCTCCTATGGGTCAACTCAACGTCCCAGAACGCGTGTTCCAGCGTCTATACATCGATCTACTCGGTCCATATCCTTGGTCTTCCATGGGACACATCGGAGCTATAGCCGTCCTAGATCAGCTCTCAAAGTTTCCAATGGTGGAACCTATCCGTAAATTCACAACTCCATCGATCGTGAAATTCTTAGAGAACCGGGTATTCCATGTGTTCGGTGTTCCAGAGAGTGTGTACTCAGATAATGGAGTACAGTTCCGGTCTCGGCAGTTTAAGAGCCTACTTGAGCAGTATGGCGTTGAACACCAACTGACGCCCATATACTCTCCTCAGTCCAACGCATCAGAACGGTTGAACCGCACCCTATTGGCCGCGATCCGTTGTTACGCCCGCCCATCTCAAAAGGATTGGGATCGGCTATTGTCTGCCATCACATGCGCCCTGCGATCCTCGTATCATTCCGTCACCGGTGTCGCCCCTTACTTTGCCGCCTTTGGACAGCACATGATTTGCCACGGTAAATCATACCGACTGTTACGGCAATTAAAGTGTTTGGGAGACCCCGTCGTTGCGCTGGAGCCCCACGAACGTTTAGGAGACCTCCGCCAACAAATCGGACGGAAGATTAAGGCCGCAGGAAGTGCAAATGAAGCGCAGTACAATCTCCGGTCACGCTCTGCTAAGTTTCAAAGAAGGAGATGAAGTATTCCGGCGAAATTTCCGCCAAAGTGACGCCGGGGGGCATTACAACGCCAAGCTGGACAGGCGATTCTTGAAAAGCCGCATAAAACAGGTAATGGGACCTAACCGTTACCTGATAACGGATCCATCGGGAAAAGAAGTGGGGATATACCACGCGAAAGACCTGCGCCGATAGATAATTGGGCACGTCTGTTTGTCCGTCCGCATATATTTTCATAAAACGCGCAAGGTTGTATACTCCCGGGCAAACATAGACATAAGTCAGTCCGTCCGTCTGTCAATTGTGTTTTTCTCTTAGTGTCCGTCATCTCTAGTCCCGAGGCCGAAGCCAACCCATAATACACAGAAAGATCCTTCAGCTCCTTTTTCGCAATCCGCATCGCCTTGGGATCGCGAGAAAATTAGCTGCCCTGTAATAACCGAGGAGCTATGGCTCTAAAAGCCAGCGCTGCCACAGGCACACAGCACAAACTCAATTTAGCAATGAGTGGCCATTCGGTCGCCTTCCCCATCGCAACACTCGTTTTTTTTCAAGTTTTCATTTTTCGTATTAATAATTATGATGTCATGTGTTAATTCTTTACAGTGCAGAGTATAAATGCGAATTTCGAAATAAGAATTTAAAAGAAATAATAACTTTGTCTTATAGAGCATTTTCAAATATAAATTCATTTTAAATCGTTTTTCTTGTCATTGTGCTCTACATAGTATTTCAATAGCGGTTTGTTAAAAAAAATCATTCTCTGCATTTTTCCCACTTAATTACGCCTAATCATCATAAACGAAAATTGCTTTCAATTGATAACTTAAGCGAATCTACAAAAGACGACGTAAATGTTAAAAACAACCGAAACGAGTGTGCATTATCACCATCGCGGATCCACCATGGTACGCATCATCGATCGAAAATCGTCGAAGTGCATCGTCGAAGGGAGATCTATTACAGACGCGGCAGTCGAAAGTGCACCAGCAGAGAGGGCAGTACGAGACAGCCACTGCTTTTGTGCGTGGTGTCCGCGAGATTTTAATTCTATTGTCGCGTTTTGTTTTTACTGCGGTTTAGAAGTCTTTCAGTTCTACATAGTTTGTTTCGAAAGTTTATTCACATTTATCATTAAAAGGCTTTCGCTAATAGTTTAATTAGTGCGTGCATTCTCAGTACACCAACGGGAGTGACGAAAGTTCTGCTGTCGGGAGCTATCGACACACTCCGCGGAGTCCGAGTGAATAATATACTGTTTTTGCAATTTCGATACTTTCGCGTATCGATCAGAGTAGATTTGATTTCAAGCCGTGAAAATTAATGGAAGCGATTGACTCTTCCGTCGCGACTGAAGGAAAAAAAGATTACATTGGGAGAAGTGAGTGTGCCGGGGCAATCAGACTTGCGTGGTGTGTTAAACACAAATGGACATTATTCAGTGAAGAAATGAAAATTGTCTCCGGGAATTAATTAGAAATCTGATTTCTAGCGCTGATAGCCGAGTTCAAATTATTTTTAAGTGTCATAAGAATGTTGGCTAGTCCTAGACAAGTGTGTGTGAACGAGCAAGAGAACGGTTTGCAAAGTGTGGTGGTTCGATGAGTGATGCGCATTGAATTCCCCGAGGGTAAATAGTGTAAGCGGGTTGAATAGTCATTGAAGTCACCGTTCAATAACGGGAATTCCTTTACTCTTATCGAGGAAAGTGATTTAAGTTCGGGTGAAAAGAATACAAGTGTTTATGTTGACATCGATGCTACTCAATGAAAGAAGCGCCAAAGAACTGCATACTGTCGCTGAGGAATATTTCGAATCTGTTTACTTGTGAATGTGATTGAAATTTTTATGAGGGTGGCTTGCAAAATGTCGGCGGTTTAGGTGTATAGATAGAGAGATCGTGAAGAACCACGTGATAAATTGGCGAATTTTTGTTCGAAAAACCCTTTTAAATTTCGTGTGGAATTAACGCAGAACGAACGGAGGATTTACAATTAGCATATTCGCGTGCCAGTTCCATTACTCGAGAATGAATGGAGTAATTTGAAGGAACATGTTTGTGATATAGCGGAAGTGCCCGGACGGAGTTATAGAGGAGACACGATGCGTGGGTTTGGATTTTGCACCGCGGAGTACAGTGAAAAAGGGGGATTGTGTCTTTTTGCGATTTGAGGACGTCCAAATCGTCTGGAATAATATCACCATTATTATCAGTGTTCAATACCACGAGTGAATTGTACAATATAACAGTTGTAACTTTATTAAGTGTCTGAATTCCACCGTGAAATATTCACCCGTAAATATGCCCAAGTCTGATGAGTCTTATGGGAGTACAAGTGCAAATTTAATTTCCCCATTCCATTGAAAATCTGAGTGTTACCTCATTCGCCTAAGTGCCTTACGTGATACAATACGTCCTGGCTACGAGTGAGTGTAAAGAAGATCGCCAGACGAGCGTGCAAAAAAAAAAAAAACATGGGGGGGTTAATACTTTGGAGATACAGTTGGGTATCAAAATCCCGAAATCGGTGTGAATATTGTGGGCGACGTTTTTTTTACGTTGCTATATCCTAATGAAAAGGACAATATAATTCAGTGTATTTTATTGAAACAAACTTCAATTCATTATGAATAATGTTGACGTTATGTCCGCGCAACAACGTGACACATCAAAAATTAAAAGTAATTCATACAGACTACAGGAAAAAGAAGGTCAAAGATTCAAGAAGGAAGTTGATACAACGTCTCGTTACGATGAATTTCTAATAGCATCTGCATCTTTATATTTGGCTGGAGAAATCACAGATGATTCCCTTGAAAATCAGTAATGTTATTAATGTTGCACATAATACATTGAATCGTGGATCAAATCCTCTAGAATTAGGAGACGAATATAAATCCATTATTAATTTATACAAAAACAAAGAAAAATTTCCAGGACTTACTCACCCCACTTCGTCAACGAGGTCTCGTCGTCGGAAAGGCTGTGTAAGTACCTTTAAATGTCCTTATTAAATTTTTATATTTGTTATATTAAATAATTATAATTGGCATACTAACGAGTGATTGATATAGAACGACTGTTCAGAAAGAAAATTCATAGAAACTGATGCAATGATGCCGTTCTTATACATCAACTAGGAGTTAGCATAATCGATGTTTTATAATCGTCTGCGCTGCTTCGAATCAATCAAAACAAATTGTATTTTAGATATTGTACATATAAATCATACGTTTATGAAACGATACGTCCTTATTGAAATTCTTGGAAATTAAAACGCAACCGATTATAACTGTCGACTAAGCTCATTTCTACGATCATCCTAATAAACTAGATAAATGAGGGCAATAAATTGTGTTTAATCAAAAAACTTATACATATTTCGGTTATCTAAAACTATCCTGAATACAAAGAAAATCAATTCTACATTTTATTTTTCACATGAACCGCTTAATCGTAATTGTCAATGTTTTTTTTTTTTGAATCCAATTGAACAATAATAAAATGATGAATTAAACATAAAATCGGTCTTTCCCTTCCGGTTTTTTCTAATCGGGTATAGGACCCGGTACGGTGGCAGGCTTCCACCCCAAAATATGAGCCAGCCGCCGGGTACAAACTAATTCCTTCTTTTGTTTCAGGTGACTTCATGGGTTGAGTGGCCCAAGCAGAGTGCCTTTTTATGGCATAGAATTATGCAATCAGATTGTATAATTCTATGACATAAATTGTTCCCCGGGGTACTCCCCTTCTGATGGGAAAGTTCATATAATTCAAGTTGTATGAGTTTTTCACTCAGAAGAGGAATACCTGGCCACTTCAACAAGTTATCAATGGATTTATTCCGGTTGGGTGGGTATGAAGGGGCTTCACCATCACCCGGTTGCCCCTCTTTCATTTGTGGGCCATGAACTTCGTCGGGTAAAGACGAGGTCACCCCAAGTTCGCCTTTCTTCTCAGGTTTCACTTGTTCTAGTAACAAGTACGTCTCCTTCGGTGAGGTTATCTACAACTTTGCGACTTTGGTCGCCTTTTTTTTGACCTGAAAGCACTTCGTGAATGCGAAATGTTTTGTAGTGGGTCCTCGTGCCGGGGAAATGAACCCGCCCCACGACACCGCAATGCTAGCCTGCCAGCGCATTCACGCGTCTCCGGACGAGGGCATTCTTGGCAGAAACCGACACCTTCTTCTGCCGGGGCAGCAGACCATCGCTGCAGTCCTTTACGGACTTTATTGAAAACACAATATTCACTATAGGAGGGAAAACGAGGTTCAAAAATTGGTTTCAGGAAAGTGCACTCTCTCTTGGTAGCTTTTGGAAAGAAACGAGTGCTGTGAAAATCCAAAGGCAAAACATCACTTGTAAGCAGTTTAGAATATACTTTCATTTCAAATGCCTATCCACTCTATTTTTGATAAAACTGGTGAAACAGCGGGATTTTTTTGCCCCACGTTGGGTACTACTGGTAGAGATTTTTAATGAACAATTTTTCACTCGATCTAAATATTTGTTCTAATATGAAAAGAGTTTATGGTCTGTTTCGTCACTTTTTCTATGTTCACTTTCTCATGTCTTTCATTCAACTCCCTTAACTGTCGCAAGAACAAGACTGTCAAGTGGTATAACACAAATGTCTGTGTGCTTGTGCGGCTATCTTCTTGTCGTATGTTGCCATAAAACAAGGGTACAAGCAGAATGCAACTTTTCGAGAATTTAAATTGTGCGCAAACTGGACAACATAAATTGATGCACATATTGTAGCTGCCCTGTTTCTGCCTAATTACTATATAATGAAATGAATCAATAGTAATATGAAATAAAATGAATCAATTAAAACTTAGTTGCGATATAGGGAAAAACTTAGTTGCGATATAGGGACCTCTTTTTCTCAAGTACAATATCTGCCAACAATACATACATATATCTATAAAAAACCTCTTTGCATTAAATTTTAGATACCAATTTTTGGCAAATTTAAGAGTCCCCTTTCGATTTTGTTGGTAAAAACATAAAATTAACAATATGTACTATTATTCACAAAGCTAACCGAATTTTAACTTCCAAGGCACTTGTTGGCCTTCTACTCATGAAAATGTACCTTTATGATTTCAGATTTTCCTTTCCAAAGATGTCCAATCGTGAGGTAGAGGGACACGAAATTGTCGTGCATTTCTCCTCACCCTGCATTCTTCCTTGGAAATGCTTCCTTTTAAAGATCTGTTTTGATAAAGTTCTCACCAAAACCTTTTATGTGATAAACATATCGGCTTCCTTTTGTAAAAAAAAATGTTAAGGGCCACCCCCTTTACGGAGAGACCTCCTTACAACAGTTTAAAATATTTTTTGCACTGCAACTTTTGAGAAGGCACCACTTTTGATCTAATTACAAAATTTCATCCCTCTAGCTTATGTGGTCTGCGAGAAAACCTGGTGTGACGCAAGTACGCACGGACGGACGGACAGATTAATAGACAATTGGCAATTTTAGTCGAGTATTATAAAAAGATTTTACAATACCCTAAAAAGGCCGGGCGCTGATGAGATAGATGTTGAAGTCAATGTTGTAGAGACAGAGATAGGAAACACCAATTGAGAGGCCATCAAAATCTTGATAGTAGTTCTATTCCCCGATGAATATTGCGGGAAAGGAACAAGTTGAGTAATTTACATTGCAGTATATTCATTCAAAATTAAATACTGGCGATAATATCGCATTAACTGTATGACCATCAAGGTATTGAGTCTTTGATATTTTATACGTTTTTATGCCAGCTACATTGTCTCTTATGTGATCGCGGCTATCATTTATTTTTTTGCTCCGTGTTGTTCCTCACAGTCTACCAATATGACAAAATTTTCATAGTGCTCCTGCATTACTTTTCAATAAAAATTAAATGCTAAATTACTCCTAAAATTGTCCGAGAAAACATTGGGTTGTTGCATATTTATTCAGAGCATCTGTCTCTATGGTTATTTGTTCCCATGTTGAAATATAATATACAATTTAAAATAATTTTTTTTTTTCAGTTCTAAAATTTGACACTAGATATCTAGCCCACACAACCGCAACTTAAACCCACTCTTTCCACCGAAAGGTATGTTTAGTGTTGATAATATTGTTAGAAACGCACTGCCTATGTCTCTGTTTTGGCCACCTCATCATCATAAATCATCAATTCGAGCATTTGATTGCATTTCATAACAGCACATAAGTCATGTTTAACAATGTATAAGTCAACATCTTCATAAGCGACTCAAATTACACTGGTCTTCGTGGTAGTATGCTAATTCGGCATTAACGTACGACTTAATGCAATGAAAATGTATGTCATCCAACAAATCACAAGTCATCATGACTCAAGTAAATCGACAACCCTCCTAAAACTTCTGTACACACCCAAGTCATGCTACCTAATGTAAAAGTGAACGATTCAAGTTACATCAGTCGTCGCCGTATTACGCTAAGATGGCATTAACTAACGACTTAATGCAAGTCACCCAATGAATCACAAGTCATCATGACTCAAGTAAATCTTCGACCTTCTTATAACTTCCGTACACACCCAAGTCATGCTTACTCATCTACAAGTCAACAAACAGAAGCATAACACCAATGGGTGGTAGATTTAGCGATGATAGGAAGTAACTGATTCCAAAATCGTATGAATAACGCAAAGCCGCAGAAAATTTGTTTAAGGAGCTTATGTATAAATGGTCTTACCACAGTTCTTCCCAACTTTTCTTCCAAGCTTGAAAGGCTGTTTAGCATCTTGCTGCAGTTTTACGTGAGCTTAGTATTTTCAAACTTGTCTGAGTCTTGGCTGTTAAACCAAGCATTGTATGTAACCTCGCTAAATCCTGTTTAAGATTCTTCCTCATTTTTAGCTTAGTGTAGGCTAGTGGTGCAAACCTTAATCGACCAAGCTAATTTTTAGTATCTGCAAACTTAGCTAAGTATTGGCTGTTAACCTTCCATCGGCCGCAATGCAATCAGTTCCTATCGTAACCTATGTTTAGTGTTGGTACATATGTCCTTATTTCGGCCTCCTCATCATCAATCATCAATTTCATAGCAATACCCAAGTTACCCGTGTACAAGCCAACGTCTTCATAAGCGACTAAAATTACATCGGTTGTCACTGTTGGATGCTAAGACGGCATTAATTTACGACCTAATGCAATGAAAATGCAAGTCACCCAACGAATCACATGTCATTACAACTCAAGTAAATCTAAGACCCTACCATAACTTCCGTATATGTATACCCAAGTCATGTTTACTCATGTACAACCCTCAAGTTACATTTGTCGTTGCCGTAGTACACTAAGCCGGCATTGACTTACGACTTAATGAAATAAAAATGCAATTCACCCAACCATTAACAAGTCATCATGACTCAAGTAAATCTACGAGCTTCCTATAACTTTCGTGCACACAAGCCATGTTAACTAATGTATTGTACAAGTCAACAAATAGAAGCATAACATCAACGACTCAAGTAACATGATTCATCGCCGTTGTACAGTTAAAAAAAAAATATAAATGGATGGTAGGTTCAGCGATTATAGGAGTGACTGATTCCAAATGAAATTTGGTTAGACAAATAACGCAGAGGCTGTGGTATCGTGATTTAAAAACCTATGGATAGATGGTCTTACCCCTATTTCTTTCTAACTTCACATCCAAACCTGAAACGACGTTCGGCACCTTGCTACAGGTCATCCACCGCATCGTTTCAGTTTTTCGCGAGCTTAGTATTTTCGAACATAGGTAGCTAAGTGCTGGTTGTCAAACCACACGCTGTAAGTCACCCTCGCTAAGTCCTGTTTGACTTTCTTCCTAATTTTCAGCGAAGTATTGGCTAGTGGTGCAATTTTGGCTATTAGCCTCCCTTCGAGCGCAATGCAAACCCTAACTCGATTGGGCGCTATTCATCTGACAGGTGTATTAATATACACTTGCAATTTTTCAGGTAGGTAAAGGTTTGTAGGTCAAGAATAACTCCCGACACCAACAACATTTTAATATTTCACCCAAAATAACTTTTACTTCATAAAACAAGTCAACATAACCATAATATTTATACTTTCAAATAATATTTTAATATTTCATTTACAATTAACTTAACTCTACAAAATGAGCATACTTTAACTTCGTAGAGTAAGTAAACGTAATCAGAAAATGTAAATAATGAAATGTTATTCATGAGTCAAGCTTGGGCAGAGTAAAAGCTAAAAAATAACATTTTCACTTATCATCTTGGTATGCCCCACACATTTGTATTTTGAATGGTGAACTTTTTCGATTTGACGATATTTTGAAGACCTTTTCCTCCCTCTATCCATCATAAATTGCAGATGCAGACCCCAAATGTGAGGCAGGCCAGAACTCATGTAGTTCGTTTTGTATTTGGATAAGCATTCCCCTTGATTGATAGCTTCACCTTTGGAACTGTTCTAAACACAAACAATTGCATTGAGCTTTCAAAGAACGTCGTCTTCTACTTGTCTTTGAATGGGGGTTGTTATTGAAATCATATATCGCCTCAACATTAATACCTACTTTATTTAATAGCATAAAGAAAATCACCATTGGCCGTCTTTGTTTATTTCTTGCCACATTATATGTAGTGCATAATTTATCAACTACATCCACTCCAGATTAGATGGCGTTATAATCCAAAATCATTTGTGGTTTTTGTGTGACTTCATCGTCTTGGCCATCATTGTGCATGCTAGAAATTACAATCCCATTTCCCGCTTTTTTTGGTACAAATGAAACTAGTGAGCAGTCTTTTGCAATACAGAAATGACCCCTATTTATAGCTCTAGCGCTAGCCCCCACCTGAATTTCTGAACATAAAGTTCAGAAATTCAGGTGGGAGCTAGCGCTTGTTTTTAGGGCTTTGTACTAAAATGCAAAACGCTATTGCAATCGCGACCAGTGTCTGTCTGTCCGTCCATCCGTCTGTATGCCACAGCACTTTTTCTGTAAAACTATAGAAGCTACACCCATGAAACTGAGTGGAAAGGTCACAAGTTGTGACACTTTGAAAGTTCAATCGTGGAAAGATTTTTCAAAGGGGTTGAAAGGGGGTCTCGCCATATAGGCAGGTGACCCTTCAAAAAAGTCGTGTAGGGTGTCTTTGGAAGTATCTTGATGAGACCTTTTCAAAACAATTCTTAAAATTCTCACGATTGGACACCTTTCATCCGAAAAATCTAAAAAAAATCGTTAATGTAGGCTTTTGTGAGTGCAACAACCACAAATACGTGAGAAGTTGAAATTCACTCAACTTTGTTACTAATAGTATGATTCACCAATTTTACATTTTCTTGAATAAATTCTTAACTGTACCTGTAAATTCATTAAATTCAGTACACAAATGACTACCTGTATTTATAAAATTGACCTGTCCTGAAAGTTTCAAAAAGACCGAATAGTATTTAACGACATTATAGCAATTTGAATTTTCCTGTATTCCTATGGAACAATATGCGCTATATTACTATGAAAACATATGGCTATGGAACAATTTGCGCTTTTTACCGACTTAGACACTACAGGTTTGCTAGGATGTTCATGAAAGCTTCAGGAATGAAAGGCATCATTCATAGCTTTGAGAATTGGTTCAGCTAGTGGTATCAGTAATGGTAAAATAAAATAGCAGCTGTTTTAAATGCGAAGATTGAATAGTTTTAGCTATTTTTCCCCAACTTCAACGTTTAAGGTATACAGGGTGTGAATGATAAGTAACCGGACTGACCTAAGGAAATTTTTTATTGGTAAAATATGTACAATTTTTCTTTAGAAATCTTCAAAGCAGTCCCTATTGGAGTCGATAACACGCTGATACCAGATTTTCCAATCCCCGAACGCTCCCTGGAAGTCGGCAACCTCGATGCTGTCTAGAGCCCTCGTCGTAGCACGTTGAACGTTTTCCAGAGTCCCGAACCGCGTCCCCTTAAGGTGTCTCTTGATCTTGAGGAATAGAAAGAAGTCCGCTGGTGCCATATCCGGGCTGTAAGGAGGCTGTGGCAAGGTTGCCCTCGACTATTTGGCCAACTGCTCGGTGACGAGCAGACAGGTGTGCAACGGAGCATTGTCGTGATGGAGAATCCACGAATCGGCAATATCCGGACGGACTCAGTGAACCCAGGCGGTTAGTCGACGGAGCACCTCTCTGTAGTACTGGCCGTTTACAGTTTGGCCGGGTGGCACAAACTCTTTGTGAACAATGCCTTTCACGTCAAAGAAAGCAATGAGCATCGACTTCACCTTCGATTTGCTCATGCGCGCTTTTTTCGGTCGTGGTGACGCCGGTGTGTGCCACTCCAAACTCTGCCGCTTCGTCTCAGAATCGTATTCGAAAACCCACGTCTCGTCTCCTGTAAGTGGTTTAAAAACTCTGGTTCGGTTGTTCGATCGTACGCTCCATTTTCACTCCGACGACGTAACTGAACACGCACTCCGCTCTCGCTCGATGCTATCTCTCCAAGCGCTTGGAGGCAACTGCTGCAGCCTGGTTTCCTTTACCTAGACCCCCACCATCACTACAGCCACAGATACCGGTTAGCAGACGCTTTGACGGCGCGGGGCAGGCTCAGTCCGGTTACTTATTATAAAGACCCTGTATGCTTTTAATACTTGATTCAATTTGATGAAAGACTGAAGATGAGTACCTACAATTAATACTCATAAGTGAAACATGTCGAGGATCCAGGAGAAAGCTCCTAACAGAAGGGCTTTGTAACCATTTAAGGGTTCGAAAAAATTGTCTGATGCCATGAATCGATGATATGAATTATTCACTCCATACTTCTTTAAAAATCGTTCAAATTCATGTAAAAGATGCATTTTGTTCCATATTAAATACGAGTATTTTTTCTGAATGCTTTGTCATGATTTTACTGTCTACGTGCGAACGTGGAACCGACCTCTCATCGGTTCTAGACGTTAAGTCTGAGTAGTGCCAACGGATGGTACCAACCGGTCAACCAATCCGTGCACCATAACCCATTCACGCGGCGGCTGCTTGTCGGCCAGCTAGATCGGAGAGGATTTCGGTCGCGGGTCTCCGAATGGGTTTCGCTCACTTACAATATTCAGCCACCTATACATGCCCGTTTTCAAACGCGTTACAAAACAAAATCATACGGAGAGGAAACCTACTTTACGTTACTCCGTATTTCTTCATCAACCAGTCAAGAACAAAAACCTAATTTTTACTTCGCGTTCCCGAATTTCCGACGCGGTACCGAAAAGTTTACTACGTTAACTCAACCCGACGAAAGTTACGTTAAAGAAAAATCAAAATCAACTAAGGTACCGCGTACCGCGCGCGACGCGAAACCGGCCTCAGCGGATTTTCTCAAACCCTACCCTCGTGACGGCATACTTACCCTGCACCTCCTTTCCCGCTGAAAAGAAAAACTACTGGAAAGGAAAGTCGTTATTAAGGTTAGCAATTCATGTTGTTTTATTTTAACTTGTGAGATATAATCAAAAAAAAATTATTATTCCTATCCATCATACTATATTTGAAAGATATATGGTTTCTTTATTTAATAACTAACTTAACTACATGTAAATAAATGTTTTGGCTTAATGACAATAAATTTTCAAATAGGATTCATCTTCTCAGGGAGCTGAATCGTAGTGTCTATTAGTAGTACGAACTTTAGAACATTTTAAAATCATGGTAAACGTTACAAAAGAATCTCCACATGTTAATGTCAGGTATTTTCTAAATTTTCCCAACAATTACGTTGTGCGTGATATAACCGTTTAATTTACTGAAATGTTATGATTAACTTTAAACTGTTTGGGTGTGAACCGATCCTCTTCTTTGATTTATTTTAAATATAGAATTTATGTATTAGCTTATTTATATTGCGTGCAATAAATCTAGATAAATCTAGGAGCAAGCTGGCTTGATTTTATATTCGCAGAGACATATTCGATATCTGTAAAACTGCATTAGTTTTATATCGCAAGAAAATATTTGTTTAGTTTTGTTTTTATTTGTAATGAAATTCATGACTATGTTTTAGTGATCCTTTGTAGTTGTAGCATAGGTATGACTGATCACCACGAATAGTGAGCTATATATATGCATAATGTATATAATATAACATTTTTTTTTTCTTTTTTTTCATATGAGGTGTGCACACCTCATAACTACCCCATAAGGCTTATGTCTAATTATTAACTTTAACGTAGGGTAGACTGGGTACGGTTGAAACGGGGGACGATTGAAACAAAGCAAATATTTCGGCACCGTACATGTTGAGATGAGTGCTGCAATAAGAGAACGAAGCGGTCGACAAGTCTAAACTCGAACTTTAGTGTTGTGTCGATCTTTGTGCGTTGTGCTTGTGTGTAGGAGGCCCCATTGTGTTTTTTGACAGGAAAGTAAGTATTTTTTGTTTGTAAATTTATGCAATTATTATGGTGTTATTAGAGCTAGATTATTAAGAGTGTTGCATCATTTTAATTGAAGGTTGTAAAATATGGCTGAATGTTTAGTTTTTGTTCAAATTTATTATCATTCTTACTGTGAACCGTTTTATACCTAGATAGGGGGTTGGGGACGATTGAAACATTTTTTGTGGGTACGGTTGAAACAGATTATCTATTTAATTTTCTTATTTCTTAGATGCCAAGGGTGCGTCAAAGGAAAACTTCAAGAGGTCAGGCCGATATATCAATGTACAAACAAGCCTATGAAGATGTAAAAGCCGGATCTTCGTTGAGAACAGCGGCAGAAAAGAATGGATTGAACCACTGTTCCCTGTTGAGGTATCTACGTAAACGAGATGCAACTGGTGGCGATGAAAATCAAGGAATGGGATACAAGGCTCACAATCGAGTGTTTAACCAGGAACAAGAGCGTGAGCTTTCTAAATATTTAATGCGATGTGCAGACATATATTTTGGCCTAACTAAAAAAGATGTCATGAAATTAGCATACGAACTAACCATCAAGTATGACTTATCGCGACCTCGGACTTGGGATGACAACGAAATGGCCGGTGAAGAATGGTTTCGCATGTTTATGCGAAGAAATCCTGAATTGTCAGTACGTGCAGCACAGGCTACAAGTCTTTCTAGGGCGACTAGCTTTAACAGAAATAACGTAGATGCTTTCTACCACAATTTGGCTACTGTCATGGACCGTTATAAATTCGAACCTCAAAATATATATAACGCTGATGAGACCGGCATAACTACTGTGCAAAAACCCGACCGAATAATAGCTAGACGTGGTGCTCGTCAAGTAGGTTCAGTGACTTCAGCCAAGAGGGGAACTTTAGTCACAGTAGCCTTTGCGGTCAATGCCATCGGAAATGCTTGCATTCTTCATCTTTCCGCGAGTGCGTTACCAAGATCATTTCATCAGGGATGGACCAATAGGATCTGCTGGAAGTGCAAATCCTTCTGGCTGGATGCAGGATGAAACATTTATTCATTTCCTGGAACACTTCAGAAAACATACAAAAGCTTCTCCTTCACACAAAGTTTTGCTTGTACTTGATAACCACTCTTCACATGTTCACATTGTCGCACTAGACTTTTGCAAGACGAATGGCATTGTGATGCTATCTTTCCCTCCTCACTGCTCACATAAACTCCAGCCGCTTGATCGATCTGTATTCGGTCCTCTGAAGAAAGCTGTAAATTCGACCTGTGATGGATGGATGCGAAGCCATCCCGGCAAAACAATGTCAATCTACGACATCCCAGGAATTTTAGCTTCTGCTATGCCGCTTGCTCTTACACAATCCAACATTCAAGCTGGCTTTCGCGCAACTGGGATTGTTCCATTTAATCGGTATTTATTTACTGAACTCGATTTTGCACCTGCATTTGTGACAGATAGGCCAAATCCTGTAAAAACAATCGAGGCAACTGAGGGCCCTATTCAGAATGCTAGTGCACCCGAGGATAAAACACCAACACCATCACCTTCTATTTTTACTTTCGAACCACCAGAAGAGTCGGAGGAGCTTTCTAATGCAGCTTTTTTTATACATCAACCAACTCTAAACACGCCACAGTGTTCACAAGTTGCAGACAGAGAACAAGAAGATATAATTGCAGATCCAGAATCTTTAATTAAACCACCCAGACATCAAAATAGTGGTAGGGTTCAGGAAATTTCACCCAAACCCTGTACAAGTTTCAAATCCGTTTCTGTGCTGACAAATCAAACAGAAAATATCGCAACTTTGGGTACACCACTTCTGTTTTCGCCGGAAGTAGTGCGACCACTACCAAAAGCTTTTCCAAGGAAACTGCCAAACAGGGGGCGAAAAACCAGGAAATCCACAATCTATACAGATACACCTGAAAAAGAAGAGATAAGAAGGGAACATGAAAACAGATTGAAACGAACCAAAGCTAAGCAAGTTAAGAAAAGGTTAGATAAAGGAAGGACTAAAAGAAATGCTACAAACAGGAAAAACACCAACAGGCAACATGAATCTTCATCAGAAGCAGAGGAGTGCTTCTGCCTGGTTTGTTTGTCAGCATATTCAGAAAGCAGATCAAGGGAAAAATGGATACAATGCATGGAGTGCAAAATGTGGGCGCATGAAGAGTGCACAGCAGGTAGTCTATGTTATGTTTGCCACAATTGTGATTCCGAATGATATCGTGACTAGATAAATAATATTGTTTAAAATTTTGATTTTTAAAGAAATAATATGTCTTAATTTTTCTCTTAACCTATTTTATAGCTGAAGTGATAAATTTTTTTTAAAACTGCTGAATTTTATTTTCTTAAGCAAAAAGTATTGAAGTTTTGTTTTGTGATTTATTTATCTATGCTTAAAAATGAAGATGTTTATAGAAATAAGGTTGTGAAGTTTCACTCAAAGTGTTTTGTTAGCTGGAGTGCTAAAATTTAGTTTTTTAATTAATGCTGTTGAGTTTTGAAAAATATAGTATGAAGAAGTACAAAAACATTACAAAAGCACCAACATCTGATTATTTCATAATTTAAGTTGTACTTAATATAAAACTTTGAAAAAAGATTGAAATTAATATAAGATTATAAGTATTTTGAAAGACTTGAATATTAATAAAAACACATTTGTGATGTTTAACTGTGCCATAACGAGTCGTGAAATGTTATTAGACGACGAGTAAATATGTTGATTTATAAGATTTTTCATTATTTGCATGTGTTTCAATTGACCCCAGGCACTGTTTCAACCGACCCTGGCATAGGGACGGTTGAAACAAATTATTTTTTTATGTTAAATTTTATTTTACACATAAAATACAATACAGTGATCTCAAATAATATTGCCCATTAGTAGATAGATATATGGTATTTAATTTAATGTATTCCCGTAATCGCTCGCTTAATTGATCCAGATGCAATGGACGATAAACGCTAAAATGTTTCAACCGTACCCAGTCTACCCTACAGTTTGATTTTAAGGGATATCTCGCAGTTTCTTCATTTTTTTTCATTTTCGAGCCTACCAGGTTGATTAAATACTCTAAGTATTTATATTTCACTAATTTTAAGCGTATTGTTCAATTATATTTGGTTGCATTACGAAAAGATGCTAAGCGAAGTTTGTGGGTTTATTTATGACTCGTGAGTGTGTGTATAATGAGTAAAGCGCAAAGGAAAATTATTGGTTGGTTAGCGCTCTTTTCAGTTGCAGTTCTAATTAAAAAGTGTTATCTACTTTGCTGTTAATTTTTTTACTTTTGAGTTGAGGTGCTATTGTAAGTACGTACTAGATTATTTATTGAATTTTATGGAAAATGATTTATTATTGGGATTTCGTTTTGCTATTTGGAAAGCGCTACATGTTTTCTCGTTTCTTTATGTTTTCTAAGAGTAATTAAATCACAGAACTTAATTTTAAGTGAGTAGAATTCTAACATCATCAAATTCAGGCTGCTACTCTCCTGACAGAATATTTGGATTTTCATCGAAATCAGCTATATTATTTCAGATTTGTCATTCCTTCTGCAAATGTATTTTTTATACATACGGTAACTTTTAATTTAACTCGAGTGTCAATTTCTTTTAGTTTTCGATGGAGAGTTGTAGCGCACATTGTATAAATGATCGTTTTAACCAAATATATTTTTGTAGCTGATAGAAGTATAATATGGAGGACGTCAATCAATAAAATTGACCAGCAAACGATTTACACAACGAAATGTGTAACATTATAAAGAAAAACATTCCACTTACAAACATAACATTATCATGTCAGCTTAAACAATAACAATTTGTTAGAGTTGTTTATTTGGATGCAAGATCCTTGCATCTATTTATACTAATTGTAGCTTTAAAACTGACCTTTGCTTTGCCTCTTACCCCGGTAGCATGGCAACGATCAATCATGCAGAAGCTAGTAAGCATTCCAGCTCCATCGTGATTGTTCTCAATCACATAACCTTAACACGATTCTTGGGATAGACAGACAGTGCTTGCATAACGAATCGTCAATGTTGACTTGAGACATTCTAGGGGTGAATCCTCATTGCAATCGTGGCAGACATGTGTCGAGCGTATGAACTCCGAATGACGGATTAGCGAAAGCATCACACATTTATCGCCCTTTTATACACGATCACTTGCAAAATGGCTAAGCATTAGCGGCGCACTGATTTTATCGGCCTAGAACTAAGTTACATCACCAGTTACCCTCGTCCAAAAGCATATTTACCTGAAATGTTTACGTTTGGGTTTATGTTGTACCACAGAATCTTCACTTTATTCACAAAACTCACAGTAGAATTTGCACACGAAAATCCCGCTGCGATAAAAGCAATTCCTCTCGATGGTGACCACTACCCACACACCTGCTACCATGTGGCTGTCAAAATTCTGTTGGCATCCCACGATAAAATAGACGTGGGATGTGCACTGGTCGCAACCAACGTAAAATGACAAGCCACCTAGCAGCAAAGTGTGTTGGCAGTGGTCACCAGCGCGTTGCATGATTCATTACAGCTTGGCTCATTGAACACTATTGAAACACTATACCTTAGATTTTCATGAAAATCGGAAGAGTAAGAGTGCCTTGGTCGATTCGAAATAAACGTATATACATATTAACTATCAATATGTGTTATTGTTTTTGCAATTCCATACAATCGAAATGGCAATAACTCACTTAGTTATGATTTGATTGCCATGAAATTTCGTAGAACACCGTTTTAATTTTTGAGCAAAATTGTAAAATTTACAAATCATGCAATAATTAAGGGGCACGAATATTGTCCGTGTATTTTGCACAAATCCCCCCCCCCCCCCCCTTGTACCACTAATGCAAAAAATAATTAATTTCTTTCATTTGGTACCCTGCTCGACTACATTTAATGAAAAAATTTATTAAGGACTTTTAAGGCGCAGCCCCCAGTGAAACTGCAAATTTGGGTAAACTTTACAGCCGTTCACCTCAGAAACGTTGCAAATATTTGCAAAAATTTTTCAGCAACAAGTCAGAATGAACCTTTGGCTATCTAATCAACTCATTACATTTTGCAAAAAGTTTGCTGCAAAAGTTATTAAATTCAAACAAAATAGCATGTTTTCGTTAAAAAATGTAGTAGATCTCGGAAACTACTTAACGTACCGAGTTGATTTAAGCTACGGTTGTTAGATCTAAAGTATTTGCAGTGAATTAACTCATCAAAAATTTAAAAAAGTTTTTCGCAAAAAATTCCCTATAACAAAATGTGGAAATTTGATACAAATCAATGTGCATGCATGATATTTGTTCAGTGCGTGCAAATTACACATTTTGTTCTAGGAAATTTTTTGCAAAAAACTTTTTTAAATTTTTAATGAGTTAATTCACTGCAAATAATTTAGATCTAACTACCATAGCTTAAATCAACTCGGTACGTTAAGTCTACTACATTTTTTTACGAAAACATGCTATTTTGTTTGAATTTAATAACTTTTGCAACAAACTTTTTGCAAAATGTAAAGAGTTTATTCGATAGCCAAAGGTTCTTTCCGACTTTTTGCTAAAAAATTTTTGCAAATATTCGTAACGTTTCTGAGGTGGACGGCTGTAAAGTTTACCCAAATTTTCAGTTTCACTGGGGGCTGCGCCTTAAGGGACCACCAGTTTTCACTTTTTCACAGGTTTGAGCTTTGTAGCTTCGATAGTTTCGGAAGAAATTTCTTATGACGCACGGATAGACGGACAGATGGGCAACTAGTAGGTTCTTGCAACAGCTTTTCAGAAAGCCCTAAACATCATGGAGCTAGATCCAATAACAAATAATTTAGAGGCTGAAATTCGTTAAACTTTGCTAATAGTAGTAGAATTTAACATTTTTGCCAGTAAAACCGTATTAATATCATTAACCCTTTTCATCACCCTTTGTAGTCGATATTAAGGCAAATATCGATTGTTAGTCGTTATTATTAGTTATTCTAGCGCTTTTTTGTTCTATTTCACACATCAGTTGGCAAGCTTTTTGATAATAGATTGCCGAATGTCAATTTCTTGTATCTGTTCTCCTTGGTAGTCATGGCGTGTTCAATTGGTGAGTTTATTTTTTTTATGTACTCCAACATTTTAAATATTTCCACTTCAGAAGTTTTGCTATACTTGAACTGAATGCATTCTTTAGTTTTTACCATGTTCAATTAAATTTTATCGCTATGATAGTGATCTGTAAGCGAAAATGTTTGTGTACATTACAATGTACAGAAGTAGAGATGGTGTGAATTTAGTTTTTGAACCTTAAGCTTTATATTACCGTTTATTTTATTATTTATGCTTACTTTTTACGTGGTACAGGTCTTCCAAAACCTGACGGCAGCTATTGGACCCAACAAGAACTTCTAGATTGCTTAGAAGATGGGAATTTGTGCAAAATTGAGCTTCTTGGAGAGGAGGAGCTAAATGAATCCAGCCCTAAAGCGATTTTGATAATGAAGCCAAAGACGAATCCATACTGGAACTGGAAGAATTAGTGCCATCCACCTCTGAAAATATTATCACTAAAAAAAAAACCCAAATATAATGGAATAACCAACATTTGTTTATTCTGCCACAAATATTTTGGAACCCACCACCTACTGTCGGTGAAGATATTGGTACTGTGAACCCATCGGAATGTTTTCACGAGTATATGACCGACTAATTATTTGATCCAATGTCAGAAATGACGAATATTTATGCGATCCAGAGCGGTTCCAATTTTATGGCTACCAACCCCAAAGAAATAACAACACATTCCACATTCTTATGGGTAATCTACAATATCCAAGAGTACGGATATATTGGGACAGCTCTGTTGGCATTCCATTGGTCATAAAAACAATGTCCGTGAACAGATTTTTCAGTTTACGAAGTCATTTGCATGTAGTGAATAATTTAAAAATTCCTAATGGCAACACAGGCATGCTCATAAAAGTTAGTCCCATTTACGAAGCTATTAGGAAAAGGTGTATGGAAATTACATCAATTGACCAATGCATTTGTACAGATGAGCAAATTGTTCCATTTAAGGAGCATCATCATTGAAACCAATATATGAACGGAAAGCCAAATCCTTGGGGATTCAAATTGTTCGTTTTGAGTGAGTCTAGCGGCTTTATGTTGGGTTTTTTGCTGTACTAGGGAGCAACAACCAAAATCAATTCGGCATATGTGAGTGAACTAGGTCAAAGTGCTGCAATTGTGGTTCAATTAAGCAAAAGAATGCAAGCCCCTGGGCACATGTTATTTTTTGATAATTATTTTTCGTCTTATTATCTTTTGCGGTTATTGAAGGAGAATCATATATGGGCTGCGCGCACAATAAGAATGGACCGATGTTTAGGAAAAAGGTTGAATAAGAATGTAGATTCTCTATTAAAGAAGGAAACAAGAGGCCATTCCAAACAATTTGTTAATAAAGAACAGGAAGTTGTTGTAACTAAATGGATAGACAACAAAGTTGTGCTAATGGCCTCAAATTTTGTAGGCAAAGGAAAACCCAATTTTTGTAAGCGTTGGAACAAACAACCGAAACAATATGGCAAAATCAGCCATCCAAAAATAGTAAAAAAATATAACACGTCCATGGGAGGAGTTGACAAGGTAGAATATTTGATTGCATTATATCGGATTTTTTTAGATCTAAAAAGGCGCTACGCATGATATTTCACGCAGTAGACCTGGCGCTTACCAATTGCTGGCTGGTGTACTGCAAGAAGTACCAAGGTGAACCGAAGCATCGACTTGACCTGCTACATTTTAGACAAGAGGTGGCTGAAGTTCTACCAAAGTCAGGAATGATCGTTCAAAGAAAACGTGGACGGCCTTTATCCGGTGAGTGTTCCCCCTCCACTAGCCTCCACCGTCTCCTTCTTCTTCATTAGCTATAGAAGTTCGATCTCTGGTAATGGTAGCAAAGGGCCATTACAGTCGTTTCCCAGACATGGACAAAAACAAAGAGGCCACCAGATGTAAGAACAAAGGATGCCATGGAAGAACTCATTGGTTTGAAGAAAGAAAGAAATTGTTTTATTGAGTTTCATTCTTTAAATTTGTCTTGTTTTTATTTCCACATTTGGCATGCAAAATAATTTGGTTCTAATATATAAACCTGTCTGTTGCAAATCGTTTTTGTATGTTCCTTTTTTATTGGACTTTGAGTACTTTTGTAATTTATTTTGACAAATTTAAATTTCGGTAATATGGCTTTGAGTACATTTGTACATTATAATGTACAACCTTAAATATCAGTAGCCGTGACAGATATTGATATACAATAATTTTCAAAAATTACAAAAAAATATATTCACTGGATTTCGAACAAAAAGAAAATTTTTCCAAGGTTGTCATAGTTTGGTACTGAATGGTTTAATTGAATGGTCGTTAAAATATCATTTTATTCTTTAATCTACAATAAAATTTACAGAAGTTATAGCCGTTTGAATTTCCTCCGATTACAATAATCATATATGATTTTTCTACTACATGGGCTTTCCATAGAACCAGACACTACACTTTTGATTGAATCTTCTCCAAACTTTTAGATTAGATGAATAACTAAAATACATTTAAGATTCAGGGCAGTCAATGATTTCAGTAATATTGGAACAAAATTTTGGCTGGTTAAATATAGTTCTTTGAAAGCAAGAATATATTTGTTGTGCATTTGGTAAAAGTTTTTCTTAAATTGAATCATTCTATTTATCCACATATTGTAGGTTAAGTACAAAACCCTTTTGAAATGAGCGTAGTTCTGTTAACCCAGTTTGTTTTAATTGCAAGGCTCCCAACAATGACATTGTTTTTGCTTTGAGAGCCTACAATAATTCGTAATTGTTGAACCAGTCGTCGCAAGTCATATAACGTCCTGATCCATACAGCGATAGTCTTGCAGCTTATTCCTTGCGACGAAGGGGTCTTCTGACTGTTTGGATGCATAAATTTCAAAATTATGTGTGTAAATCGTTTTGAAATCGACGGGAGCATAAAACTTTACACCGTATTTATTTTATTTTGATAGAATGTATTGTACAAACTAGCATCTCCCTCAAAATCCTTCCAATTTTTCATCTGCAGTAACATCTTGTCCAGGTGAATAATTATTTTAACAGTTTATTACAAACAGGTCGAAAATTTTGCGAACTGCTTCTAGCTTATCATACTTTTTTCTTTCATCTCGTGTCTTTACAAGTATGTCATCCAAGCAAGTACATCTTTGAACTTGAATCTTTCAAGTTCATTTGCAGGTGAACAAATTGTACGCCACATAAGTTTGCTCCCCATAATTCTTCCAACGACTGTCTATTGCTCCTTGGAACTCCAACCAGATAGAGCAAGGCGGTAAAACTGCAAATCACTTGGTTTCGTATCCCTTTCTCTTATGTTATTTTATTTTGCTTTTCAATGTACATTCGTATATTTGTATACCTGACTTTATATTCTATTATGTCGCAAGGACAACGTTTTCCAGCATTCATTTGGGGAACGTGCATACCAAGCATTTATATTGGGCCCAAGTAATTGCAACAAAATATTGTGCACTCTCCTACTACTTTTGGATGGAGGCTACACTTAAGACTATTTCGTTTTATCCTTGCCCATGAAAAACAACTATTTCTTCTTCAACAAATCTCTCACCATCTTGGTCTATATCGGAATTCTCTTCTCTTTCTTGTACATGTTCTTCACTATCAGTGTCAGTCTTGTCATCTCCATTGTTTTCATTGGCTAATATCTTGTCGTCATAGAGTGAAATTCGCTGAGTTTCAGACAAATCCGCTGATTTTTGTACGTCGAAATTTTGAGAAGCAGGTCTTCTTGATGTTGTAGATATAATAGATTGCTTAGATGAAGAAGCCATTCTTTTCAGAGAACAACAAATTAGTGCTGTTACACGATCGAGTGCGATAATCTGACGGACTTTATATCGTCTAACTACGTCTTACAGTCAATATTAATAGTCTTGGCTATTAACACATCACCGGGGGTCGCCCTCACTGAGTTCTTTTGTTTTCATTCAGACTTTAGTATGTTGGCTAATGGGATTTTTATCCAGAGGCTTCCCCCTTTTATTCACTCTTCGTCCAATTTGTATGCCACCAAAACCATACTGCAGCGCACATGTGAAGATTTCCCCATCATTAACCGGTTGAGTTTCGTCTTGCTAAGCCGTAGAAATTTACTCTTCTGTTCATTTTACAGTCCCCCATCCCCACAAGATCCGAAGCCACGCGCATCCACCTGGGGTACGGCGCCTGTTTAGCGCACTTTTCTGATCTGCGGCACCCCTGAGGATTACCAAAAATATCCAGCACTAACCCCTTGAACTTCAGACACCACTACTGCCACTGCTTAGCCACATACAATCTACCGGCGTAAGCAGTGGACAGTCGTTTCCCCACCGGGATACAATTAGCCTCCCCTGTAGCCAGTGACACAAAAACCAGATCAGACCCCTCGTGGCCCATCGTTCCGTTCAGATCGCAACTGCTCTCCCGGGATTTCAGTGACAATGAGACCCTCCTGGACTTCTGTGGAGTGAACATACTGCCAGCCCTTGGACAAGATCACCTGCCCCCAAAGCAGAAACAGCCAGACGTCCTCAAGTTGATGCCTTTTGGGACATTACCAAAAAGAATCCACCCTAACTTAGTTTTTTGCGCCACTGGCTGCTCCTTAATCACTCCATCCATTACTATCTGGGCATAGACATCTGCCCCCAGGAGAAGGTCAATAGCACCTGGTTTGTCAAAATATAGGTCCGCTAAGGCAAGGCCATCATATTTACTCCGGTCTATATTTTTAATGCGGCTTTCAGGCAGGCAAGAATTCAATTTTGAGAGGACAAGAGCGTCCACAAAGAGATGAGATGATGCTGAATCCCGAAGCTGGATTTTAATAGTTACTTGATATGATGCTTTCGCGGATTCCGTTTCGCCTACTCCTGTGACTATTGCCTGGATTCTTCATTTTGGCAGTTTCAAAATCTGCACTGCTTTTTTGGTGATGAGCGAAACCTGTGAACAGGGGTCGATTAAGGCCCTCATTGATTCAAGATGCCCATGCGTGCTTCTTATCCTGACCATCGCGGTTGGGAGCAGCAACTGTGGTAAGTTAGGACTACCCATTTGCAGTGTGACGGCGTCGGCTTTTGTGGAGGCAGTATTGGTGATGAGATGAGTTGAAACGCCTTTAGCGTCAGGTTCCGATGAAAATTTGTTATTTTCGTAGCTTCGGTGAAGCAAACTGTGGTGTTTTTTGCCGCAAACAGCGCACAATTTTGCAGATCTACATTTTTCTGTCTTGCTGTGCATAAGGCAATTGGGGCATAACTTCTTTTGCCTAATAAGAGCATTCCTGTCTTCTATGCTCATTTTTTTGAAATCGTCACATTGATATATTTTGTCAGACTTGGAGCAAATGCTGCAGCCGTTCTTTATCTGGTTACTAAAGCTTTTCTTCTGCCCTTTGGTGTGGATATCTTGCCTTTGATGTTTTGTAGTCTTGAGACAATCGAGGACTTGGTATCTTTTTTCTAAGAAGTTCAAGAATTCGCCAATGGAAGGCATTTCTCGAGGATTGGATAGGCTTTCTTCAAATAGTCGTAGGTTTTCAGCATCTAGCTTCCGCATTGTAATGCATACGATTATTGGTCCCCACTCATCGGTATTGCATTTTAAAGTTTTAAGTGCCTTCATGCATTCTCTTATAAGGTCGTATAACATTATTACGTCTTGCTGCAACCTATGTTCTGACCTTTTTGCATCAATAATTGCGTCGATATAGGTAGTTATTATTTTACGGTTATTGTTGAACCTGGCGCGGAGAAGGCTTAGTGCAGTTTCATAATTGCAGCTGGCAAGTTGTAGATGGCTTACCACTCGTCTCGCATCTCCTTCTAGTGCATTCAGTAGATACTGCATTTTCTCGACATTACTCAAATGGTAGTCATTGTCGATGACATTTAAGAAGATATCGATGAAGGGTTTCCATTGCTTATAGTCACCATCGAATGCTGGAATCTTTATGGGTGGTAATTTAGGAAAGTTACCGGGCCTGTTAAATTCTTGATATGGATGGTTGGCAATAGACTGAGTCGTTATCGGCCAGTTTACTGAGTGATTTATGTAGCCAGGATTTGCGTTGGAACTCGAGTAGCTTAAGGTGCTAGTTGCTATCGGTAGGCCGGCTGGTGACGCAACTGTTATCGTATTAGCACTGGTTGCTGCTGGGAAGCTTGTTGGAGCCGTTATTGCGACAGGATCTGTTGTGTTTGCTGCATTATCCTCTGTGGTGATTAATTTTGATGTGGTGCCCAATCCAACTTCATTTTTTCCAGGATAACGATGTTTTAAAATGCAGTCGCTGGCGTTTATGTAAATAGCATAAGTTTGCTCGTAAAGCATTTCAGCGAGATAAGGATGTTCGGCTGGTATAAGCTGTAAAAACTGCTTGTGCTTTTCTGAGAACTCCCTCCAATGGTTCTCCAGATCCTCTAGCCTTTTCTTCACATACTCCTCCGTTTTTCATTCAGCAGAATCTTTTTTAAAATTCCTTAAGATTCGTGGAATTTCGTCTGCAGAATTTTTCTGGCATCTGAGAAGTTCTTCTGCCTGTGTAGCCATAATCAAGATTAATTATTTGAGATTAATCGAGTATGGTTCGGTGTAGTATTGATGTACCAACAGTGTATCGTCTTGGAACCGATAAATCGCTCTAGTTTAGCTGGCGTGTGTTGAATCTTGTTAATTCTGTAGACTGGGTTGAGCCAAAATTCAACAGTGTGTTGAGTTTGACCCTTGACGTTGGCGTTTATATTCAGCTCTTGAAATCAGGATAGAACAGTGTGTTGGTTCCTGTTTCGGATGAAATGTTGTGTTTCGTTGAATGGGTTGAGCGTTAATTCAAGTGTGTTGAATTTAGCTTTAAATCTTGACCTGGAAACGGCTTGATAACAGGACCCAACTATGCGGCAAGTCCAGTTTTTGATGTGTGGTACCACTGGTGGCTGAATCGGCTGTTAATTCAACAGTATGTTGAATTTAGCTCCTGATTGACTCCTTACGATGAGCGATGGATAACGGCTTTCGTTTTTTAGCAGGATATTCAACAGTGTGTTGAATATGAGGCTCGATACAACAGTGTGTTGTATCCTGGTTAAACCTTATTGGAGGTCCTTAAAACGGCAACAGGATATCAATATTCAACAGTGTGTTGAATATGAGATTGATACAACAGTGTGTTGTATCCTGGCTCGAACTAATTGGAAGTCCTTGGAACGGTAACTGGATGTTGATATTCAACAGTGTGTCGAATATGAGATTCGATACAACAGTGTGTTGTATCCTGGTTCGAACTAATTGGAAGTCCTTGAAACGGCAACTGGATGTTGATATTCAACAGTGTGTCGAATATGAGATTCGATACAACAGTGTGTTGTATCCTGGTTCGAACTAATTGGAAGTTCCTAAATCCGGCTCGACGGACCATGTAAAAATTCAACGTTGTGTTGAATTATGTATAAAAATGAAATTAAACACCTCTATAACTATCGGAATTCAATCTGATTTATTGATACAATTCACACCTAATTTATAACAAAATTAAGCTGACATGATACAATTTCATTAACCAATGTTCAATAAAAAACTACAAATAAAAATGCTGATCTTAAAATGCCAATGTACTTTACGCTATGAACAAAACTGCTGATGTACTTTATGAATAATTAAAGGTAAAAAGTGCTGATTGGAAATGCTAATGCACTTTATGGTGTGAATAATTAAAGGTAAAAAAGTGCTGATTGGAAATGCTAATGTACTTTATGGTATGAATAAAAAAGTGCTGATTGGAAACTTGCGGGAAAGAATGGGTGAATGTACTGTGTGACCATTATTAATTTGTTCCGGCTGGAACATTTAACAATATCTTTACAACGACTGCTTCATAATCTTTACAAGAGGTAATTTAAAGACAATATTTGCTGATATTATAATTTGATATTTAGGTTGCTGATTTTAATTAATTCATAAATGAAAATTCCAAACTGATTGATAGGTTCATGTACTGAATATAGAATATCGTATTGTATCATGTATCCGATTATGTCGTAACTCGCGCAGTCCACCTTCCCTTCGCGCAATTCTCCCAAGACTGATGCGAATCGTTGAGTGGGCGCTGTCTTTCCTCACGGACAACCATCTTCCTCGCATCCTTGTTTTGACGCAGATAAATAGAGCGACGCTCTCTAGCAAGGAGGCCGACAGGTATCGCGCCTGCAATAACTTTCACTGCCAAATCAGAGATTGTTGAGTACGAAGATGCAATCCTCAATGCTCCTCTTCTCTGTATCTGTGCCAGGCGTTTTCGGTAAACCTTCTTACTGAGAGCACCGCCCCATACCTCTGCTCCATACAGTAGCACTGAGCCTACAGCACTCATCAAGAGGCATCTTCTTGATGGGCTGCGTCCCCCTACGTTAGCCATAAGTCGACTCAGAGCCGATATTCCTGGAGCAGCCTTCTCAGACGTTGCCCTGATTTTCCCAGAGAAACTCATCTTCGAGTCGATCAGTGGCCCCAGGTACTTCACCGATGGCTTTGATTCGATTCGCATATCTCCAATACTGATTATCCACACTCTAGGGATTCTCTTTTTTGTCAAGATGACCACTTCGGTTTTCTCCAGTGCTAAACTGAGCCCGCGAGCGGTCATCCCGTCCCTCACTTGGTGCATAAACATACCTAGCCTAAGTTGCGCTTGTTCAGCGGTGCATCCAGTGACCTGAGCCACAACATCATCCGCATAGCCGATCAAGCGTGACTCATCTGGCATCTCGAGTCTCAGTAGTCCGTCGTAAGACACGCTCCACAGGTCCGGACCAAGGATAGATCCCTGGGCAACACCCGATGTAATTTCCATCCTTTGTTGGCCCTGTGTCGCATCGTAGAGCAGGCTTCGGTCCTTTAGGTAGTTCTTCAAAAGCCGCATTAGATATTCTGGAACTTGAAAAGAGTTTTCCAGCGTATCCAAGAATATCCACCCATCTAGCGGAGTTGAAGCTATTCCTGACGTCGAGTGTCACCAACAGGACGATGCGTCGCTTGGTGCGATTATATGCGTCTGCCTTTTGGACTGCGTTCACCACCTCTGCAATCGCATCAATGGTAGAACCTCCTGCTCTAAAGCCGTACTGCCGAGGAGATAGGTCCCCAACAGCACGAATCGCATCAGTGAGTCTTCCATTGATTCGGGATTTCCCTTCCCATTGCTGATCAGGACGAGCCTCGCCACCTTCCATCGTACCGGGAAAACCGGGAAAACCCGTCGGCAAGCGTTGAATTGGCTGAGCAGCAAGTCAGAAATAGTGATAGACAAGCCGTAACACCTCAGCTTCCATTTCGACCTGAAGCCTTCCTCGCTTTTAACGAAAGAACTGTCTCTTTCAGTTCCGGCTGTGTGAAAAGTGGACACTTGACTGCTGTTTCATCATGGACAGCGTCAACACGGATGGAGTGCCCGCAATATCTCGTCCATTTTTTCCGCATCATGTATACAAGGTTTCCGTAGGGTGCCAAGCTTCCGCATAAATAGCTTGTAGCCAAGGCCCCACGGATCCTTGTTCACATTGTCCACTAGATCTTGCCAGCAGCGAGCCTTGTTGTTGTTGATCAATTCGCGAAGGTATTTCCTGACCGACTTATATGCTGCTGCGCGGTTGCATGCCTCGTCACGGTTCCGCGCCCGTTGGGACTCACGCCAACGCTTGTGACACTCCCTTCGCTTGTTAGCGATTTCAGTTGACCACCAATACTTTGGGGGTTGCCGTACCGGGGTTTTCGACGGGGCATAGAAGCATTGCAAGCAGTGGTGATGATGCTCATAGTTGAGTACACCCCGTCTTGAGCTGCCAGTTCCCTGCAGCGGTACACCTGCTGTGAGAAACTCAACGAACCTCTCGACATCAATCCTTCCGGTATTCCATCCAATTTTAGAAAGCCGAGAGCATGGACGTCAGGAGACAACATCACTGATCTCAAGCAAGATGCACTGATGATCACTGGCTGAGTATTCCTCTAATACTTTCCGATTGTATATCCTCTATACTAAGGCTCCATGGCGAATGTCACGTCCGATATGATTTCTTCACAGCCAATATGGCGGAACGTTGGCGTATTTCCAGTGTTTAGTACGACGAGCACCATCCTGGCCGCCATTTTTAGGTTTTTTTTTCCCGCGGATCTGTTTGAGGCATGCCCCATTCGATTGCTTTCGCGTCTCCCCCAACGAGCACGTTGCCTTCTTCGTTCGAGACAGCGCCCTCCAAAGCATTAAGCTTGGCTTGGAAAGATGATATCGATGCCACTTGAACGGAAGGTATTGTAGCCGTTATATTATCTGGGACCAACGGCTTGAATGATATGTTTTCAGTTAATCCCTCTTCATTTACTCCTAGTGCGATGATTGATGCAATTCCCTATGTATTGATTTTGTGAGTTCCTTCAACACCTTAAGTGGAAGCATTGACATTCTTTAGTTGAAGCCCAAGATATTGTACTGCAGAGCTAGTGATAAAAGATCTTTGCGCTCCCATGTCGAGTAAAGCGCGGAAAGTCACAATTTCCCCAGAGTGTCTTTGAACTTTTATAATTGCTGGTGAAAGTAGTATATTTGTGTACTTGATAGCATAATTTGCCTGTACATATTGGGTCTTCACTTCTGCTGTACTAACAAGTGTTTTCCTAACTTCGTCACTGTGAAGTATTGCATGATGGCGCTTGCCACATAATTTACACTTGTATTTGATGAGCAGCTAGTGACCTTATGCTTGTTCCTAACGTTGTTGTAGCATGGTTGTTTTGAAGACACAAATTTTAGTTTTGCCTGAACATCTAGTTTTTTGAAAGCCTCGCAATCTGTCAGTCGATGTCCAGCTTTGCACTTTATACAACACTGTTTGACTTCAACCGCTGTTGTGTGTACAGTAACCACTTTTTTCCCTGCTGATTTTGCAGTTCCTGAAAGTGCTTCCAGTATTATTAGTCTCTGTTGCACGAAGTCCAAGAATGCTAAAGGCGTTGGTATGTCGGTTTTACCACTTATTTTTTTCTGCCAATTTCTTTGCGATTCTTCATCCAATTTGGGACTCAATATGAAAATCGTTAATATATTGAACGATTTTTCTCCAATTGCCAGCAAACACACCTCTAGTTGATGTGTTATATCAAGCGAACCATTGAAACTATTGGCATGATGTACGCTACGTCTTTGTAACTCCCAAAATCGCTGCAACACTTCCTGTGCAATAACTTGATGATTATTGTATATTTCCCCAAGAAGCTTCCATGAAACGCCGAAATTCTCCTCTGTGATGCTCATATGACTGATTAGTTTTTCTGCATAATTCTTAACTGCGTTCATCGGATATTGTAGCTTCTGAACAGAGCTCAGCTGATTGTTTTCGTGTACCATACACTTAAACAGGTCGCGAAAACTGAACAACGAAGAATATCTCCCATTAAAAGTTGGGAGGTGAATCCGTTCCAGCTTTACCGAGTCCAACATCACTGATTGCTTGAACCACTGATACTCGTAGATTTTAGGGCAAAATAATTTAATATACTCCAAAACCAGATTTTCCAAGGCATCGTATTCTTCTTTGTATGCCTTTAGAGAGTCTGGATCCTTCTCAAATAAGCTATACGTTGTCGGATGCTGTTCCTCGCAATTCTTCCAATCTCGTTTCAAAATATGCCATTGAATACCTCTTTTAACTGTCCTTTTTGAAATTACTGATGATCCGCTTCGTTCCGATAATCCAAGTACACCCAGATGTAGCTATACAAAAATAATTTTGATTCCAAGAATCGTAGGCCAATATGCTCCTGATGATTAGTTCCCTCTCAACTAGTAATAGTCTGAAAAATAGATAATAGTAATTTCCTCATATAAACTTTTACTCAAAGGACCAAAAAAAATGTTATAATGTTCACAGAAAGACTGGTTGCACTTGAATAATTTTTTATTTGCAACAATTTGTTTTTATAATAAATTCTTACATACTTAACAAAATCACAGAAAATATTTTTGCTTACACAATCAGTTTATTGATCATATCAAAACGTAAACAGAGTTCAATTGAAACAAATGCAAGTAATCGATTTTAAGTTATTGAACTTGAATCGAATGTGAAATGAAATTTGCTTACAATATGCAATTGCATAAATTATGAAACTTATTGAAATGTTAACGTTATGAATTTAATTTAAATGTTCATTACGAAAGACATTGTGCAATATTTGCAATTTAATGAAATTAGTTGAAAGTAATTAACCATTTAAAGTTTAAAGAATTTTAAAGAATTAGTTCACTGAGATGAACTTATAAGTTCATTGATATGAACACGGTCAATGTTTTGCTTTAAGAAAGTAGCACAGGGTTGACTAGTGTTTTGTAAATGCGGAGCTTATTTTGCCTGTGCACTACCGTGGATCTTAAAATGGGAGGTACGGAGTAAAAAGCTTTATTTACGCCGCATAAACATGCGGCTTCATGTGTCGTCTTTTTCTGTGCCTATTCTATTCAGGTTGGCTCTAAGGTATACAAATCTTTCCACATTTTTAAGGTTGTAATCGCCTACGGTCATATTTAGTCGAACTGGAGTTTTCTTCCTTGTTTGAGTAATGAACTTATTTTTAATTTCATTAACTCGTACTCCAATTTGGTTTGCTTCAGATTCTAGGCTCAGAAATACTTTCTTAGCATCTAAAATTAAACAAGCGATAATATTAACGTCATCAGCACTTGCTACCAACTGTTTGGACTTGAAGATTAGTGTGCCCGAGGTTTCAGGTGATGTCTTATTAATAACGTGTCCCAGCGCAATTTTAAAGAGCATTGGAGCAAGTCCATCTCTTTGTTTTAAGCCTGATTCTATTCTAAAGCTTTCCGTTAGTTCACCGTTTACCTTGACCTGGAACTCTGTGTTTAGCATCCTGACCTTGACCATGCGTTCTAGGTTTTTTGGGGATACCAAAGTCAAGCATTATTTTTTACACTGCATTTCTGTTGCCACTGTCGTATGCTTGCTTGAAGTCTACAAAGAATTGGTGGACATCGCACTTTTCGAGCAACTGCTTTACTGAGAATATTTGGTCTACAGTAGACCTGTAATACTTTCATTATACGGTTTTTATTTTCTTGCTATGATTTTGGAGACCAGTTTATAAGATGCGCATAGCAGAGCAACGCCTCCATAATTATCACATCTTAATTAGTGGTAGTAGTCGAATATAACAAAGATTAAGATTAGCTAAAACAATATATATTGAAACGATACCTTTGGGGAGAGAAGTGCGCATCCATAATCTTTTAAATATAGGAAAACAAAGTTAATTATACTAACTATTAACTGAAATCACATTTTTTGCATGGACAAAAGTTTTTACACACTTACATAAATTGTCACTCTGACGAGACTGATATTGATCAAAGAATAAGTAAGTCCCGAAACATATTTGACAGTTAGTTAGAATGTATTATAACGTAATGATCTTGGCCCACAGGCGGAAAAGATTTACTCAAGAGGGTCTCAAAATACTTTTTATTTATTTAAATAGAATGAATTGAACGAAGCAAAACAATGTAAATTTTGAAACGTCTCTCTAAAATACACACCTTCAAAAACTTACTACAGCCAATTTTAAGGGTTTTTCACTAAAATACAAAACCCTATAGCAATCACGACCTGTGTCCGTCTGTCCGTCCGTCCGTCTGAATGTCACAGCACTTTTTCTCCGTAACTATAGAGGCTACAGCCATGAAACTTTGTAGAAAGGTCAGAAGTGGTGACTTCTTGAAAGTTCGATGGTGGAAAAATTTTTCAAAGGGGTTTAAGGGGGGTCTCCCCGTATAGGGAGGTGACCCCTCAAAAAAAATTTTCACCATTGGTAGTCGAGTAGGATGTCATTGCAAAGGTCTTAGTGAGGTCCTTTTAAAACAAATCTTAAAATTGCCTTATCAGTACCGAGGGGGGCAGGGGAAGGGGAAATGTACGAACTTTTCGTGTACCCCCCTCCTTCCGCTCGCGATTCCACCTGTATCCAATGTGAAGCTCTGTTATCCACAATTTCAGGAATACACCTCTTGAGTTACTGTGGGAGTTCAGCTATGATGAATGCTGAGAATTAAGAGCACCAGCAAGAATATAATAACTTTGCAGCCTATTCAATTCTTCTTCTTCTTCCGTTGCATAAGCCGAGATAACGAACAGGTTATCCCCACCTTGCAGTAAAATTTTGATGACGGATGGAAATCCAAAGTTTTTGAATTTTGATTTATCAATATGTTTTCAACGATAAGGTCTTCCAGCTATATACCGGTACCATCCCGCCCATCACTGTTCGCTTTATCGTTTCTTATGAATCCAAAATCTTTGAACGATGTCATCGGGTGCCACGAATTGAGCTCGGTTTCAGTGATCAGCATGGTGCCAGGCTTTCGTTTTATTATGAATCCAACATGAAAGTCACGTCGAGGAAGAGTAACAATGCAATTTATGTAGATAATTAGAAAAAAACAAGAAAACCG
>OZ017738.1:197062265-197132265 GCA_963969285.1 Odontomyia ornata | reverse complement strand
ATTTGGTGAGCTCCCAGCACTATTCATGTACACTTGCCAGAAAATGTATCCATACAACATCACAAGAATGCAACATATTAGGAAATTCATGCCAAAGAAAGCTGCTGGATTTAAATATTTAAGCAACAAAATGTCTTCGTTAATGACACTATCTTTTCTATAAATGTTTCTTGTGATAACTAGATTTTACCAATCAAAAACAAAAAAGCCTCACTTAAACGAACCAGAAAAAGTATCCGTACATGACACTATCAATTGGAAATATTCAAATATTTAATGACATATCAGTGCTTATAACTTGTCGGGTAACCTTTTCTCTTAAGGACCTCCTAAAGTCGATTTGGCATGGAGTGAACCAATTTGGCTGTTTCCTGCCTGATAATTTTGCCCCATTCATCGACGATGACGTTTTTCGGCATTTCCTTCGAGGTTATGCTGTGCGGACGGACCCTGCGCTACAACAAGTCCCATAAATGCTCAATGCGATTAAGGTCAGGGGATTGGGGCGACGTACACAATTGATGTTTTGTGTTGTAGACTAACCAAAGCTTCACATTGTGTGCTATGTGCTTGGGATCACTCTCTTGCTGGAACTAGAAATCGTCACCAAGCCTCAACTGCTGAGCGCTTTGCTTGAAATTTAGCTTCAAAATATTAAGATAACCGTATTGATTCGTTGTTGATTCTATAAACACAAGTTGGCCAACTCCTTCTGCCGCCGTACACCGAAGACCATCACACCACCTTCACCATGTTTCACAGTCGGTACGAGATTTTCTTTTTCAAGGGTAGTACCGCTCTTCCGCCATACTGACTTTCTTCCTTCAATGCCAAATATACGAAATTTGGCTTCGTCAGAGACTAGGACCTGTTCCCAAAACTCTGGTGGCTTGTTAATATATTTTTTTGCGAAACCCATACGTGTCTTCCTGCTCACTTCGGAAACGTATGGCTTCTTACGTGGTATGCGTGAGCGATACCTATCTCTCTCTAGTATTTTCCGTAGCAGTTACTTGAGAATATGTTTCAGCTGCCTGCAAAAAGTTTCTTTTTTTGCGTTCAGTCAGTGTGGAGGGTTAACCGCAACGAAGCTTTGACATGATCGAACCAGTTTTATTAAATGTTTTCACCAAATACTGAACAGAGGAGTGAGTTCTGCCTACTTTTTGACGAATTTCACGGTACGTTTTCCCTTCACTCTTAAATCTAAGCATATCTTTCCTGTCATCAGCACTGATTTCGCTCATTTTGGGGATCATCATGTATTCTAGTGCACAAAAAATTAAAAAAAAAATTCCACTCACTCTTAAAGTAGAGTTATTATCGGACCTAAAAACATTGATATGCATCTACATATGTCATATATATATATATATAAATAAATAAATATATATATATATATATATATATATATATATATATATACATATGTATTTATATATGGAAACATAAAGTTCACTCCAGAATCAATTTTAAAAAATTTACTTAAAAAGATCCTTCTTAACCGTATCACTCGTTCACGTTTATTGGATACCTAGCGCCTTCGTTTCCAGTTAACTATGGCTCCTAATTTTCATAAAAGTTTCAAGATAATTATACCCTATAATTCAATGAAAGCTGGGCTATGCATTTTCATCTTCATCTGTAAAGTTATAATCAGTTATAGAAGGAGAACAATCTCTTTTTAGGTTGCGACTCTCACCGGTCCTTAGTATGGAAATCACTGATTTTAGATTTCTGGGCATATGCTATAATGTATAATATTGTACCAACAGGAAAGTAAAGAATCAACTTTATAATTTGCAATCATTCAATCCTTATTATTTCTTCGGGGAATTTTATAAATCCTATATGCAACGTTTACGTCTCAGGATGTAAGAAGGATCCTTTACTAAGCTCATCGGTAAGCAAAGAATGAAGGCGGAAGAGAAAAACATCCTAAAATGTTCCCTCTAAATATTGTTGAATTGTATTTATGCCACATTTAAAATTAATTTATTTGTTATTTCCGGTAGAAATGATTAACTAAAATGTATCGTTTATGCAAAAAATTAAGGATGCTTATCATTTTATCATCCGTCACCAAAGGACTTGGTATCTCCATCAGATCCTTGAAGAGTGTCAACTAATTGGCACTTTTCG
Source organism: Odontomyia ornata (assembly GCA_963969285.1). Lineage (NCBI taxonomy): Eukaryota > Metazoa > Arthropoda > Insecta > Diptera > Stratiomyidae > Odontomyia > Odontomyia ornata. The sequence continues at coordinate 197,130,123 of OZ017738.1, read as the reverse complement.
GAAGAAATATCATTTAAATTCAATTTATCGACATCAATGTATCATATTGAACTTTGAATATCGTTTGAATGTCTTTGGAAGGATTACAATTCTTTTCCGATACATTTTAGATTAATATGTTGTCCTTCAGTTGAAACCTCTACAATCAAAATCCTTACATGCGTCGACCAGTTATGCTGAAAAATCGGGGTCATAGTCGGAAATTTTTTAGTTCTAACGGTAAAAGTCCTTTGCCGTAACTTGAATTCCTTATCCTTTAAACGGAACCTAACAGGAAGAAAGACGTATCATTTATCAAAAACAGGACTCTTCTATATATCTGCATTCAAAAGTTATGCGTGAACATACATAAAAAAAAACAAAAAAAATATGTACATTATGAATTGATAACCTTCTTTTCTTTGGAAGTCGGTTCAAAATGAGATGAAACTGAACGTGGCTGAATCAAAGTTGATTTTTAAATCTTGTTTCTTGATTCATTCTTATCGAGAAACGAGTTGTGGGTGGATTTTAAGCAGCACTCCATTGTTTTTACTTACATTAATTACATTACTTACAGTATTGTCTGCTGGCCCTCTAGTGGTAAGTGCAAATGATACCCCGTGAATAAATTTAACTTCTGCATCTTGACATAGGGGCATCCTCAATATTGTTACATATCCAAACAATTCTGCGAGCTACTGTCTGAAAGTGACGTCACTGCGGCTATCAGAATTGCTCCAATATTCTACTATTATACCGCGGTATACTTGCATTTATTTTCGAATAAATTTAACTTCTGCATCTTGACTTAGGGGCATCCTCAATATTGTTACATATCCAAACAAACGAATGTACTCGAAAGCACAAGAACTAACCAAGTAGATCCATGATCAATATCTGAAAGTGACGCTACTCCGGCTTTTCAGAATTGCTCGAATATTCCAGGTAGTTTTCGTCAGAACATTTGCCAATGTATGAGAAATGGATTGAATGACTAGAGACCCTATATAAAGCCGAACTAAATGAATCCGGGTAGTAGTAAAACCATGACAGTAGAAGCTGCGATAATGTATAGCGCAAGTTGAAGGCGATATTGATAGATAGTGAAGTGATTTTCGTGAGATAGACAGTTGGAATATAAGTTGATAGACAGTAAAAATTAAATTTAAATGCGATTTGTAAAATAGTTAAATTAATGGTTGTGCTGTTCTCAGTAAATAAACTCTTTTAACTCAACTTAAAAGACATTGCGTTTCCACTTTCCCGGAACGTTAAAATTATTGGCCGCGAACCTTAACACGAGTGTCGAGAAGTGAGAAAGAAAACTTTCAAAGTGAAAACTTTTAGAGGTTTTTAAAATGCCAAATAGTGAAATTTAACGTAGAAATTGGTGGAAAAAAAGCCAAAATAATAAAAATGCCACAAAGCTAAAATTTAAAAATCAATGAATTGACCATATCGGAGCTTAAGGAGGAGTTCGAACAGCAAAATCTAGCTATACAAGGTACAAGGGCCGCACTAGTTGTACGCTTGCGTGACGCGATCGAGTCGGAAGGCATGTATCTGGATTAGGGTGAGCCCTCAGATGCGGCAAAAGGCGGAGAAGGAAAAACACCAAAATCAAAGGAACCAGAAAATGCGCTGGTGCAAATGTTAATGCTGATGCAGCAAGAGCAGCGATAGCAGTCTTCAAGTTTAACTGCTAAGCTTAATGAACAAACAGCAAAGCTAAATGAACAATCAGTGAAGCTAAATGAAAAATCAGTGAAGCTGGACCAACAAATGATCGAAACCAAAGCAGATTTTCAAAAACAGTCAACATAAATAAAAGCGGAGCTCGGTAGTCTGAAAAACTGAATTAAATGCGTCGAGGAAAAGGTTTACTAGGTCAGCCAGGTCAAGGAGAGAATCAACCATGAGATGGAAAAAGTGAAAACGGAATTGGAATCAGCGTAGGCAGTAGTAACGACCTCACCAGCTCCGCTGACAACCGCAGCGCCAAGCTCATCCAGAAAGGCGAAAACATCAATATTCGACGGGCAAACCGTCGAGAGTATTTGCAAAATCCAGTTTGAAGCCGCCGCTGGGACAAAAAAACTGGAATGAGCAGGAACGAGTGACTGCATTAACTCTTGCTAGAAGAGGCCCAGCTGCTGAGCTTTTGCCAACTATCCCCATTGACTTGCGCTCAAACCCGGCTGCTATAATGAATGCGCTCAACATGCGTTATGGAGGTGATCATTTGAAGCAGCCTTATTGGTCACGGCTACGGCATTGGATGCAGAAGTCGGGCGAAACCTTACAGCAGCTAGCCCAAGACATTGAATGATTGGCACTTTTGGCTTACCCAGCTTATGACCCAGAACATCGAGATAATGCAGCAAAAGAGGCATTCATCAATGCATTAAAGGACCGTGTCGTACTTCCAAACGATTCTGCGAGCTACTGTCGCAATTGTTGTTGCAGCTATTAATAGCATCATGATCAATAAACGAATGATCCATGATTAATATCTGAAAGTGACGTCAATGCGGCTATTCAGAATTGCTCGAATATTCCAGGTAGTTCCCGTCAGAACATTCGCCAAAGTACGAGAAATGGATTGAATGACTAGAGACCCTATATAAAGCCGAGCTGGATGAATGCGGATAATATTAAAACGACGATAGTAAAGCTGCGATAGTGTGTAGTGCAAGTTGAAGGCAATATTGATAGATAGTGAAGTGATTTTCGTGAAATAGACGGTTGGAATATAAGTTGATAGACAGTAAAAATTAAATTTATATGCGATTTGTAAAATAGCTAAATTAATGATTGTGCATTCTTAGTAAATAAACTCTTTTAACTTAATTTGAAAGACATTGCGTTTTCACTTTCCCGAAACATTAAAATTATTGGCCGCGAACCATAACACGCGACAATATCATATACGGTTACTGAGCGCATGGACTTCTTTGTATTTAACGCATCAGTGGTGCATGGCACAGTTGGCAGCCAAATTGCCAAATCGTTGACGTCCGTAACAATGGTTGTCTTCTCTTTCCTGAAGGCACTACTATATCATTACTCTGAAATTCAAATACTCGTATATTATCTGTTGAAGATACTGCTTTCATTAGTAGTTTATACAAAATAAACTCGTAAATCTTTTTTCCGGCGATCAATATGCTTATTTTAAAGTTTTTAATTGAAATGAACTCAATTTCTAGTAAAGCGTCTTTTAGCATTTGAAGGAGACCGACCATCTCCTCTCCGCAGTCCACACCCCTCCACAGGTAGGTCTGATTTTTTCACATTTAGGGGTATAGGGGAAGTGTGAAACCTACCTAAACTTAAAAGCATCTTTGGTTGAATTAAAGCAACCCTGTGATTTCATTTGAATTTTAATTTTCTCTGCATTGACTATTTTAATTTCAAAATTACTTAATCTACTTTTGGCTGCCAATAGCCGAAACATATGTTCACCACTTGGTCTGAATACCATTATGGGTGGAACCTTTTCTGCCTTGTTGATAGTTTTACGTGAGGAACCAGTAGAATCGTAGACTAAAATCAACTTTTCAATCTTTTCTATATCTTCTGTCAGTTTTTCGACTGTATTTAGTGCCACCAGCACTTAAAATTTCTTTCGGAGTCGTTTACTTCACATTCTTCTCCACCTTCATTTAATGTTGGACTAGTTTTTGAAACTCGATCCCTTTCTTGACTAGTTCTTTGAGAGACTGTATCCGTAGCTTCAGCTCATCCTTTACTTTTCGTACTTTATGTATTTCTTCATTGTTAGTGATTTTCGGGTTTTGTAAAATAAAAACTTTTTTTACTGTATTCTATTAATATTGGTACATGTTTGTCCCTCCGTTCCTTCGTCTATCCGGCAGTGCATTACAGCAACCAAAGGAGCTAGAGAAGCTACAGTCGTCAAATTTTACAACTGAAAAAATCTCAAAAGGTTCTAAGGAGGGTCTCCCCGTGTAAGGATATGAACTCTTATAATATGTTTTTACTTAACACAGTCGAGTAGGGCATCAAATGAAAGGTCTTGGTAAGATTTTTAGGTAAATTTCTCGAGAGAAATTTACCTATTGCGGAGAGCATCATATATCTATATATATATATATATATATATATATATATATATATATATATATATATATATATATATATATATATATCTATATATATATATATATATATATATATATATATATATATATATATATATATATATCTATATAAATATATATATATATATATATATATATAAATAAATATATATACATATATATATATATATATATATATATATATATATATATATATATATATATATATATATATATATATATATATATATATATATATATATATATATATATATATATATATATATAGGATATAACGAAATTTGTGACCACGCTAGAGGCTGCAATTTCGCTTCGATTTTCACCAAATTTTCAGGAAAGGTGTATTGGGTAATTATCTCGGCTAAGTTCGTGAACCAGTTATATCGCCCGTGCAAAAACAAAATGGCGGCCATTTTAGACGAAAAATGGTGATTTCTGTGCTGACCAAAGTATAGCTCCGATTTGGATGAAATTTGGTACAAAGATTTACTGATGTATGTGATGAATCTCACAATAAAAAATCCAAAGTCTGTACAGCAGAAACAAAATGGCGGCCGCTCAAAGGTCGAAAAACGTGCAAAATTTTGTTGTTGTAATAGTGGTCAAAGCTTTCAACAGATTTTCATGAAATTCGGTAGTTTGATAGGAATTATAAATATCTAGAGAATTACGTAAAAAAACTGGAGGTCAGGTTGCAAAAAACAAAATGGCAGCCAGTTGAAGGTCAAAATTTCAAAGGCTTTTAAAAGTCGCAATTTTGACCCGACATATACGAAACTTGGTTCCAAGATAGACATTACTTAGGCCTACAGTCTTTGATATTTTGGTGATCATGCATTTGCAAATTTCAAAATGGCGGCCGTTTAAATATGCGTTTTTTTCATGTCTTTGTGGCCCTCTAGCGGTCACATTTTCCAACGGATTTTGATGAAACTTGAGATTATGAACCTCTGTACTATATTATTATATTTAACAGGAAATTATCAAAATTGAATGAAAAATAAAAAAGTCGAAAATTTAAAGCCTAATATTTTTAGCTGCCATTTTCACTAAAAATTGAATTATTTTGCCCTGTCTAGAGTGAAACTCCTATTTGAACGAGATAGTACACTGATTGATGAGGTCCTAGCATACAAAGATTTAAAATAATCCAAAATCAAATGCATGCATTCAAAATGGCGGCCCCCAAAGGTCTGAAGGCAAGCGCAATTCGCTATTTTAGTGCCAACTGAAATAATGAATATTTTTCATGGAAATGTTTTAAATGACTTTACTTGAAAGAACTTATAAACCAGATCATTTTTAAGATATTGTAAAATATTTTTAACAATACCCTAAAAAATTATAAAATCGCGACTTGTCTGTCTGTCCGTCCGTCCGCCCGTTTGTTCGTGCATTATAACAAGTTTTCTCGCAAACCAACTATATATATATATATATATATATATATATATATATATATATATATATATATATATATATGTATATATATATATATATATATATATATATATATATATATATATACATATTTTATACATATATATACATACGAGTATACATCTATACGCACACACACACACATATATATATATATATATATATATATATATATATATATATATGTATACATATATATATATATATATATATATATATATATATATATATATATATATATATATATATATGTATATATATATATATATATATATATATATATATATATATATCTATATATATATATCTATACATATATATATATATATATATATATATATATATATATATGTATATATATATATATATATATATATATATATATATATATATACATATATATATACACAAATCCATATATCTATATATGTATATACATAGATAGATATATACATATATATATATATATATATATATATATATATATATATATATAATATACATAGACGTATATATATGTATATATTATATAATACATATATTTATATATATATACACAATCTATATATATATATATATATATATATATATATATATATATATATATATATATATATGTATATATATATATTTATATATATATATATTTATATATATAAATATATATATATATATTTATATATATATATATACATATATATATATATATATATATATATATATATATATATATATATATATCTATTTATATTTATATATATATATATATATATATATATATATATATATATATATATATATATATATATATATATATATATATATATATTTCTATTTATATTTATATATATATATATATATATATATATATATATATATATATATATATATATATAGACATAGACATATGTATTTATATATGTAGACATAAAGTTCACTCCGCAATCAATCTCGTGAAATTTACTTAAAAATATCCTTCTTAACCACATCATTCGTTCACGTTTATTCGATACCCATCGCCTTCATTTTCAGTTAACTATGGCACCTAATTTTCATGAAAATTTCAAGAAAATCATACCATATAGTTTTATGAAAACTCGGCTATGCATTTTCATCTTCATCTGTACATTTACGATCAATTATAGCAGAAAACGTATCCCTTTTTAGGTTGCGATTCTCGCCGGTTTTTAGTATGGAAATCACTAATTTTATATTTATGGGAATATGTTGTAATGTACATATGATATTAACTGGGAAGTAACGAGTCAACTCTATAATTTGCAATGACTCAATCCTTATTATTTCTTCGGGGAATTTTATAATCCTATATGTATCGTTTATGTCTAAGGATGTAAGAAGGATCCTATACCAAGCTCATTGGTAAGCAAAGAATGAATGCAGAAGAGAAAAGCATCCTGAAATGTTCCCTTTAACTGTTGTATTTATGCTGCACCTAGAATTAATTTATGGGTTATTTCCGGTAGAAATGATGGACTAAAATTTACCGTTTATGCTCAAAAATTAAGGATACTGATCATTTTTATCACCCGTCACCAAAGGACTCGGTATCTCAAACAAGTCCTTGCAGAGTGCGCCAACTAATTGGCACTTTTCGTACCAAATATCATTTAAATTCATTTTCTTGACATCAATGCATCATATATAACTGTTAATATCTACAGAGTTCTTGGAAGGATTACAATTCTGTTCCGATACATTTTAGATCAATATGTTGTCTTTCATTTGAAACCTCTACAATCAAAATCCTTGCACGCATCGATCAGTTATGCTGAAAAATCGGGGTGAAAGTCGGAATTTTTTTAGTTTTAACGGTAAAAGTGCTTTACTGTTACTTGAATTCCTTATCCTTTAAACGGGACCTAACTGGAAAAAAGACGCATCATTTGCAAAAAACAGGACTCTTCTATCTATCTCCGTTTAAAAGTTATGCGTGAACATACAAAAAAAAAAAAGCAAAAAAAAAATATACGCAATGAATTGATAACCTTCTTACTTTTGGAAGTCGGTTAAAAAATCGAAATGACGGCCCTCATAGTTCAGAAAACAAGTTGGGTAAACAGACCTCGCTCATGTCAGAAGGGTTTTGTATTCAATTTACAAAATGCAGTCACCAGATCGAATCAAATCAAGAAACATGTCAAAGACGATTTTATTGGAGGAAATAGGAAATACGAAGATCATACTATTTTTAACAAAGTTGAACGAATTTCGACTTCTGAGGTTTTTGTTTTTGTTATACTCATAAATATCTCCCTTGATAATTATTTCAGATGTCCATCCGCGAGGGAGGAAACACAATTTGTTCGAATCCTAGAATGGTTACAAAACCCTTTTGCTAGGAGCTCTCTCCCGCCTCCTTGACTTGTTTCACTTATGAGCATCAATTGTAGGTACTCATTTTCAGTCATTCATTAAATTGAATCAAGTGTTCAAAGCATGCACCTTAAACGTTGAAATTGGGAAAAATAACTCAAAATTATTCAATCTTCGCATTTAAAACAGCCACTATTTGGTTTTACGATTACTGATGCCACTAGCTGAACCGATTCTCAAAGACATACATGACACCTATCATTCCTGAAATTTTCATGCAAATCCTAGCAAAACTGTAGTGTCTATGTCGGTAAAAAGCGCATTTTGTTCCATAGCCATATGTTGCCATAATAATAAATGCAGCGCATATTGTTCCATAGTAATACAGGAAATTTCAAACCGCTATAACTTCGCTAAATATGATTCAATCTTTATGAAACTTGCAGGATAGATCAATCTTATAAATAGTCATCTGTATACTGAATTTAAGGGTAGCGTTAAGATTTTATTCAAGAAAACATAAAATCGATAAATCATACTATTACTAACAAAGTTGAGTGAATTGTGACTTCTCATGTATTTGTTGTTGTTGTACTCACCAAGACCTACATTCCTGATTTTTTTCAGATTTTTCGGATCACAGGTGTTCAATCGCGAGGGGGGGAGACACAAATTTTTCGTGTATTTTCCCTCCCTGTGCGCCCCTCGAAGCAAACTTTGCCAAACTAAGACCTGTTTTGAAAAGTTCTCATCAAGACCTTTCATTTGATACCCATATCGGCTACCTTCAATGAAGTTTTTTTTTCGGGGGGTCACTCCCCTATATGGCGAGACCCCCCTTAAATACATTACAAAAATTTTGTTGTAGTTGAACTTTGAAGAGATCACCATTTTACACCTACATACAAAATTTGATGTTTCTAGCTTAAGTAGTTTCCGAGAAAAACTGCTGTGACACACGGACGGACGGACGGACGGACGGACGGACGGACAGACAGACGGACAGACAGGACGCAATTTTAGAAGGGTTTTGTAAAATTATTTTACAAAACCCTAAAAATTGAAAATGTATATATTAATGGCAATGCAAGTGCTGATTAAACTTTTATGGAAATCTTTTGAAATTAACTATTCGAGCTATTTAAGCCTTTGGATGGTTACCACTGTGAACTGTGTAAACAGCAAATGCGAGAAGGGCGAAACCGGTATTTATATGTTTACAACAATTTATGATCCGCCGATTTTCAATATGTAATCCATACGCGTGCAACTCAATTTAATTAGCAAAATATTTGCGCCCCGATAAAAGGTCTCTAAAAACGAACGTGGACAGATTTTTTTTATGTTAATAAATACTCATGTGGTACTACGAAAATCCCAGAAAGAAGTTGAGTAGTAGGCAAGCAAAATTCTTTTTCGAAACTTTACGCTACATACGAGAAATTTACTTTTCCGGCTGGTGCTGCCAACGGGGATTTTAATATGTGTTGTTAGAATTACTATGCGAATAGCAAGGTGGGCAAGGGAAGCGGAAGAACACGAAAAAATATTCTAGCTATATCTAAGCAAATTCCCGAAAGGAGTTGTAGTGCCAAAAGAAAAAAACAAGTTGGGTAGACAGAATGACGCTCATCTCAAAAGAGTTTTTATACTCAAACTACGATATGCAGATACCAATAATGAATAAACTCAAGAAAAGTTTTAAATACACCTACAACAATTATGCACTCGCTCGAAAAGGAAACCCATTTTTACTTTATTTTAACCTACCGCCATTTTGTTGCAATATTACTAAGAATAATTGACTGAATGAAATCTCAAAGATAAATATCTATGTGATCCTCCTGATCCTTTTTTTCATGGTGGATTAGTCTTATAAGTAGCCATACGGATGTAAAATTTAATTGGATCTAAGGGGTATCCTTAGATCTAATTATATTTTACATCCGCATGGCTACTTATAAAGCTAATCCACCATGAAAAGAAGGATCAGGAGTACCATATAGTGTTTAACATATACATCGAACTTTTGAAACGAATCACGAAATACAAAACTGTCCATGTGAAAATTGTAGACTGGAATGTCACCTTTCAAATGTATGTCAGTTTGACTCAATCTGATTACTATTGCCTGATATATGACAACGAACACCATCTAGGGACAAAAAAGGCTCAATACTCTTAAGATTATCCAAACCTGGCGTAGAGAAAACCAAAACTAAATGAAATGCATTATCAGCACTGCAAAAAAAGTTGGTGGAGTTATGGGTTGGGACTGTGTGGCTATTTCAGGTGTTGGCGAGTTGTCTTTTCATCGAGTAAATTATGTATCCGTAAGATTTCTGAACAATCCTTAAGAGAAATTAAAAAAAATTATCAGTTTTACATCCAGCAAGACACTTATCTGACATACTATTTATATATAGCTCATAATGTTAAAATGAGAATTGCTTGCAATGTTGAGAATACTTTGTCGCCCCCACTTGTGTCATCGAACTTAAATCCAATTGAGTATACATGGTAAGAATAAAAACGACACTTGCAAGAATATACTACTTCTAGAACGTCTTATTTAAAGGAATTGCTCCCATTAGAATGGAGAACTTATGAACGGTTTTACAAAAAAAGCTCATCTGCCAGAAGTTTTTCGCCAAAAGAATTGAAGCTACAGCCATGAAACTTTGGTGACTTCTTGAAAGCTCAATGGTGAACATTTTTTTCAATGGGTATTAAGAAGATCTCCCCATAAAGAGAGGAAACCCTTCGAAGAAATTTTTAAATTATTGTAGTCGAGTAGGGTATCATTGGAAAGGTCTCAATGAGATATTTTCAAAACAATCCTCTCGGCACCGCGGAGCGCAAGGAAAGGTGAAATTTACAAACTTTTAGCATATCCACTGCCCCCCCCCCCCCCCCCCCCCTTGCAATTGAACAACTTTCATCCGAAAATCTGAAAAAATCAATTAGTACAGCAGCCACAAAGAAATCGTGAGAAGCCGAAATTCGTTCAACTTTGTTAGTAATAGTACAATTTATCAATTTTACATTTTCTTGAATAAAATCTTTACGGTACCTGTAAATTCAATCTAATTCAGTTCATAAATGGCTACATATAAAATGGGCCTGTTCTGAAAGTTTCACAAAAAACGAATTGTATTTAACGAAGCTATAGCGCTTTGAATTTTACCTGTATTACTTCGGAACAATATGCGCTATATTACTATGGAACCATATGGATATGGAATAATACGTGTATGCCCTTTTCACCGAATCAGATACTACAAGTTTGCTAGGATTTAGATGAAAGTTTCAGGAATGATAGGTATCATGAATATCTTTGTAAATTGGTTCAGCTAGTGGCATCAGTAATCGTTAATCAAAATAGTGGCAGTTAAAACGAGAAGATTGAATAATTTTGAGTTCTTTTCAGAGTTTTTAAAATAATTTTACAAAACTCTACAAGTTTCGCGACCTGTCTGTCCGTCCGTCCGTCCGTCCGTGTGTCACAGCACTTTTTCTCGCAAACTACTTAAGCTAGAAACATCAAATTTTGTATACAGATGTAAAGTGGTGCTCTCTTCAAAATTCAACTACAAAAAATTTTATAAAGTATTTAAGGGGGGGCCTCCACACATAGGGGAGTGGCCCTTGAAAAAAAAAATTTCATCAAAGGTAGCCGATATGGGTATCAAATGAAAGGTCTTGATGAGAGCTTTTCAAAACAGGTCTTAGTTTGATAATTTTTGCTTCGAGGGACGTGCAGGGAGGGGAAATACATGAAAAATTTGTGTCCCCCCTCCTCGCGATTGGACACCTGTGATCCGAAAAATCTGAAAAAAAATTATGGTGGTAGGTGTTTATGAGTACAACAACAACAAATACCTTAGAGATCAAAATTCGCTCAACTTTGTTAATAATAGTGTGATATTCGAATTTCACGTCTTCCCCAATAAAATCGCGTCGGTACCCTTAAATTAAACGAAATTGGATATTTACGTAGTCCTGCTAAGGGTTCTTAAACTTTGTAAGTTTGATGAAAATCGAATGATATTTACGGAAGTTATAGCCATTTGAAATTTCTCCAATTACAACAACAATAACACATGATTTTGGTATTTTATGGACTTTCCATCCAATCAGCCACTGCAGTTTTCACTTGATGTTCTTGAAATTTTCCAATAAGATAACATTAATATTTTTGAGAATTCATGATTTGAGTGAGTCTTGTTGGTTTGCAACAAAATGGCGACCATTGAAAAAAGAAAAACCTCGGATTTCCTTATAAACGTGCACATCTCTGACATATTTCATGAGGTTATTCATTGCTGGTGACTGCATTTCTGAGAAGTTGAGTACAAAACCCTTCTGACATGAGTGTAGGCTGTTTACCCAACTTGTTCTTCCCAACTTCAATGGTTTAGGTACATGCTTTAAACATTTCATTCAATTTAATGAACGACTGAAGATGAGCACCTACAATTAATACTCACACGTGAAACAAGTCAAGGAGGTAGGAGAGAGCTTCTAACAAAAGGGCTTTTTAAATCCATTCTAGAGTTTGAAAAAAATTTTCTGATGCCGTGAATCGATGATTTGAATTATTCACCCAATATTTCCTTAAGAAATCGTTCAAACTCATCCAAAGGATGCAGAGCTTCGTTCATAAGCACATAAAAGCCGTGATTTTGTACTATGTTAAATAATTTTCTGAGTGGTTGGCTCATTCAACATATTCAAGTGAACCTCTGTTCCTTAAATTTTCATGAAAATTCGAAGAAAATTAGAGTGCCTTGATCGATTTAAAATATATATATTAACTATCAACATGTGTTATAGATTTTGTGATTCCATACAATTGAAATGGCGATAACTCACTTGATTATGATCTTATTTCTATCAAATTTCGAAGGAATAAGGGTCTCATATCAACCGACATAGCTGCAAAATGTTGGGAAGTTTAAGGGCACCGTTTCGCTTGTCAGGGGGAAAATGTAAAATTTACAAATCATACTATTATTAATAGATTTGAGTGAATTTTGATTTCTGAGGTATTTGTTGCCCTTGGACTCATAAAGATGTACCTTCGTGATTTTTTCAGATTTTCGGCTCACAGGTGTCCAATCGTGGGGGAAGAGACACTTATATTGTTCGTGCATTTTGCCTCTCTCTGGGCTTCTAATCCAAAAAATCACTCATTTTTTAGATTCTTAAAGTGCTAAGAACTTTCATTTGACACCCTCCTTAACTACATGAAAAAATTTGTTGTCGAAAAATGTTGATATATTTGATAAGACCAAAACTTCTGATAGACCACCACTTTTGACATTTTCACAAAGTAGCTTCTATAGTTTTGGAAGAAACTTCTAGTGAAACACCGATAGATGGACTGATGAACAGACAAATAGACAGATAGGATGGAAAACTAGTAATTTGTTGCAAAATTCCTTTCAGAAAGCGTTGAAAATCATGGAGCTAGACTCAATAATAAATAATCTAGAGGCTGAAATTCATTGAACGTTGCTAGTAGTAGTAGGATTTAACATTTTCGTCAGGAAAACTGTATTAGTATCATTAAATTGGATGAAATCAGCCATTTAAGTAGTTCTTTATCATTTATTCTTTTAATTTCAATAAAATTTACAGAAATTATAGCCATTTGAATTTTCTCCGAATACAACAATCATATACATACAATTTTTCTACTACATGGGCTTTCCATCGAAGCAGACATTGCACTTTTGATTGCATCTTCTCCAAATTTTCATATAAAATGAATAACAAAAAATCATTTAAGATTCAGGTCAGTCAGTCAATGCTTTTGACATGAGCGTAGTTCTGTCTACCCAAATTGTTCTACAATACTCTGCTAAAATCGCGACTTATATGACCATCTGTCCGTGTGTCAAAGCAAGTTTTCTCACAAACTACATTAGCTTGAAACACAAAATGTAGTGAGTAGGTCAAAAGCTGCGCCCTCTTGAAAGCTGCAGTATGAAATAATTGTTAATAAGGTTTCAAGGGGGACCCTTAAAATTTTTTTTTTACCAAAGGATGTCGATATGGGTATCAAATCAAAGATCTTGATGAGAAATTTCAAAACAGGTCTTAAACTGACAGTTTTCCCTTTAGAGGGTGCAGGGGTAGGAAAAATGTACAAAAGATGCATAACAGTCCCCCCCCCCCCCTCCCCGCCATTGGTCATATTATAACAGAAGAATTTGAGAAATGTCATGAAAGTTGCACTTTATGGGTTCGCGAGCAACAAATACCTCACTGATCAAAATTCTGTCAAATTTGTTAGTAATAATACGTTTCGTGCATTTTACATTTTCATAAACATCGAACAGTCACCCTTAAATTTGCTGCAAATTCTTACCTAAAACACATGTTTTCTGAAAGTTTCATAAAAATCTAGCAATAACACTTAAGTTATAGACATCTAAAAATTTATCAATTTTAACAACAACTACACGTGATACTGTTTAAGTATACGTTCGGAAAAGATCCAAACTTTACAGATGTGTAAGGCTTTTGATAAAAATTTTAGAAATAGTTCTCATCATTGATATGTTATCATGACAACTCAAACAAAGAGGTGAGCAAACCCAAATACGTAATAGCCATGTGTTAATTTTCCAAGCTAAACTCATGGGATTTACGTATGATTCATGTTCTGATATTCATAATTTTGATATTCAGAAATTTGATTTTCTAATGACTATACGATAACTTTCTGATAGGAGCACTCCCCTGCTACTTTTACTTGTTTGGATTGTAGATCGGTTTCATCACTTGTCTTGCTCGAGTTTGCAGATGTGTAATCTGTAGTACTTTCACTTTCGTCATCGAAACAGTCGTAGGAAGAGGAAGTTGAGCTATAGTCTCTGCGTTCGCAACTACCGTATACCATTCTTCTTGGACCACAGTTTTTGTTATTTAAGCAGATTGAATTCATTTTGATGCATCCGTCGATTGTTTTCACTCACTGCCCTATTTTTAGGTAAATTATTTGAGAGAAATTTATCTATTACGGAGAGTATTATATATATATATATATATATATATATATATATATATATATATATATATATATATATATATATATATATATATATATATATATATATATATATATATATATATATATATACACATACATATATATATATATATATATATATACATACATATATATATATATATATATATATATATATATATATATATATATATATATGGGATATAACGAAATTTGTGACCACGCTAGAGGTTGCAATTTTGCTCCGATTTTTACCAAATTTTCAGGAAAGGTGTATTGAGTAAATATCTCGGTTAAGTTTGTGAGGTTGTAAAGCAACCGTTACTGCTTTGCTGATTTTTGGGGAGTCACATGCAGACTGTGCTCTTTTCAGAACATCTCCCACTTTTCGGAATAGCCTTTCTTCTTCGTATCGCTGGGTGGCAATCGTACTTTGCAACCATCCATGGGAGAGGTTATCGCTTTCTGTTTCCGAATGCAGTACTTCCGCCAGATTTTTGACGTTGGCGGTGCAATCGCATAACGTTGCTTTATTTGTCTGGTCACTCGTTCCTCCTCGTGCCGTAATCTCCTCGTTGGCTTCAGGATGTTTCTTTACTATGTCGGGATTTGCGACCCTTGCATTGGTCGCTTTGGTAACGATCGCAGCAGTAACAACCAAATTTTCGATGCTTTTTGTATTATCTTCCACCGCTCGAACACCTGAAGCGTCCTGCAAAGTTTCACGCTTTTCCTTAATAGGACGCTCTGGCGTTCGCATCATTTTTTTGCTGCACCCGAACGCCGAAGAAATCTCAGTCTGAACCAGAATATCTACTATTTTCCATTTTTCGGCTGTTATTCATCGTTTTTGTCATCGTTATTCGTCGTCTTTTGAGTTTAGTTGCACCAGTTTTATTGGGTCCCCCCCCCTCGGAGCCGCTATCTTCGTTTGTGTGTGTAGTTGCCTTTTTGGTCCCATGGCTATCTTTGCAGAGCAGGGAGGCCATACGAGGGTTGGCACAAGCCCTTATGAGGACAAGTGCTTAGAGCCAGACCAGCGCTAATCGGGAGTCCGTCTCAACCGAACATACACTACCTACACAATGGTGCGAACTTCGAACGTACTTCGAGGCCTGGCAACGCTTTACCGGAACGAAGACGGTATGATAGTTAAATTGAAGCCGTTCACACACGAGTTTCGCCTTGGTGCTACTGTGCAAAGCAACTAGGTCCAAACCATCACATCCGCCAGCCCAAAGCATCAATTCCAGTTCGTTGTCCAAAGCGTAGTCCAGATACAATCAGAGTCGTTACCTGTCATCCCAGGAGGGACCCTCATGGCGCCCCCTATATCCTCGGGTCCATGGGGGCGACGCTCCCCAATGAATGCTAGCCTCCAAGAGTGCTCTTGTCGACCGACATTCCCCTGCGGGAATTTCCTCGGGTACGTGGGGCGGAACTCCCCATAGAATCCTAGCCTCCAAGAGTGCTCTTGTCGACCGGCATTTCCCCTGCGGGCAGGCTTTTGCTTAACAATGAATTCAAGGAGATAGTTACGTCGATGTATAGTAGCAAGAAAGTTGACGTTGATTGATATAAGACGAAGCCTATCCATGGGAATGTGACATGATGACAAGTTATTTCGAGGCATTTGAAAGCTCTAAACGCTGAAAAAAAGTTGATTTTTTAATCTGGTTTATCGATGCTCTCCAATAAAGAATTAAGTTGCTGGTACATTTCAAGAAGCAGCTTATTATTGCCACTTGCAATTTTAATATTATTTGCAGCATGATCAACTGGTCTTCTAGCGATGAGTGTAAATACTACTCTGTGCTTGACGAAGTTGGAAGGTATGACACTGCGATGTACCATCTTCTTCTTTTTTATGGTCGATTTTCTTGTCGCAAAGGTTTTGACGGAAATAAATTCCTATTTGAGCACCTGAAGAAGATCGACCATATTCTTTCCGTAGTCCAAACCCTTCAACACAAAGGTCTGCTTTTTCGCTTTTTGGGCTACATATGAATTGTGAAACTTCCCCAAAATTCAGCGCAGCTTTAACTGATTTGAAATCAACCAGTGAATTTTTTAAAGTTAACGCCTCTGATTTCGAAATTGCTTGATTTATTTTTGGCTTCCAATAGTCAAACCATTACCCTTCCACTTTGTCCAAATACATTGATTAGCGGAAATTGTTCTGCCCTGTTGGTGGCTTATTCAGAGAAACTAGCAGAATTGCAAGTTGGTTTCTTCTCCTTATTTTCAAGTTCTAAATATTGGATAAAATTTAGATCAGTATCTTTATTAGAATGACCTTCAATACTTTCTTCTACTTCCATTTCCTTTTGTAATTCGTCCAGTACTGCATAATTGTTTTGACTCTCGTCGGTGCCAACAGTACTAAGGATTTTTTTCCGGAGTTGCTTGCTTGATAGTTTTCTTCGCCTTTTTTTTCCTGCTGCAATTGAATTTGCGGCTGCGACTTTTGAGGCTTGTCTCTAGCCTTAGTTTGGAATTATCTTTCTGCAGTTTGATTATTTATTCATTGTCCACCATTATTTGTATCTTGTATCCGCCACCTGTGGAGTTTTGTTGATTATGTCTTCTTTTGTTGAATATCGCCAGCTTCATATTCGTCATTTCCCCAGGTTGTCCTCTATACCAGCGGTCCTGGAGTTTTCTTGGCTTCTTTGTTTTTCTTTACTAATGGAAGTAAAATAATATTCGATAGAAATTTTCGAAGTCGATTGCTTCGACGATATAAACTTTTTCCAATAAAAATTAACTTCGGACGGAAGTTTTCAAAAAATAATTTAACTTCTGAAAACTTTTGACAGGAGCGATTTAAAACACGTATATATGGAACGAACGCTAGATGTCAAATTCGTCATAATATCTTGTTACTCCGGCTTAATATGGTATGAGTTTCCTGTGGTCATAAGTAACGTACAAGGCATAATCAAAGCTTTTTTAGAGCAATATAACCAGCGACTGTTGCGACAAAAACAAAGTTCAAGCATTCCGTTGAGAAAACTTCAACGATTGCTGCTAAGCAAAAGTGTTCCACAACATCCACAACAGCAATGGTTGAAGTTTTCTCAACGGAATGTTTGAACTTTGTTTTTGTCGTAACAGTCGCTGGGTTCTTAGCTATTGTTGTTTGGTTTATGTTGCTATCAGAGTCTCCATTGGGGGTCAAAGCCCGAATCCAGATGCTGTTAGGCCTGTGGGATCAAAGCTTGTTTTCCCAATAAGGCTTGTTCCGGTACTACTCGATACAAACAGTATTTGTACTCCTCCGCCATACGAGAATTTGATCTTGAGATGACTCTCTTGCTAGTTTCTGCCGTACCTATGTTCAGGATGATAACGGAGATTATGGCTATTGTGGCTGTGTTTAATATAACCTAAACTTTACTAGCTACATAAATTTCATAGTTTATTATCTACTTATTATTCAACCTCAATCGCTGCATAATTTTTTAGGGTTTTGTACTAAAATACAAAATAATAAAATCTTAACGGTACCCTTAAATTCAATAAAATTCAGCATACAGATGACTATTTATAAGGTTGACCTTTCCTGACATGTTCATAAAGACCGAATGGTATTTGACAAAGTTTTAGCGATTTGAATTTTCCTGTATTACTATGGAACAATATGCGCTGTATTACAATGGAAACATATGGCTATGGAACAAGATGCGCTTTTTACCGACTTAGACACTACAGCTTTGCTAGGATTTGCATGAAAATTTTAGGAATGATAGATATTATGAATATCTTTGAGAATCGGTTCAGTTAGTGGTATCAATAAACGTAAAACAAAATAGTGGCAGTTTTAAATGCGAAGATTGAATAATTTAGAGTTATTTTCCCCCTACTTCAACGTTTTGGGTGTATGCTTTGAATACTTGATTCAATTTAATGAATGACTGAAGATGAGTCAATTAATACTCATAGGTAAAACAAGTTGAAGAGGCAGGAGAGAGCTCCTAGCACAAGGGCTTTGTAACCATTCTAGGTTTCGAAAAAATTGGCCATGAATCGATGATAACAGTACAGGGGAGTGGCCCCTGAAAAAAAATTTCACCAAAGGTAGCCAATATAAGTATCAAATGAAAGTTTTTTATGAGAGCATTTCAAAACAGTTCTTAAACTGACATTTTTTTTATCAGTGGGGGCACAGGGGGGAAATACATGAAAAATGTGTTTCCTCCCTCGCGAATGGACACCTGTGATCTAAAAAATCTGAAAAAATTATCAAGGGAGATATTTATGGGTATAACAATAACAAATACCTCAGAAGTCAAAATTCGTTCAACTTTGTTGAAAAAAGTATGATCCTCAAATTTCACATTTTCTTCAATAAAATCGTCTTTTACATGTTTCTTGATTTCATCCCTTGCTGATTACTGCATATTGTAAGTTGAGTACAAAACCCTTCTGACATGAGCGTAGGTCTGTCTATGATGATTTTGCGATTGCACCGCCAACGTCGAAAATCTGGAGGAAGTACTGCATTCGGGAACGGAAAGCGATAACCTCTCCCATGGATGGTTGCAAAGTATAATTGCCACCCAGCGATACGAAGGAGAAAGGCCATGTCGAAAAGCGGAAGATGTTCTGAAAAGAGTACAATCTGCATGCGACTCCCCGAAAATCAGCAAAGCAGTAAAGGTTAGGCTCCTGGAACTAGACCAGGAGTCCCTAGATCGCATCAGGCACTAGCGGAGGAGCTGGTTAAGCGCCAAAGACGAACAGAAGGCTAAAGAGGCGCTCGGGGTGAAATCTCAAGGCGACATGCAGATAGCTCCACCATTAAAAGTCAATAAAAGAATGGCGTCTAGCCCAATCGAAGGAGATCGGGATGAAAGAAGGAAGGAAGAGGCACTTCATGGGCGTGGAGCATCAAATCACGGATTCCAGATAGTACTTACAAAAGAAGCGAAGAAAGTGGCAAAGAAACTCCTTCAAAAAGTGCCAGAAAGCAAAATTTGCATGAATGCCCAATCAGAAAAAGGACCTGGTGCAAAACAGGAGAGGCGGAAGTCTCGACGAAGACCCCGGCAGCAGGCACTGCTGGCAAAGCCCCAAGATGGCCGATCCTACGCGGAGGTACTGCGGGACGTCAGGGGAAACGTTAGGCCCGAAGACACCACCACGGTCGGGCCACATACTGGTCAAATTCAGAGCAGAGGCTAGCAATAAGGAAGCATTCTATGATGCAGTAAAGAAAGTCCTCGGCAAAAGCGCAACAATAGCCTCACTTGAACGGATGACAACGATCGAAATACGAGACATTGACTGCGTGACGGATCTGGCCGAGGTAGGAGAGGCCATCAAAAGGGAGTCCCCTAGCGTGGGAAGCATCAAAGCGGGACTGACACCAGAAAACAACAGGGGACAATGCATGGCCATAGTTGACTTGACCGAAAAGGACGCCGAACAATTCCTGAACAAGGACAAAGTACGAATAGGGCGGGTTGTCTGTAGGATACGGCAAGGAGCAACGCCTCTTCAATGTTTCAACTGCCTTGGTTATGGTCACACCACACAAGTATGCAAAGGACCCGATAGGAGTTCCCTATGTTACAAATGCGGTGAAATGGGACATAAAATAAAAGAGTGTAAAAAGGAGGCCCACTGTATTCTTTGCAAGGTTGCTGATCCAAAACCTGATTGTGGACACATCTTGGGATCAGGAAAATACCGGCTGTTCCAGGAGGCCCTAGCTAAGGCTAAATCAGAACTCCGATGACCCGAATCCTGCAGCTAAGCCTACACCACAGTTCAACCGCACAAAATCTGCTTGAGCAGTTTGCGAGGGACATGAAAGCTGACTTCTTGCTGCTGAGTAAGCAACACCGTAACAAAAGTCCTGCATTATGGTATTCTGATGAAACTGGTACTGCCACCATCTGGGTTTGGAACAGTGACTTTCAAGCGGAGAGTTGTGGACGGGGGGATGGTTTCGTGTGGGTTCAGTGCTCAGGGACCATCTTCTTTAGTGTGTACCTAACGCCGAACGAATCGATATCATCTTTCCAAGCTAAGCTCGATGCTTTGGAGGGCGCTGTCTCGAATGCAGAGGGCAAAGTGCTCGTTGGGGGTGACTTCAACGCTAAAGCAATCGAATGGGGCATGCCTGAGACGGACCCACGGGGAAAACGAATCCTGGAAATTGAGGCCAGGACGACCCTCGTCGTACTAAACTCCAGAAATACGCCGAATTTCCGCCGTATTGGCTGTGAGGCAACCATACCCGATGTGACATTCGCCTCGGAGTCCTTAGTACGGAGGATACACAATTGGAAAGTATAAGAGCACTACTCAGCCAGTGATCATCAGTGCATTCTGCTTGGGATAAGTGATGCTGTCTCCCGACGCCCGTGCTCTCGGCCTTCCATAACTGGATGGAACATCGGAAGGATGGACGTCGAGAGGTTTGTCGAGGTGCTAACAGCAGGTGAGCCGCTGCAGCATGCTTCGGAGGGGACGGAAGAACCGGCAGCTCAAGACGTGGTGAACTCTACTATGAGCATCATTATGACTGCTTGCTGCGCTTCTATGCCCCGTCGAAGACCCCGGCACGGCAAGCTCCCAGTGTACTGGTGGTCAACTGAAATCGCTGAAAAGTGAAGGGAGTGTCACAAGCTTCGATGTGAGGCCCAACGGGCGCGGAACCGTGACGAGGCATGCAACCAGGTGGCAGCATACAAGTCGGCCAGAAAATGCCTCCGCAAATTGATCAATATGCGGAAGCTTGGTGCCCTACGGAAGCCTTGTAGGCATGACACGGGAAAGATGGACGTGATAGTGCAGGGACTCTTCCCCGCCCATCCCGTGCATGTTCACGCTGTCCATGGCGAAACAGCAGTCGAGTGTCAACTCTTCACATTGAAAGCGGAGGAGGCTCCGGGTCCAGATGGGGTTCCGGCTGAGGTGTTGCGGCTCGTCTATTGCCATTGTCCTGATTTGCTGCTCAGCACAGTCAACGCTTGCCTACGGGACGGGGTTTTCCCGGTACGATGGAAGGTGGCGAGGCTCGTGCTGATCGGCAAATCCCAAATCGCTGTTTGCATACCGCCCGTTATGCATGCTAGACACGGCTGGGAAAGTGCTAGAGAAACTCATCAAAGGAAGACACACTGACGCAATTCAGCGGTACTGCTTTGGAGCAGGACGTTCTACCATTGATGCCATTGCAGAGGTGGTGAACGCGGTCCAAAAGGCAGAGGCATATAGTCGCACCAAGTGACGGATCGCCTTGTTGGTGACACTCGACGTCAGGAATGCCTTCAACTCCGCTAGATGGGTGGATATTCTGGATATGCTGGAAAACTCTTTTCAAGTTTCAGAATATCTAATGCGGCTTTTGAGGAACTACCTAAAGGACCGAAGCCTGCTCTACGACACGACACAGGGCCAACGAAGGATGGAAATTACATCGAGTGTTGCCCAGGGATCTATCCTTGGTCCGTGCCACCGGAACGTATCTTACGACGGGCTACGGAGACTCGAGATGCCAGATGAGTCGCGCTTGGTCGGCTATGCGGATGATGTTGTGGTTCAGGTCGCTGGACGCACCGTTGAACAAGCGAAACTTAGGCTAGGTATGCTAATGCACCAAGTGAGGGACTGGATGACTGCGTGGGCTCAGTTTAGCACTGGAGAAAACCGAAGTGGTCATCTTGACAAAAAAGAGAATCCCTAGAGTAAGGATGATCAGTATTGTAGACATACAAATCAAATCGAAGCCAGCGGTGAAGTACCTGGGGCTACTGATCGACTCAAAGATGAGTTTCTCTGAGCAAATCAGGGCAATGGCTGAGAAGGCTGCTTCAGGAATATCGGCTCTGAGTCGACTTATGGCCAACGTAGGGGGACGCAGCCCATCAAGAAGATGCCTCTTGATGAGTGCTGTAGGCTCAGTTCTACTGTATGGGGCAGAGGAATGGGGCGATGCTTTCAACAAGGAGGTACACCGAAAATGTTTGGCACAGGTACAGAGAAGAGGAGCACGGTGAGAGTTATTGCTGGCGTGAAACCTGTCCCCCGCCTTGCTAGGGAGCGCCGCGCTACTTATCTGCGCCGAAAGGAGGATGTGAGGGAGATGGTTATCCGCGAGGAGAGACAGCGCGCACTCAACGATTCGCAGCAGTCTTGGGTGAATTGCACGGAGGGAAGTTGTACTGCGTGCCTCATCCCGGATGTGAGACCGTAGCTAAATCGAAGGTATGGTGAGACTGACTTCTATCTGACCCAGCTTTTGAGCGGGCATGGGTGTTTTCAGTCTTACCTGCACAAGGTTGGTAAGTCACGGTCCCCCGATTGCCAGTTTCACCCAGGAGAGGAGGGCAATGTCTGCCATACAATTTTGGGTGTACAAAATGGGTCAGGCTGCGAAGGGAACTCCATAGGGAGATGGGAGAGCTCACTCCGGATAATATAGTTGCGGTGATGCTCGAATTGGTCGACAAATGGAACCAGGTGGTACGTTACGCTCGGGTAGTCCTAATAGATAAAAAGGACTCACAGCAGCCGAGGGCGCTGGGGGTTCGCTTGTCTGGCTCTTCCTCTTCCCCTCTCCTTTCCCGCTGGGAAAGAGGTCCCCCAGC
The DNA here is from genome assembly GCA_963969285.1 of Odontomyia ornata. Taxonomy (NCBI): domain Eukaryota; kingdom Metazoa; phylum Arthropoda; class Insecta; order Diptera; family Stratiomyidae; genus Odontomyia; species Odontomyia ornata. The sequence continues at coordinate 197,106,601 of OZ017738.1, read as the reverse complement.
TTGAAGGTGCCTCACGGCTTAACAAAACGAGACCTGGCCCGAAGTAATGTGTCAAACGGTTCCAGGCTGGGTTCTCAGATTGACAGAGGAGGTGTTTAGTGGGTAGTACAGTCGTGCATGGGAGACCCACACTCTGTGCATAAATGCCATTCACCTCCCTACCACAAAAAAAAGCAAAAGCCTAACATCATGCTTCTTACTGAAATCACCTCAATTCATGGCACTCCATAACATTCAAGGATTCGAATTCATAAGAAACGATATGATAAATGGTGATAGGCTAGGTGGCACAGGAGTATTGCTTAGAAGATCCTATTTTTTCCAAAGTATTGATAAAGTCCAATTCAAAAACTTTGAATCTCTTGTAGTGTCCGATATTAATATCTCACTGCCAGAAGGGGATAACCTCTTTGTTATATCTGCCTATGCAACCGGTCGATTCCTCGTTTGAAATACTCGAATTGAGCAGGCTGCATAGTTATTATAATCTTTCCGGTGACCTGGACGCCAAGCATACATCATGGCTGAACGCCAACAATAATCCCAGAGAAGTATTCCTGAATTCGTGGACAACAGAGAACCAAATTGTATACGGGTGCAATATATGTATATGGGTTGGAGCTTACAAATTCATATTTAGACCACTGCATTGCTGATACAAGACTTGAATTTAGCTTCAATAGTTTGCAGGTGCTTCTCTACGAGAGCAAGCATAATGCAACTGTAGTGGAAATCAATCATCAGAGGGACGATTTCTTCCTCATTCCAGTTCAACATTAAAACCTTGAATTAAAAAAAAACGGATTGAGGAAAGTTTCAAAAAAAATTCAATCGGGATTTACAAAAGCTATGTCCTCCTCCGGATTATGGCAACGCTTGCTCAATGGTTCCTAAGGACAGGAATCTAACTAACGATGGGATCGATTTATCCTTGTCGAAGTTAGAGAAGAAATGTTGGAAACGATTGAGAGTTCCCCAGATCAAGCATCGAAACAATATAGAAAGATATGCAACATCAACCACCACGAGTTTAAAAAGATTGAATAGCCTTCTGTTGTGATAAAAATTTCTCTAACAGTTGGAGAGCATTATTCATCCACTTGAACATAACTTTTCAAATGTAAAAGAAAATAGAACAGTGGAAACAAAACCTCGTTTCATAGGAAATCTAACTGTGGAAACAACAACCAAGTACTAGATTTCATAGAAAAGGGAACAGTGGAAACAACAACTTAGTTTTCATAGAAAATGTATCAGTAGAAACAACTACCACGTATAACTTTTCATAGAAAACGTTACAGTGGAAATAACAACCTCGTTTCGTAGAAAATGTAACAGTGGAAATAACAACCACGTGCAAGTTTTCATAGAAAATGTTACAGTAGAAACAATAATCTCGTTTCATAGAAAATGGAACAGTGGAAACAACAACCTAATTTTCATAGAAAATGGAACAATGGAAACAACGACCTCGTACCACTGTTCCAATACAACAACCTTATTTAGAAACTTTGATCGTAAATATCCAAGACAACGGCAACGGTAATAAGGTTAGCCTTGCGCCTGGTTTTGACTAGTTGGCCTTGCGTCTAGACAAATTTTTTGAACTTTTCTGTTGGTTAGCTTTGCCTTACAGATTGGTTGAAATCAGGTGGCCTTACGCCTGGTTTGTCTAGTTGGCATAAGTGCCTAAGCCCGTCTCTTCATATATAGGTGCTCTAGTTGGCCATTTGCCTAGAGTCCTAGATGCTGCCAGGACCAAGTTTGGCAGATGCCACTCCAGCGGACCCCCAAGCGGGCTCCAAATCAATCAGCATCGCTGAATACCGGCCCCGCCAGAAGAAGCCGCTCGATACCAAGGTGGTAGAGGACAAACCACCGGCATTGCGTGGAGGCTGGCAGGAACAGTTAGGACAATGCACGTGCGGAGCAGAACGATCGCAACAACTGCAGTGGAGCGCGATAAGTTCCGGCGCCTAGTCGGAAGGAAATTCAACGATGGGCCGGAAAGGGCAAGGCGTCCCAACCACGACACGCCAGATAGGCGGCCCCCGGCCAACGAGGCAACATGTCAAATAGAGCAGGATGACAGCAGAAACCTTCAACCTAGCAGTCCAATAGTCATTAAGTTGAAATGTATAAATTGTAAACATAGAACAGATAACATTTAAAAAAAAAATGTTTTATTACCATAACAAGACCATATCTTTTACTGGAGTACAATGAACGAGTCCGAGTGGGAAATTGGTAAAGGTAAGTGTGTTGCAGTGAAGCAAAAAGGCTTTATGGTTCTATTAATAGGGCTATAAAAAAAGAATATAACATTGGCGCAGCCGGTAATTTCGGAATTTTAAGTTTACAGCATTCAAAGCTATTCGAAACTTATCCCGAAAGTCGACTCTATTTACTCTTACTCCTCACACTTGCGGAAACCTTTTCCAACTTGGACACTTTACTCCAGTTTAAACAATAACAAAATAAAGAATATAAAAAATTAACATAAACAATTAAAAAGAAAAATAATCATAATAACAATTTTAATAAATCTTTTCACATTGTTCATTACAATTGAAAGTGAAAAAAAGTATCAGCGGAAACAAAATAACAAAAACCTAAACTAGACAAAATCAAGCTATTCGAAAAAAAGTGAACCATATGTCTGATAAGCCTTTTAATAAAAACGACCTCTTTCACCAATCGACTCCCAGCAAAAATACTACCAGTTTGACATTAAGGAGCGGTTAAATACTACAGCTAAATAGAAGTAAGTCAGAATCATCATTATAAGAAACCAAATTTGGGATCACACGGGACCTCGCGAGCCAGAAATCAACATCTGTTATCAAATTAACATATACTTTAAACGAAATGCACGACAAATGTCTGGCAAAAGTGGAACATTTTCGTAGAATCACAAAAAAGTGCAAAGAAGAAATTCGAAAGTTTCGTGAAATCCCATTAAACCAGGAAACCAGACCTCAAGACCTATCGCAATCGTTCAAACAAGCCCTTACGTCTCAAGAGTTTCAATTATCATCCGAAACTCATAGCACTCTCCAAATACCCCCTTTTCTGCGGCACAACCCCATGGTAACAACCAGCAATATGGCCGACTACTCGAAAGTCGCGAAGTTAATGGGACAAATGATCCCTTTGTTTTCGGGGACTCCAAGTCCAACACTCGTTCTTGAGCTTCAGACTTTTATCGGTTGTGCTAAACAATTTTGGGATTGCTCAAATACCCATGAACATGAAGCATTCATGCAGATTTTTCCTACATGTTTACGAGGTGAGGCATATCAGCTAATTTCCTCGTGTGCCCCTCATACCCTAAACGAAGCAGAAGAATTATTAAATCAGTTTTACCTTCCTAGGGAAACATATCAAGAGCTGGTAAATGAATTAATTACCTGTAGACAAGCCCCTGCAGAAATCCTAACAGCCTTTATATCTCGTTTACGCAGAACACTTACACGTTGCAAAGAAGCCGCTGCAAGTAAATACTAGCTATCACAATTGCTAACCTACAATTAGAAGACTTCACGAAAAATGCGTTGGAAGGTGAAGTTGCTGACCCCAATCTCCGTCAGTACCTACCTAGCCTCGAAAAAACAAGTTTCGAAGAATTTATCCTTTTGGCGTTAGATAGGGAGAGATTGGAACAAGGTTTCCTCTATTTCCAACCATATCCCATGCAGACGTATGCCCCATTTACGCTAATTCAACCTTCATATTCTTTCAATTCAAACTCAATTTCATTTCCACTAGCCCCTATGCATTATACCTTTTGGTTACGCCTTTTTAACCCCAAGCTCCAAACGCAGCCAATATGATCTCACAAAAACCCAAATTCAATAAAAACTAAACGGAGTTACACGTATTCTGATTGTTAGAGTCGAAAAAATACACCATTTTGTCCAGATTGTAAGGAATACGGGCATGATCAAAGAGAGTGGAAAGGAAAATCTTCGAAAAGAAACTCTAATGAAACTGCCAAAGTGTACGATGTGCGAATAAACTGTGACTTCTTCGGTCACAGAAATCATGTAGTGACCACATGTGTTCAGAAAAAGAAATGGGAAGAAAAAACTAAGGGAAACGAACGGTAGTCGAGCCGACCATCCCCGACTCGACTATAGTTAACACTAAGGGTGATCATAAAAAAATACCACCATTTAAAAATATTAAAAGTGAAAAGGAAACAAAATTAATGGCAGCTGCAGTACCTTTAGATATAGGAAAGCAGCCAAAAAAAAAAATATAACTATCAACACGGGCGCTGAAGTTAGTATTAGCAAAAGGACATAAATAAAACATACATCCAATAAATATAGAACAGAAATTTACTCTACAAAGTCATTTTGGAGAAGGTAAAACCCTTGGAACCATGTAAGGCAATTTTACTCTCGCCTTAAAAGTACCAAGCACTTTTCAAGTGGTAGAAAAAGTACCTGGAGTACCAAACGATTGGTTATTAGGAAACGACTTCGTATCAAGAAACTGTGACATACGGGGTCCAAGTCAGTCACTTAGGTTCCCTCGCACGGAAATTAATGCCAAGGAATTTTCCATTCCTTTGGACGCCATGACAGGGACAGCACAATCATATCAGGCGCTAGTTGTCACATCGAATGGCTCTGAAGCAAGTCCCAGTAAGACGACGCTAAGTGTGACGAACCTAGAAGGCCAGCATAAGGATGTGAGCTGTAACTCTGACCAGAAAGGGATACTCATTGAGGGTATTATAAATTGGGTGTATAGGGTAACTTTAGAGAAGGCCATTACTATACGCCCTCGAACCGAAAATATAGTGAATATCCCACTGCGATTGACTGAGGAAATGCTTTGTATGGTACAGGAGATGAATGCAAGACTTTTCCTTGCTAACTGCCTTATAAGCACATCCAAAATATTTGTCGGTATTTTCAATTCAAGCAATTCTCCAATAACACTAACAGATATTGAGCTGAAACTTGAAACAATTAAGGAATACTATATTGACCAATTAAACGAAACAAATAATAACGATGAGCAGCTTACAAATATCGTTAGAAATGTAACATTTGAACACGTGAATTGCATTACGTCAGAAAATAATAAAACCCGCAACCAAAAAAGCTTTATAAATAAAAACGACTCAGTCAATATAATACGGAATACAAAATTTAAACAAGCTTTTTCATTATACTAGCACATAGACCCTGAAGAAAAGGCTGCCATAACAAAACTTTGTCAAGATTATAATGACATATTTCATTTACCGGGAGAGAAACTGACTTATACAAAAGCCTTATCCCATGAGATTCCCCTATTAATCGATCAAGCCCCTATTAATCAGGAGCTGTATCGACTAAGTCAGCCCCAAAGGCAGGTAATTAACGAGCAACTTAAAGAAATGTTAGACAGTAACATTGTCCAACCTAGCAAGAGTCCCTGGAACTCCCCGCGTCTAGTAGTACCCAAAAATGCTGGACCCAATGGAGGGAAAAAATGGTGAGTAGTGGTAGACTTCAGAAAACTGAGCGAAAAAACTATTGGAGATGCTTTTCCTTTACCCCGAGTAGAAGAAATTCTGGACCAACTTGGGCATTCTCGTTATTTTTGTACATTGGATCTAGCCAGTGGTTACCACCAGGTACTTGTTCAACCAAAAAACCTTTGCAAGACGGCTTTTAGCACTAATTATGGACAATACGAGGTCAAGCGAATGCCATTAGGCTTGAAGAGAGCTCCCGCAACATTCCAAAGACTAATGAACTATATTTTAACAGGTCTTCAAGGACTTGACTGCTTCGTTTATCTAGATGATATTGTATATGGGAAAAACTTAGTAGACAATGTCAGCAAATAACGAAAAATATTGTATAATTTATATGTCGATTATTTTCCAATGTTTACTAATTAACACAAAAAAGATACACATTTATTTCCTTTATACATTGGATTATATAAAAGAACTTCCGTAGAATAGCTATTTTCGACGCCTATTTGACGTCTTCTTCAGTACAATTGATCTTATTCTAGGTTCCTGAAATTTATACTTTTTACTTTTACCATAATCTTATCTCAACAGTTTTATCTTAGAGGATATTAGGTTCCTGAAAATCTGTCTAAAACAAAACATTACTCCAAAATCACATATGGTGTTCTTGAGAAGTCACCTGAATAAATCTGATAAACAAAAAAAGCTCGTGGAAAAAAATTTAATAAAAGGTAGTGTAAAATAGCTCTACAGCAAATTAGATTCCGTTACAATCAATGCTTATAATGTACACCTGGAATTGGCAAAGCAAATGACAATCTACAATGAAGACATTGTCACAGCAACGGGGAAAATTAACACTGCCTTTCTATGTGAAAAATTGCGAAAACGAAGCATTTTAAACAAAAAAATCAACAATTTGCATGGGGGAAAAATAAGCGTGGATAGCCAAATAAGTAAACCACTTATCATACCTAACTTGGTAGTCAATAAGTCCAAGAGCGATTTCAGTGAAGAGGAATTAAACTTTCTTAATAAAGGACTGAAGTATGCTGTGCCAAAAAGTAATCCGCTAGAAGATATAATAATAGACATAGAAACGGGGATTAAGAACCTTAAAAATGAAGTCAAAGAAGATATTAGAAACAACGTAAAGAAAGAGTTGGCGAAAAAGAATAAATTATATAAATCCGAAGAACATAAAATTATCAAACAATTAAAAAGTAAACAAGTGAGGTACCTTAAAGCAGATAAAAGTAACACTATTGTAGTAATGGACAAAGCCGAGCACGACGAAAAGGTGTTGAATTTTCTAAAAAACGGAAATTATATGGAAGTTAGAAGTAACCCTCTGCCAGACTGTATAAAAAGAGTTGATAAAATTTTAAAAGAATGCCGAAAAGTCATAAATACAAGAAATCTGAGAATGCCAAATCCAGCCCTTCCGCGCATCCGCATACAACCTAAAATCCACAAAAACAACAATGATGTACGCGAATTAATAACAGACACTAATTCTCCAACATATAACATATCAGAATGGCTAGCCAAGGAAATCAAAAAATTAAATAAAACCGCAAGTGATAAAACAGTAATAAATTCATCAGGGTTGATCCAAAAGGTCCAAGAAGTGAGAGATTTGAAACAGGATGAGATCATGGTATCCTTTGATGTCAAATCTTTATTTCCTAGCGTCCCAATAAAAGAAGCGCTGTACTTAATAGAAAAGTGGCTCTTGAGCATTGATAATAGCAGTGAGTGGACAGAGAAGATTAAATGTTACGTAAAATTGGCGCGGTTAAGCATGCATGAAAACTACTTCACGTTCAGCAACAGATACTTCAAGACGACATCCGGTACAGCTATGGGCAGTCCGTTATCACCGCTTATGAGTGAGGTTTTCATGGCTCATATAGAAAGTCTAATTGAACAAGCAGGTTTGATGCCTAGATTTTGGGTACGGTATGTGGACGATATACTCGCAATAATACCAAAAGAAGAACTAGAGAATACATTCCAAAACATAAACAATATTCATCCGAAGATCAAATTCACAATGGAAACCGAAGAAAACGGCGAAATACCGTTTTTAGATCTGAAACTCATCAGAAACGATAGTAAAATTGAATTTGATATCTATAGAAAACCTACTAGTACACAACGCACAATTACGAGCGACTCAGGGCATAGTTTTCAACATAAAATGGCAGCATACCATGCCATGATCCATCGTCTGGTGAACAGTGAAAGGTACAACAGCGAAAAAGAATACATCCTAAGTACGGCGAAAATAAACGGATACGACAAAGAATGTATTGAAGCTATAATAAAAAGAAAAACGCAAAAGCAGTCAAGGAATAATTTTACGACCTTACAACCGTTAGTCGAAACACCCAAGAGGATAGCAGTTACATACTCAGCACACTCGCGAAATATTAGCAAGATACTCAAGAGGCACAAAATTGAAATGGTATCTTCGAGTCGTAATCTCACAACAACAGCACAGCTGGGATCTGGTAAGGATCCGAAAACGATGGACGAAATGAGCGGGATATACAAAGCTACATGTGGATGCTGCTCCAAAATATACGTTGGACAAACCAAGCGAACCATACCGGTAAGATATAACGAGCATATCAGAGAAGCGATAGTTGCAACAAAATGCCCGAATACGCAGATTAGGTCAGCGATAGCAAAGCATATCGTGGAAGAAAACCATCTCATGGATATTAGCAATGTATGTGCAATAAAAAACGTAATCAACCCAAGGAAATTAGACGCTATTGAATCAATGGAGATAATCCGAGTACCTGCGCACCTACGGCTGAATGAAGACGAAGGAAATTGCAATTCCAGCCTACTAAGACTAATTATAGGAGACGAATAGTAATTAAGTAATATGTAAGTAATAAAGCAATAAAGCTGTTGAGATAAGATTATGGTAAAAGTAAAAAGTATAAATTTCAGGAACCTAGAATAATATCAATTGTACTGAAGAAGACGTCAAATAGGCGTCGAAAATAGCTATTCTACGGAAGTTCTTTTAATATAATCCAATGTATAAAGGAAATAAATGTGTATCTTTTTTGTGTTAATGAAAAATATTGACCAGACTCAGGGAAAATAATTTAAAGCTACAACCAGAAAAGTGCCAATTTTTACGACCCGAAGTTGCCCGCCCAGGCCCCGCTAAAACAAGTTGTGTTCGCGATTTCCCCATACCTACAACAGTTAAAAGGCTTCAATCCTTCTTGGGCTTAGCAAACTATTACCGCAAATTCATCCGCGATCTTTCCAAAATATCAAAACCACTTACTAATTTACTCCGGAAAGATGTACGCTTCTTGTGAACGGAGAAATGGAGGCTTTCGAACAATTTAAAATTCTCTAATTAAACCACCTCTTTAGGCATACCCTTACTTTAGCAAACCATTTAATCTCACAACTGACAAAAGTAATGAAGCGTTCGGTGCTGTTCTATCGCAAGGAGAAGTGGGGATCCTTCCCCACTTCTCCTTGCGATAGAATAGCACATGCTAGCGGAACTCTCACCAAGGCGGAATGTAATTATTCTACCATCGAAAAAGAGCTCCAAGCAATAGTATGGGTTACTAGAAACTTTCCGTGCTATGTAGTGAATAAAGAGGTTTCAATAAAGTCCGTGAAGGACTGCAGCGATGTTCTGCTGCCTCGGCAGAGGAAGGTGTCGGTTTCTGCCGAGAATGCCCTCGTCCGGAGACGCTTGAATGCGCTGGCAGGCTACCATTGCGGTGTCGTGGGGCGGGTTCGTTTCCCCGGCACGAGGACGCACTACAAAACAATTTCGCATTCACGAATTGCTTTCAGAAATCAAAAGAAAACGACCGAAGACGCAAATATTGTAGATAACTACACAGAGGGAATTATTACTTGTTACGAGAACAAGTGAAACCTGAAAAGAAAGGCGAACTTGGGGTGACCTCGTCTTTACCCAAATAAATTCAGGGCCCACAAATGAAAGAGGGGCAACCGGGTGGTGGTGGAGCCCCTTCATACCCACCCAACCGGAATAAATCCATTGTTAACTTGTTGAAGTGGCCAGGTATTCCTCTTCTGAGTGGAAAACTCATACAACTTGAATTATATGAACTTTCCCATCAGAAGGGGAGTACCCCGGTGACCAATTTATGTCATAGAATTATACAATTGAATTGCATAACTCTATGCCATAAAAAGGCACTTTGCTTGGGCCACTCAACCCATGAAGTCACCTGAAACAAAAGAAGGAATTAATTTGTACCCGGCGGCTGGCTCATATTTTGAGGTGGAAGCCTGCCACCGTACCGGGTCCTATACCCGATTAGAAAAAACCGGAAGGGAAAGACCGATTTTACGTTTAACAATTCATTTTACTTGAATTAAATTTTGATTCAAAAGAAAAGAGTATGACAATAACCATTGACAATTAATTACAGGCAAAAGTAAGCAAATGGAATTTTCCCGGTTTTGAAATGGTTTACTCAGTTTTAATTTGATTTCTCATCAGTAATTTTGGACTTAATAATATTTACTAATCAATACAATCTAGTAGCCTTAGCAGCATGTTTCTGTTTCTTTTCCTTCTCTTATGTTGTTTATATTAATGTGAATCAATATATGAAAATAATATTATATTAACAAAACGTCGAAAAACTTTTAACATAATTGTTTTATTTCAATGATTTTTATAGTTATGTGTTGAGTAAATTGTATTTCATGAATAATAAATTACCACTATGCATGTTAGTTCAAATTAACCGAGTATAATTTCTGTATCAAACTCAAAAAATTCAATGTTGAACCGTCCATAAATTGAAGGTTGTTCAATGAAAACCAAAAACGAAATTGAATGTTGATGTCAGATATATTGTGGAATTCGAAAAATTGTTCGAAGCATATTTTAAATAAAATGCCAAATGCGGAACATTTCATAATCGTATCTATTGATTGTTTTACAAGCGCACAAATTTAAAATACCCTTCCGAATTAAGTGGGCAAGCTGCTCTATTAAAGAAATTTTTATTTCCTTGGATTTAATGCTCTGTTGATAATTTCAACAAACATAACCAGTCTGAGTTCAGTATCAAAAAAAATACAACCAGAATCCAATGTTTCAGAATGATGCGCGATTTGATTTGGATTTAATTATGCTAATACGTTGAATCGCGTTGAATTCTAAGCGGAATACATACAAACGATAGTTTGCATACACATGATGAAAGTGTTAATAGCTTATAGGTTGTGAAGTGTTTTTGACAATTATTTTAAGTATGTCAATTACTGTAGATTCAAAAGTGAAACAGAATCAAAAAAAATATGCAGAGATGGATGAAGCCAAAAAACAGACTTGCTTTGATGGCTTCATAGTTGGGAAAGAATAAAGATCAATCAACAAAAAAACTCTTCAATAGATTCAAAATCAAAAGGAATCTGTGTAACATAAAACACTCAAGAAAAGTCTGATAACTTTAAATGTAATTGAGTAAATTTCTATTGTTTCTCTATATACCAATGCAATAGTGTTTTAATGTATTATTCGTGACGTGTTGCGATATTCAAAAATCTGAATATGCCGAATTAAAGCAATTTTCCCATTTGAATTTATAAAAAAAATTATTTTTTTAATATAAATATTAATATATATAATATTATAATAATATTAAATAATTTTTATAAATAATTAATAGATATTTAGTTTGCAATAAATAAGTAAATAATTAAATAATTAATATGTATAATAAAAAAATTAAATTAAAAGGGTACTTACAATACCTTTCCCTCGACGACGAGCGCTCGTTGACGAAGTGGGGTGAGCAAGTCCTGTAAATTTTACTTTTGTTATCTTAAATGGCTTTGGGATCCCGGGACTTGATAAAGTTTACTCAAGTTTAAGAGACGATTTTAATTAAAAGCGATTTGATTTATACTAAAATGTCCAAAATATTTCATCTCAATGCATGTGTATGTGAAAAAAAAATTGTTTTCTATTTATGCTTTATATTCGTTTTTTTTTTTTTTTTTTTCAGGCAACTTATTCAAATTGGCATTTACCAGAGAACCACGTTTTCACAATTCAGCATCAATTTTGGCAACTAAGGAGGATATCTCTCACAATTCCACAGAATTATAAAGCATAAACAAAAAACATCAACTTATTCAATTATTCGTTATTGTAATGCTTTGTGCTTTGAAAAAGAGATTCATTTGATTCCACGAATTGTTCGAAGCGAACAGAGTCAAGCTTGAGATTGATATATGCGAATGCGAGAGTACGATTCCAATTGATTTGTAAGGAGTGTTGACAAATTTGTAAGCTACACTGTAATTGATCTGTCATTACTACCCGATGGCACAATATGCAATAAAAGTATTGATGAACTGAGAACAAATCAATTTGACTTATAACAAAGTCAAGAAATTCGGAGAACGTTATATGAAAAATTTTAACTCAATCTGAATTGAAATTTAGAACATTTAAGTATTCAAGAGTTATTTCATGTGTAGCTGAAACTCTCACAATTCTAATTTGGCCCCGCTTCCGAGCAGCGCAAATTTAAACACAAAGAACTGACGACACCGTGTGAACCGAACCTGGGCTCGCACCTCTTCCTACGTTTCGCTGGCGGGCGGGCGGACACACGACCGTAAATGTACCACCAATTGGCGAAAATTGCAAATAAAATCGCGATTTGACCTTTTCGCTTGTTTTTCTGCTCTAATGAAATAATATTTCTACCGTCGCCGACGCAATTGACACAAGAATTTTCATTTATCAAGGTGTGAGTCAACCGCACAAACCGACTCAATCGCCACGAAAATTCAGATTCCTTCACTTTCTTCGCAATTCGATTTTCCGCGACACGCGAGTCGCAGCTTTCGCGAAGGAATCTCACAATTTTTCTAAAAAATTTCTAGCCTGGACGACTGGCCCGCTCGCTTGTCACACACTCCGCGCACCGCTTTCGGGTTTTCTTACTTTTGCACTTGGGTATTCGCTCCTCGCTCGTCGTTTTCCACTTTTGATGTCTCACGAGTTCGCTGATTGGAATTTTCTGCTGGAACTTTTCGCCGTTTTTCGCCTGTTCTCGGGTTGAACGACGTCCAATTGGGACAACAGTAGTAATAATATGTGCCGTTGCTGTTGTTGGGTTCCTGGTTTTTTGCACCTAAGGATGGTAATTAGTATTAATCCGATGTTACATTAAAAGACTACGATCACTTTTTAGAAAGCGAAGAGCAGCAAGAAGGCCATCATACGACAGAACAGTCAAATAGCTTTAGACAAGGCGAAACCCAAGATAGCGTATGAGAACGATTGCTGCTTAAGGGATGGATTCCTTGCGTAGTCGATGATCAGGGAACCGAATATTGTTCCGATGCCAGCGGATAGCGGCACCAGCACTGATGAATTTGGCTGCTGGCTGGGGAATCAATATGGAGGGTATGACCTCCTTTTCAACACGATGAGAAACTTCACCATGTGCTGTCTTTCAGCGTCCTGACGTATCCTTATCTCGGGTTTCCAAACGATGTACCACCAGTTGTGGATACAAGCTGACCGATCAAATAAACAGAAAACACAAAAAAAAATAAATGAAAACACGCACACGTCGTCACCAGTTGAGGAAAGATTATGCATGAGGAGCCATTTTCTCCCTCCTCTTTCGTCAACTTGCAAACTAAAATGGCGGGGCCGAGCCATCGAGCAACGAAACAGCAATGGGAAATCGCGCAAAGTTTCGTTTAATCGTGCCATCTATGGGTGAACCCGCGATGGTGATAATGCACACTCGTTTCGGTTGTTTTTAAATTCTAAGTCGTCTTTTGTAGATTCGCTTAAGTTATCAATTGAAAGCAATTTTCGTTTATAATGATTAGGCGTAATTAAGTGGGAAAAATCGGAAGGATTAGACAAATTTTAAGGGGTTTAAATGATACAATGATTTTAGCGTTCATATAATTTAAAAGGTTAACCGTTTCGTTCTAAGCATTTGTATCCCGCGTTACACCGCAATTCGTTAAATTATATTCAAAAGATATTGTAATAAAATCACTACACATTAAAATATTAAACAGTTTTAGAATTTTGTTTCCCGGGAGTTAAGTACAAAAGACATTTTCTGGACCTATTTGCCATGCAAAGAAAAAAAAACGAGTGTTGCGATGGGGAAGGTGACTGAATCGACTGAATCCTTGTTAAATTGCGTTCGTGCTGTGTGCCTGTGTCAGCGCTGCTGTTAGAGCCATAGCTCCTAGATTACTACAGGGCAGCTAATTTTCTCGTGATCCCAAGGCAGTGCGGATTGCAAAAAAGGAGCTGAGGGCTATTTCTGTGTATCATGGGTTGGCTTCGGCGTCGGGACTAGAGATGACGGACAATAAAAGAAAAACACAATTGACAGACGAACGGACTGACTCATGTCTATGTTTGCCTGGAAGTATACAACCTTTGCGCGTTTTTGAAAATATATGCGGACGGACAAGCAGTAGTGACTAACTATCTATTGGCGCAGGTCTTTCGCGTGGTATATCCCCACTTCTTTTCCCGATGGATCCGTTATCAGGTAACGGTTAGGTCCCATTACCTTTTTTATGCGGCTTTTCAAGAATCGCCTGTCCAGCTTGGCGTTGTAATGCCCCGCGGCGTCACTTTGGCGGAAATTTCGCCGGAAAACCTCATCTCCTTCTTTGAAATTAGCGGAGCGTGACCGGAGATTGTACTGCGCTTCATTTGCACTTCCTGCGGCCTTAATCTTCCGTCCGATTTGTTGGCGGAGGTCTCCTAAACGTTCGTGGGGCTCCAGTGCAACGACGGGGTCTCCCAAACACTTTAATTGCCGTAACAGGCGGTATGATTTACCGTGGCAAATCATGTGCTGTCCAAAGGCGGCAAAGTAAGGGGCGACGCCGGTGACGGAATGGTACGAGGATCGCAGGGCGCATGTGATGGCAGACAATCGCCGATCCCAATCCTTTTGAGATGGGCGGACGTAAGAACGGATCGCGGCCAATAGGGTGCGGTTCAACCGTTCTGATGCGTTGGACTGAGGAGAGTATATGGGCGTCAGTTGGTGTTCAACGCCATACTGCTCAAGTAGGCTCTTAAACTGCCGAGACCGGAACTGTACTCCATTATCTGAGTACACACTCTCTGGAACACCGAACACATGGAATACCCGGTTCTCTAAGAATTTCACGATCGATGGAGTTGTGAATTTACGGATAGGTTCCACCATTGGAAACTTTGAGAGCTGATCTAGGACGACTATAGCTCCGATGTGTCCCATGGTAGACCGGGGATATGGACCGAGTAGATCGATGTATAGACGCTGGAACACGCGTTCTGGGACGTTGAGTTGACCCATAGGAGGTCGAAGAGGCTGGTTGGGCGCTTTGGTGCCTTTACAGGTCTCACAGGCGCTCACGTAGTCTTTGACCTGGGATGCCATTTTAGGCCAAAAGAAGTATTTTTTTAGTCGCCGTAGTGTTCGACCGTAACGTCCGTGGGCACTTAACGGATGGTCATGTGCGCGGAGGATCAGATGTTGTGTCATTTCCTCCGGTACCCAGAGTTTCCAAGACTCTTCTTCCTGCCATGGATCACCAGTGGCGTATTCATTTCGTCTTTACACATAGCCGTCCATTACCTTCAAATCAGGCAGCTGTGTTTGTTGGGTCGCTATGGTTTGCCTCAACTCTTTGTAGCTATCTGATTCAAAATGTGGGCTGTCCAAATCTATTTCGATGAGGTCCTCGTCATTTATTGTTATTTCGGCTCCCTCTGGGGAAAACATCCGTGAGAGAGTGTCGGGTACGATGTTCTGGGTTCCTTTCCGATGTTTGATGGAGAACTTGAACCCTTGCAGTTTAAGAGCCCATCTGGCTAGGCGTCCATTTAAATCTGCCTGGTTCATCAACCATTGTAGTGACGCGTGGTCCGTGATGATTTCGAATTGGTGGCCCTCGATATAAGCTCGGAATTTCTTCACAGCCATTACCGCTGCCAAACATTCCTGCTCGGAAACAGTATAGTTTCTTTGGGCCGAATTCAGCTTATTAGACATGAAGGCGATGGGAGCTTCCTCTCCTTTGTCAGTCAATTGCACAAGCACGGCTCCTACCCCATGTTGACTTGCGTCACAATGAATGGAGAAGGGCTTCGTGAAGTCGGGGCTGTGCAAGACAGGAGCTGATGTGAGGGCTTGTTTTAGCTCTTCAAATGCCTTTCGGCTGAGTTCGGTCCAAACGAACTTCCCCTTCCGCAACATGTCTGACAGGGGTGCTGAAACTATTGCATAATTCCGAACAAACCTTCGGTACCAACCGCACACCCCAAGGAAACGTCGTAGCTGCTTCACAGTTTTTGGTAAGGGGAACTCATCAATCGCACGAGTTTTGTCTGGATCCGTTTTGATAGTGCCATGTCCTATGACATGTCCTAGGTATCGGACTTCTTTCATGACAAACTTACTTCTCTGTACGTTGATGGTGAGTCCCGCCTTACTGATGTGCAGGGCTACTTCTTGTAGAAGTAGGAGGTGTTGATCGAACGTTTCCGTGATGAGTAACAGATCATCAAGGTACACGAACACTTGGTGTTTCAGGTGAGGTGGGACGACCTTGTCCATCAACCGAGTCATCGTTTGCGGCGCGTTACACAGGCCAAAGGGCATTGTGACGAACTGATATAATGGTCGTCCAGGCACTGTGAAGGCGGTCTTGTCCCTTGAGCCCTCATCGAGTGGAATTTGCCAGAAGGCGTCTTTTATGTCGAGACTGGTGATAAAATTGGCTTTCGGCAGTCTCCCTAGTATTCCATCGATGAGTGGAAGAGGGTACGCGTCCTTGATGGTAACCGCGTTTACCTTACGGGCATCAAGATAGAGGCGGACTTTACCTGGCTTCACTACCAAGGTTACCGGTGATGACCAGGCACTTTGGGACTCTTCTATGACCCCCAACTCGAGCATCCTATCTAGCTCCGCATACACCAATTTCTCCATGGCCGGTGAGATGGCGTAGTGTCTCTGTTTAATCGGTTTACTATCGCCAACGTCGATGGCGTGTGAGACTAGGGTGGTGCGGCCAAGGCCTTGGGTAGCGTAAGATGGGAAAGCAGCTATGGATGCTTCCAGGCGTTGCCGTTGGTTAGGCGTCAGGTCATGCCTATCGGGAGTAGAAGTGATTTCGTTGACATTTCTGGTGTTTAAAGACAAAACTGTGAATAAATCTGCGGCCAGTCCAAAGCGAAGGACGAAATCGACTCCAAGGTACACATTCTGAGTCAAAGACGGAATAATGTAGAAAGTAATATCCTTCGTCTGACCCCGGAACGTCACGGGTGTGGTTAGTTTACCTCGTATAGGGTGTTTGGTGCCATCAGCTGTACTGATTTCAGTGCGCCAGGATTTAATCAAGTTCGGATAGTCTTGGAGCACCTTCGAGCCAAAGCTCGAGGCAAGACAACTGATACTGGCACCCGTGTCGATCAATGCAAACACGGTCTCGCCCAACACTTTAATTGGATGATAAGGTCTGATCTCATTCTCAGCAACCTCCGAGATGTTACAAGAGTTTAGGGTTTGACGGCAGATGCGCACTCTCTTGCGGAAATTCCGCCAATGACGGGTTGACCATTTTGTCGTGCGCGGGCGGGAAGTGACTACTTCGGAAGCAAATATTCGCTCTCGAGCCACCCGATATTCCTGCAGTCTAACATGATAAGGTTTTAGAGTGCGTACTTGAGGCTGCCGCGGTTCTTCTGGCATTGACTGCGATGGTCGTTTTAATATTGTCGTTGGTGAGGTCTCCGGAAGAGAGTGAACATCCGCAGTCGTAGTGGTCATGGCTGGTGGGTTAACGTCAGGTTTGTTGGGGTGAGCAGCTGACTGAGGAGCTACTGCTGGGGCTTCGAGTACCGCTGAGGTGGTCGGGTACTCTTTTGGCCGTTTTTTCGCGCGGCACATTCAGAACAGTCCGGGAAGTAAGTGTCCGGCTTGCCGCAACCGTAGCAGAAAACCTTACGCTCTGCTCGGTATGAAATGAACCGGTGTCCGGTTTGATGGCAATTCCAGCAGGTCGTAAGACTTCCCACTGCTGCTACAGCAAGATGGTCTGGGTCCAAATCTTCCTCCAGATCTGTGGTGGTATAATCTGGGGCCAATTCCGCGATTCCTCGTCGAGGACCCGTCCTGGCTAGTAGGTATGGCCGGTCCCGGAGGTCTTCCTCAAACCCTTCTATACGACGCACATTTCTCAGCAGGGCTTCCATACTCTGTGGATCGGAGTTCACGATATGGCGACGAATCTCCGGCCTTAGATTGCGCTTCAGCAGGCGCAGTATGTGGGTAG
This sequence comes from Odontomyia ornata, assembly GCA_963969285.1. Taxonomy (NCBI): domain Eukaryota; kingdom Metazoa; phylum Arthropoda; class Insecta; order Diptera; family Stratiomyidae; genus Odontomyia; species Odontomyia ornata. The sequence continues at coordinate 197,088,750 of OZ017738.1, read as the reverse complement.
AAGACAATGGCTCTGACAACTGGTCATTCAACCGAAGGATATCGGCTCGATATTGATGGAAGGACTCGTCCGGACGCTGCCATCTAGCATTCATCTTGTCCAGTACTAATTCGTCCATGTCGACCGTAGGGTATTCCATGTGGAGTACCTCCTTCAACCGTGACCAGCGTACGGATGGTGGGGCTGAATGTATTCGCCAATATGTCTCCAGTGCTGCTCCCCTAAGCAGCATTGGCAAGTATCCTGCGAGCGCTGTGCGGTCTCCTGCTAGCATCTGCTCAATCAGCGACTCCACCCGACTTATGAAGACTTCCACCGTTATGGTATTGGGTTCCCCACTGAAATGCAGATTCCATCCCTGGATGATGCTGGGGATCTGTGTCGGCTTCAGCCGATACATATCGTGTGGATGGAGGCGTTGGTCCGGCGGAATCATGGGAGCCTGATTTGGTGGCGGTGCTTGGCTCAATCGGGGCCGGTACACTGGAGCCAACGGATTCATTGCTGCACCTGGCCGGATTCGTTCGGGATCGCGCCGCGAGTCTACTGGGAAATCCCACGGATTTGGGTCTGAATCCCACATAGGAGGAGTTCTTGGCCGGGGTGGTGCTGGATTCTCTCTCTGGCTTTCTAGCGAGGCTAACCGGGTGGACATGTCCTGCATGAGCGCCATTAGGTCTTGTAAAACTGTGGCTTCCACAGCCACAGTGGGTCTCGCTTCTTCTGCAGGCGGAACTGCTTCAGCACTGTAGTCTTCCTCTCGTGCACTCATTGCCGTGGATGGAAGGGGTCCGCTTTTGGGCACAGCTCCACTTGCACTGGAGGACTGAGGTCGTTCTGTTGCTGGCTGGGCGATTTCTAGAGGCTGACGACAGAGCGGGCACGTGGATGAGGTTTGCCGCAGTTGGACCAAACACAGCTGGTGTAGCCTGTGTCCGCACTGCAACCTTTGACTGGTGAGCTCATCCATGTCCTCATGGCATATGGAGCACAAGAGCGCTGGTCCGGCATCTGACCTCAACTTCCTCCTCTCTGGGGTGCTTTTGGTGGGCATTCCTAAAAAATTAATTTTTTTAGCTAAATAACTAGATGAGTGTATATATATATATAAATAATGAAAAAAATGAAAAAAAAAAAATATAATGACGAATATATAATGTTTATGTGGCCGTCAGTGGTGAACTATAAATGATCCTCACAAAAAAAAACAAAGTGTATGAAAAAGTTTTAATCGTTATCCAAAAAAAAATACTCGGTCCTTCCTTTCCGTCCTTCCTCCCAAGTATAGACACCATGGCACAATCCTTCTCTAGCGTTCCAGGGACACTCTCTTGTGGCACCATGAAAATCAGGGTTCAGAAGTGATCCCTCATTAGCAAATTTCTCAAGTTACAACTTGTTAGCCCAGGGTTGGATTCTAATCCACAAGCAGCGCGTGTCTTGTCATGGATAGTCACGGATTAGCTAATCAGCCAATCACATGAAATCAAAATCCATGTAATTTAAGACACTTAGGCACCGCTGGTTTGTCGGGATAATAACTTCCGAACACAAAAAGGGACTCTAATATCATTTGGCCTTACTAGTTATACAATGGTGGTAAGCCACCAAAGTATAAATCAAAAGCAGGACCAAACGATATTGATGTCCGAAGACAACACAAGTTCGAAACTTATTAAGTTGCTGGGGCACGCTTAGTGCAAAAACCCTCGGGAGTTATCTACCCGCCAATAATCTAACACCTAGTGGGGACACCTAGACACGATGGACTGTCTCGTGCTCACGACTGATGATACAGCCGGGCATTTCGGGCCCCACGTTGGGCGCCATTTGTAGTGAATAAAGAGGTTTCAATAAAGTCCGTGAAGGACTGCAGCGATGTTCTGCTGCCTCGGCAGAGGAAGGTGTCGGTTTCTGCCGAGAATGCCCTCGTCCGGAGACGCGTGAATGCGCTGGCAGGCTAGCATTGCGGTGTCGTGGGGCGGGTTCGTTTCCCCGGCACGAGGACTCACTACAAAACAATTTCGCATTCACGAATTGCTTTCAGAGATCAAAAGAAAACGACCGAAGTCGCAAATATTGTAGATAACTACACAGAGGGAATTATTACTTGTTACGAGAACAAGTGAAACCTGAAAAGAAAGGCGAACTTGGGGTGACCTCGTCTTTACCCAAATAAATTCAGGGCCCACAAATGAAAGAGGAGGAACCGGGTGGTGGTGGAGCCCCTTCATACCCACCCAACCGGAATAAATCCATTGATAACTTGTTGAAGTGGCCAGGTATTCCTCTTCTGAGTGGAAAACTCATACAACTTGAATTATATGAACTTTCCCATCAGAAGGGGAGTACCCCGGTGACCAATTTATGTCATAGAACTATACAATTGAATTGCATAACTCTATGCCATAAAAAGGCACTTTGCTTGGGCCACTCAACCTATGAAGTCACCTGAAACAAAAGAAGGAATTAATTTGTACCCGGCGGCTGGCTCATATTTTGGGGTGGAAGCCTGCCACCGTACCGGGTCCTATACCCGATTAGAAAAAACCGGAAGGGAAAGACCGATTTTACGTTTAACAATTCATTTTATTTGAACTAAATTTTGATTCAAAAGAAAAGAGTATGACAATAACCATTGACAATTAATTACAGGCAAAAGTAAGCAAATGGAATTTTCCCGGTTTTGAAATGGTTTACTCAGTTTTAATTTGATTTCTCATCAGTAATTTTGGACTTAATAATATTTACTAATCAATACAATCTAGTAGCCTTAGCAGCATGTTTCTGTTTCTTTTCCTTCTCTTATGTTGTTTATATTAATGTGAATCAATATATGAAAATAATATTATATTAACAAAACGTCGAAAAACTTTTAACATAATTGTTTCATTTCAATGATTTTTATAGTTATGTGTTGAGTAAATTGTATTTCATGAATAATAAATTACCACTATGCATGTTAGTTCAAATTAACCGAGTATAATTTCTGTATCAAACTCAAAAAATTCAATGTTGAACCGTCCATAAATTGAAGGTTGTTCAATGAAAACCAAAAACAAAATTGAATGTTGATGTCAGATATATTGTGGAATTCGAAAAATTGTTCGAAGCATATTTTAAATAAAATGCCAAATGCGGAACATTTCATAATCGTATCTATTGATTGTTTTACAAGCGCACAAATTTAAAATACCCTTCCGAATTAAGTGGGCAAGCTGCTCTATTAAAGAAATTTTTATTTCCTTGGATTTAATGCTCTGTTGATAATTTCAACAAACATAACCAGTCTGAGTTCAGTATCAAAAAAAATACAACCAGAATCCAATGTTTCAGAATGATGCGCGATTTGATTTGGATTTAATTATGCTAATACGTTGAATCGCGTTGAATTCTAAGCGGAATACATACAAATGATAGTTTGCATACACATGATGAAAGTGTTAATAGCTTATAGGTTGTGAAGTGTTTTTGACAATTATTTTAAGTATGTCAATTACTGTAGATTCAAAAGTGAAACAGAATCAAAAAAAATATGCAGAGATGGTTGAAGCCAAAAAACAGACTTGCTTTGATGGCTTCATAGTTGGGAAAGAATAAAGATCAATCAACAAAAAAACTCTTCAATAGATTCAAAATCAAAAGGAATCTGTGTAACATAAAACACTCAAGAAAAGTCTGATAACTTTAAATGTAATTGAGTAAATTTCTATTGTTTCTCTATATACCAATGCAATAGTGTTTTAATGTATTATTCGTGACGTGTTGCGATATTCAAAAATCTGAATATGCCGAATTAAAGCAATTTTCCCATTTGAATTTATAAAAAAAATTATTTTTTTAATATAAATATTAATATATATAATATTATAATAATATTAAATAATTTTTATAAATAATTAATAGATATTTAGTTTGCAATAAATAAGTAAATAATTAAATAATTAATATGTATAATAAAAAAATTAAATTAAAAGGGTACTTACAATACCTTTCCCTCGACGACGAGCGCTCGTTGACGAAGTGGGGTGAGCAAGTCCTGTAAATTTTACTTTTGTTATCTTAAATGGCTTTGGGATCCCGGGACTTGATATAGTTTACTCAAGTTTAAGAGACGATTTTAATTAAAAGCGATTTGATTTATACTAAAATGTCCAAAATATTTCATCTCAATGCATGTGTATGTGAAAAAAAAATGTTTGTTTTTTTCAGGCAACTTATTCAAATTGGCATTTACCAGAGAACCACGATTTCACAATTCAGCATCAATTTTGGCAACTAAGGAGGATATCTCCCACAATTCCACAGAATTATAAAGCATAAACAAAAAACATCAACTTATTCAATTATTCGTTATTGTAATGCTTTGTGCTTTGAAAAAGAGATTCATTTGATTCCACGAATTGTTCGAAGCGAACAGAGTCAAGCTTGAGATTGATATATGCGAATGCGAGAGTACGATTCCAATTGATTTGTAAGGAGTGTTGACAAATTTGTAAGCTACACTGTAATTGATCTGTCATTACTACCCGATGGCACAATATGCAATAAAAGTATTGATGAACTGAGAACAAATCAATTTGACTTATAACAAAGTCAAGAAATTTGGAGAACGTTATATGAAAAATTTTAACTCAATCTGAATTGAAATTTAGAACATTTAAGTATTCAAGAGTTATTTCATGTGTAGCTGAAACTCTCACAATTCTAATTTGGCCCCGCTTCCGAGCAGCGCAAATTTAAACACAAAGAACTGACGACACCGTGTGAACCAAACCTGGGCTCGCACCTCTTCCTACGTTTCGCTGGCGGGCGGGCGGACACACGACCGTAAATGTACCACCAATTGGCGAAAATTGCAAATAAAATCGCGATTTGACCTTTTCGCTTGTTTTTCTGCTCTAATGAAATAATATTTCTACCGTCGCCGACGCAATTGACACAAGAATTTTCATTTATCAAGGTGTGAGTCAACCGCACAAACCGACTCAATCGCCACGAAAATTCAGATTCCTTCACTTTCTTCGCAATTCGATTTTCCGCGACACGCGAGTCGCAGCTTTCGCGAAGGAATCTCACAATTTTTCTAAAAAATTTCTAGCCTGGACGACTGGCCCGCTCGCTTGTCACACACTCCGCGCACCGCTTTCGGGTTTTCTTACTTTTGCACTTGGGTATTCGCTCCTCGCTCGTCGTTTTCCACTTTTGATGTCTCACGAGTTCGCTGATTGGAATTTTCTGCTGGAACTTTTCGCCGTTTTCCGCCTGTTCTTGGGTTGAACGACGTCCGATTGGGACAACAGTAGTAATAATATGCGCCGTTGCTGTTGTTGGGTTCCTGGTTTTTTGCACCTAAGGATGGTAATTAGTATTAATCCGATGTTACATTAAAAGACTACGATCACTTTTTAGAAAGCGAAGAGCAGCAAGAAGGCCATCATACGACAGAACAGTCAAATAGCTTTAGTCAAGGCGAAACCCAAGATAGCGTATGAGAACGATTGCTGCTTAAGGGATGGATTCCTTGCGTAGTCGATGATCAGGGAACCGAATATTGTTCCGATGCCAGCGGATAGCGGCACCAGCACTGATGAATTTGGCTGCTGGCTGGGGAATCAATATGGAGGGTACGACCTCCTTTTCAACACGATGAGAAACTTCACCATGTGCTGTCTTTCAGCGTCCTGACGTATCCTTATCTCGGGTTTCCAAACGATGTATCACCAGTTGTGGATACAAGCTGACCGATCAAATAAACAGAAAACACAAAAAAAAATAAATGAAAACACGCACACGTCGTCACCAGTTGAGGATAGATTATGCATGAGGAGCCATTTTCTCCCTCCTCTTTCGTCAACTTGCAAACTAAAATGGCGGGGCCGAGCCATCGAGCAACGAAACAGCAATGGAAAATCGCGCAAAGTTTCGTTTAATTGTGCCATCTATGGGTGAACCCGCGGTGGTGATAATGAACACTCGTTTCGGTTGTTTTTAAATTCTAAGTCGTCTTTTGTAGATTCGCTTAAGTTATCAATTGAAAGCAATTTTCGTTTATAATGATTAGGCGTAATTAAGTGGAAAAAATCGGAAGAATTAGACAAATTTTAAGGGGTTTAAATGATACAATGATTTTAGCGTTCATATAATTTAAAAGGTTAACCGTTTCGTTCTAAGCATTTGTATCCCGCGTTACACCGCAACTCGTTAAATTATATTCAAAAGATATTGTAATAAAATCACTACACATTAAAAGATTAAACAGTTTTCGAATTTTGTTTCCCGGGAGTTAAGTACAAAAGACGTTTTCTGGACCTATTTGCCATGCAAAGAAAAAAAAACGAGTGTTGCGATGGGGAAGGTGACTGAATCGACTGAATCCTTGTTAAATTGCGTTCGTGCTGTGTGCCTGTGTCAGCGCTGCTGTTAGAGCCATAGCTCCTAGATTACTACAGCTATTTGCAAGGCCGACATTTTAAAGTCTATACTGACCATAAGCCCCTTAAAGAAATTTTCAATGTAAAGGACCCTACAACCCGTTTAGTCAGATTTCTTCACAAACTACCAAAATTTGACTATGAGATAGAGTACAAACCTGGTAAATACAATACCAATGCCGATGCTCTAAGTAGAATACCAAAACACAATCCCGGCAACACTAGTAAACTCTCCCAAATCAATGTCATTATTTAGGCTCGGTTATAAAAGCAATTAGAAATAAATGAAAAATCTTTACCAGTGGAAAAACCACTTGAAAACCAACAAACTCCCAAAGAAGGAACATCCAAATCCATAAACTCTCAAGGAACTGAGCAAGTAACATTATTTTCAGATAACAACCATCACCGAAAATTGGCGGGTGACAACATTTCTGAAAATAACTCAACAAACACTTTACCGATTCAAAATTCAACGACTAACTCGTCTAACATATCCATTCTGAACACCCCAGAAGAAATTTATGCAATACTATATGATTTTCATGACTCCCCATTTGGTGGACATTAAGGAGTCACAAAAACATATAAGGAAATTCGGAAACAATATAGATGGAAAAACATGTTAAAGGAAATCAAAACCTATACAAAACGGTGCAAAAAGTGCCAAACTATGAAAAATTCCCGCATGAACGCACAAGCCAAAGGTCGCAGGTTCAAATCTCGTTGGGAGCAACGTGATTTAGTTCGTGGGATTTTTTGGACAGACTATGAGTGTTCACTCAGTGGTGATATATACTGATTTAATCAGATCATATCATAGCTGAGCAGGCATGGTACTGACCAAACCAACTTCCGAAAAATCAATACGGTAATGAAAAATGAAATACTCTAAATATCTCTAAGCAAAGGCCCGAGAGGGGCTGTAGTGCTATAAAGAAGAAGAAGATGAAAAATTCCCATCAAAACCGGATGCCCATGGCTATCGCAGATACCGCCGGAAAACCTTTTGACAAAATTTATTTCGACATAGTTGGACCCCTTGTAGAGACACCATCAGGAAGCAAATATATTCTGACCTTTCAAGATAACATGATCAAATTCGTAGATTGGTACGCAATACTTAACACGGAAGTAGAAATAATCGCTAAAATTTTCTTCAACGAAAATATAACCAGACCAAGGAGCCAATTTTATTAGTGAACTATTTAAAAGAGTCTGTAAACTTTTGCATATAAAAAAATCCAAACCACAGCCTACCACCATCAAATGGTGCTTTAGAACGAGCCCATAGGCCCTTAATTAAGTATCTTCGCACTACCGTTGACGAAAACCCGCAAAATTGGAACCAGTTTTTACGTACAGCCGCGTTTGTTCACAATAACAGGAAAAACGACAGCACAAAGCTCACACCTATAGATTGCCTTTATAGGTTCATGGCAGACATCCCTTCTAATGTCAAAAAGGAGCCTATCCCAGTTTATAACCATGAAAACTACTGTTTTCAATTGCGATATAAACTACCGAAAATTTACTCTATAGCACGTATAAGCATGTTATACAATAAACTAAAGTCAATAATCCAAACCCATATCTATTCACGTTGATGATAAAAGTATGTATAGGTCCCCATACACAGTCGAACCGGTAAACACTACTATTGCGATAGAGAAGAGGCTGGTTTCTATTCACAATAATCGTTCAAAACCATATTCTGAGTAAACGCTACCAGCATATTTTCCCCAAATCCCATTAGACATGGGCTGCTTACGAATTATCTTTCTTCTAACCATTGCCGCGAGAACATCCAATGCAGACATTTTCCCATACACTATTACCCCTATTGACAACACAGGAGTCCTATTTGAGAACATTGGAAATCTTCTGCCGTACCACAGTAGCTGGAGCATGCTAACCGAAATAAACCTGGGAGAAGCAGCAACCCAAATTAATCTGGCTGAATGTGTGGAACATCTCTTGCAACTGCTCTCTTTAAAAAACAACACAGGATGTAAGTGAAAAGATCATTCTTTGACGGAATAGGACGAACGATGCATACCCTGTTTGGTACAAAGGACGACTAAAATGAAAAAGAACTATACAGCAGATTGGAGCAAGTGGAGAGTAAAGGAGAAGAATTGGTTGGATTGGAAAAACACTGGATCAACACAGTGAAAACATCCTTGAAAGAACTCCAAAAACCCCTTGCCAACATCATGACTAGACAAAAAGAACTAGCTAGGCAAATCTGTAACATGTTTAAAATAGCAAATGCTTTAGTATTAGTGGAACACAAAAATATATTAACGACAACTCTATTGACACAGCTTTTTGAAATCGAGTTCAGACAACGCACATTCATAGAAATTGTATCAGCGACTCAAACTAATACGATCCAGCTCCTAATTTCGATCGAAAAGTTACGCAAAATTTATACAAAGCCCGGAAATAAGTGTCCAAATTATTGTGAACAAATTCTTTCACAAGCAGCAGAGCTACAGAACTACAGGATGAAAGAAAAATTAATAATAATTATAAAACTATCTCTATTTCAACTACCAATGATGCAACTTTAACAAATCCACACACTTCCAATAACTACCAACAAACAATTTTTCCTTAGTAGTAGTATTGCATCACAACAATTTCTACTATTGAGTCCTAAAAATCTACACACCCAGAAAAAATTAAGCATCCCGAGCCTGGCGATTTATATGTGTGTCAACTTACCACTACTATAATTAATTCCCCACGAGTGGTTATCGAAGTTATTAATCTACTCCAAAACCCATTTAAGAGGAAAATTAACTATCCCCTCAGAATCAGCATGTACATTGCCAACACATTGAAAAAAGTTAACAAACCAAACAGTTGGGTGTATTTTCTAAAAACTGAGACCCCCATTTACGTCCAATGTGACAAAAATTTAACCACGCATAGCCTCCTTGGCAAAGGTATTTCAACCCTCAACTTACCGTGTACTTTACATATCAATGAGTTAATCACACCCTATCAGGCAGAAAGCATAAATGATTTTAAAATACAACAGCCACAAAAGTTTCCAGAAATCGACCCCCAATTACTCAACCTCGATCTATCAAGCTTGACTTACACCCATAGCAACGACTCATTATAACTAGTCTCAGACCACAATAGAAATAAAATTTTCGAATCAAGTACCCATTCTCTAAATGAAATTTATGCACAATTAAACCAAATCAAGTATACAGGAACCACTAAAAACTATCCGTCAGCATCACTATTCTTAGCCTTTTGATAATCATTGTATATCTAGCGTTTCGATACTTTAAGTATCGTTGCAAAAGAAACTCTGGCAGGGAAATAAATCCTATTATTAGCCTTGATCTCCAGGAATCAAAAACGCAATGTGCTACTGCCTCCCCAATAGAGGAAAAACCTCCCGCAACTCCACAACCAGGACGATCATTACAGCTGGTTCAAGGAATTAAGAAATTCAAACATAAATTCAAAACAAAACCTGTATTTGAAAACAAAATAATTCTCATTGTAATGCCTTTGAACTAATTATATAAAACAAAAACTATAGAAGAAAATAAATACTATTAAATTCTATTGATAAAATGAAAAAAGAAACTAAATATGAGCAGTTTCAAGTTAAAGATTTTATTTTACTAATGTATCTAATACAATTGACTTATTCTTAACTTATTAAGACTAATAAGTTTATTCGATAGTTGTAAATGTAAAATGAGCATATTTTGTTTCAATTACGCAACAAAGCAACCAATTTTTACTTCAATATTGTAGTTTTAATATAAATACACATGAAATAATTGTAAGACAAGTAGATATTCTCTAAGATAAATATAAACAAGTTGAGTAAGCAGGAGAGTGCTCCTACCAGAAGGTCTTTGTAAACATCCTAGGGTTAGAAGCAAGTTTTCTAATGGCGTGAATCGATAACTTGAATTATTCATCCAATACTTAGATATGAAATCGTTCAAATTTATACAAAAGATGCACAGTTTCTTTCATAAGAACAGTGCAGCCGCCATTTTAATCTAGCTTAAATGATTTTTCTGAATGCTCGGCCGATTGAACATGTTCAAGTTAAACACTATTCCTTAAATTTTCATGAAAATTGAAAGAAAATAAAAGTGCCTAAGTCAATTTTAAATATATATAGGGTTTTCCAATAAGAGGTGTTATTTTGAATAGATCTTCTGATTTTTGCGACTTCTTCCCTTTGGAGCCACGTGATAGAGAAGGCCTATGTAAATAGCCCAGCGTCGAATCAAGACCTCAAAGATGAAATTCGTGAGGCTATCGAGGACATAGGGCAGCCACTTTGCGATTTGGTTATAAAAAATTTCATGAAGAGGATATGGTCCTGTAAGCGTGTCGTAGTCGTTATTCGCCCAACGTTAGTTATTGCTATTAACGGCATATCTTCTTCTTCATAATGAAATAAATATCCGATCATTTGTAAAAAAAAATGGCATTTTTCTTTTAATATCAAAATAACACCTCTTATTGGAAAACCCTATATCAACCATAAACACGTGTTATTGTTGTTGTAATTCCATATAATTGAAATGGCTATAACTCACTTGATTATGATTCGATCTCAATGAAATTTTGTGAACATATAAATCTTATGTCAGTCTATATAATTGCAATTTGCAAAATTTCAAGAAGTTTAAAGGTACCGTTTTGATTTTATGGGCAAAAATGTAAAATCTACAAATCATACTATTATTAACAAAGTTGATCGAATTTCGATTTCTAAGGTATTTGTTGCCCTTGTACTCATAAAGTTCCACGTTCATGACAATTTTTAGATTTTTCGGCTGAAAGGTGTCAAATCGCGAGGGGGGGGGACACAAATTTTGGGTACATTTTGCCTTCCCCTGGACCCCCTAATCCATAAAATGATTTTTTTATTTCAGATTCTTAAAGCTCTAATCGAGACCTTTCATTTGATACCCCACTCGACCACGTTTGATTAAAAAAAATTTTTAAGGGCCAATTCGTTATTAGGGGGGACCCCCCTTAAAATTTTTTTAAATTTTTGTTAAGGCCCTAACTTTTGAGAGACCATCACTTCTGACCTTTTTACAAAGTTTGAGCATTCTAGCTTCTATAGTTTCTGAGGAAATTAGCTGTGACGCACGGACAGACGGACAGACGGACAGACGGACGGACGGACAGACGGACAGACAGGTCGCGAAACTAGTAGGTCTTTGTAAAATTTTTTTTAACAAAGACCTACAAAAATGTAGCCTATAAGTAAAGATTCCTTTTTAATAGTCGTGCAACTAAAACTCGCCACCCAAAAACATAAAATAATTGTCGGAAATCCATTAATGTGAATGCTCATCAGCCACAAAAATTGTAATGCCTTTAAACCAATTGTACAAAACTAAGACTATAGAAGAAAAATAAATACTATAAAATACTATTGATAAAATGAAAAAAAGAACTAAATGTAAACAGTTTCAAGTTAAAGACTTTATTTTACTAATGTATCTCAAACAATTGACTTATTCCTAACATAGTAAGATCAATAAGTTTATTCGATAGTTGTAACTGTAAAATGAGCATATTTTCTTTCAATACGCAGCAAAATATAATTACTTCAATATTGTAGTTTTAATATAATTTCAGGTGCATTGAGCACCTGAAACAGTTGTAAGACAAGTAGATATTCTCTAAGATAAATATAAAAAAAAAATTATATTGTATGTATCCTATAAGTAAAGGTTTCTTTTTAATAGTAGTGCAACTAAAACTCGTTACGTAACAAACTTATAAATAAATCATACGAAATTATTTTCATTGAGAAACAAAATTAAAGTATGAATTAAGTAACAAATTTTTGAGCACTAGGTAATAATAATATACAAATCATATTCACTAAAAATTAACATTCTCAAGAAAGTATTCAAGAAACAAAATATATATTAGAATAGATACTAGCCTAAATAACAATAGCAAATAAACACAAAAAGAGCAAATGACTATAGCATAGAATTCAAGTTGATTTTCCAATTTTGCCTATAAAATACAAGGAATAAACAAATTGTAAGAAATAATGTATGATACTACGCTAACTCATTCAACCCGTTTGCAATTGAAGAGAAATCTCATCCCACGACACACGCTGCAATCGGCTAATTCACTAACATAATCGCAACTTGCCTCTCAGCACAATATTTGCCGGTGCCGACTTAATTGGATAAAATCCGATTGCATCTTGTCTCTCCTAGAAAGATCCGAACTTTGCAATATGGGAAGGAATTGTCACGATAAGAATTTCTCTATCGGTTCGAGAACATTATTGATCCACTACAACATAACTTTTTGAATGTTAAAGAAAATAGAACAGTGGAAACAAAAACCTCGTTTCATAGAAACTGTAACAATGGAAACAACAACCACGTACTAGTTTTCATAGACAATGGTACAGTGGAAACAACAACCTAGTTTTCATAGAAAATGTAACAGTGGAAATAACAACCACGTATAAGTTTTTATAGAAAATGTTACAGTGGAAACAATAACCTCGTTCCATAGAAAATGTAACAGTGGAAACTACAACTACGTATAAGTTTTCATAGAAAATGTTACAGTAGAAACAGTAACCTCGTTTCATCGAAAATGGAATAGTGGAAACAACAATGTAATTTTCATAGAAAATGGAACAGTGAAAACAATGACCTTGTACCACTGTTCCAATATAACAACCTTATTTAGAAACTTTGACTATAAATATCTTTAGTGTCGGCCCTGAAGAGGACTCCTCTTGAGTAGGCCTTCCCTATTGACGTTCAGTCCTGATAAGGACTTTACTCTTTCGAAACGTCTTAAGTCGGCACTGCCAAGTAGTCCTGATAAGGACTCTTGGGTTTGGTTCCTGTGTCGTAAAGGTAATGAAGAACAAAACTCGGGTTTTATTTTACACACGATAGCAGTTTTTGTTTTAGACAGAAACAAGAACAAGAAACACAATCAAGACAAGAATTTACTTCTTAGACAATCTGGAGAGCGTTGTAGCTTGACTGAAGCGAGGAGACCTTTTGCGTTGAGCTCGTGCCGTCATATCAGATTATGAGAATCTAAAAGAACGGCATGAGTTATTTTCTACTTTCTAGCAGCGATATTGCAGATGCTGCTCAGCCGCGATGCGCTGCGAAAATCTGCCGCGGGAGCAGGATCTGCTTGCGGCGAGAAGAAGTTGTTGAAGGTGGGGCGTCCCATGCTTCACGTTAGTTGAAGGGAATGAGAAAGTGATGCTCTTCTTCGTGGAAGCGGACGGTAGCTGTGGCGATACTGGTGATGGAGTTGAAGGGTGGACATCGCAGTGCTCCAAGTACGCTGGTTTGAGATGGTCGGTAGAAAGGGTCTTGGCAACACCGTTTACATCCACGACGTAGGTGCGCTCGTTGATCCTTTCAATAACTCGATGGGGCCAGGAGTATGGTTGGTCGAGCGGCCTCTTGATTGCGTCGATGCGACGGAACACATATTCGCAGCTGTTCAGGTCTTTGAAGACGAAGGGGTGGTGAGCTGTGTGCCTAGCTGGCGGAACCGGTCGAATTCCCCTGAACAAGTGGCGTAAATTGGTGACGAAGTCATGTGGATCGCTGGCTGAGGTCATCTGTGGCGCGAAAAATTCACCTGGAATTCATGGTGACGTTTCGAAAACTATCTCTCATGGAGAAGCTTAAAGGTCTTTCTTAAATGTGGTGCGCATGCCCAACAAAATAGCTGGCAGAGCCTGCAACCACGGCGTCTCGGGGACACATTTTAACGCCGTCTTAAGCGTACGTTGCATACGTTCCACCATGCCGTTTGCCTGAGAGTGATATGGTGTAGTGTGAACTTGATTGATGCCTAGGAGTCGGCTGAGTTGGTGAAGAAGGTCGGCTTCAAACTAACGGCCTTGATCCGACGTTAGCTGGAGTGGCGTGCCGAATATGGTTATCCAGTCGTCGAATAGAGCTCTGGCGATGGTACTGGCCTTGCAGTCGCCCACTGGTATTGCTTGTGGCCAGCGTGTATAGTGGTCGATTATGGTTAGGCAGTTCTCATAGCCTTCGCATAGCGGGAGTTTGATCAAATCCACGTGGATGTGGTCAAAACGCGCGTCCGGTGTCTTGAAGTTGCCAAGCTTGGCACAGTTGTGGCGATGGACGGTCATAGATTGAATATCGCTGTTCGGTCTCAGATAGCTTTCTCGAGAAAAAACCGAGGGGTACCCATGTACCGTCTTCCCGTTGCTGGTCCAAGGCTGCCCCAATGGCGGTGCTAGAAGCGTCGGTGCGTAAGGCTATTGGACGTGATAGCGAAAGGAAGGCCGACGTAGCTGCCTTGGCGATTCCTAGCTTGCACAGTTCAAAGGCAGCTTCAGCTTCGGGTGTCCAACTGAGTGGTGCTCTTTTGGTCGTGCAGCCTTTCAAGAGCTCGGAAAGCGGTGCCTGAAACTCAGTGGCATGTGACATGCAACGTCGGTAAAAATTGAGTATACCGACGGCGAGTGAAACGGGCGACGCAATCCAAAATCCAATATGAGTTTCTGAGTGGTAAAAGTGATAATAGGCGTGCCATTGACTGCCTGTAATGTGTGGCTTTGTTTCTGCAGGGGCCTGGAGATGAAGTGCCTCAGAATTATCGATAGGACGAAGCCGGATACCACCAGAAAACGCTTTTTAGTATAGCGGTTGACGATATATAAGCGTTTTTCTCAGGTGTCAACGGCGGTGACCGCTGAGTGCAACGTCGGCGAACTTAGTTTTCCGAGTATTTGAAGGCGGTGGCTTGAGCGGGAAATGTGCACGGCTGCTTGCAGTGGATTGCCAGGGCCCTGTTGTGTTAGATGTATGAATTTAAGAGTTAAAGTGTCGTGGCTTACCTAGAGATTATCACAGCGCCTAGGTGCGCATGTAGTTAAGGCAGAGTTTGCCGGAATACTTGGCGTATGCGCCTGTATGAAAAAGTCAAAGTTGGGTTTAGGCAGAATGCCAGACTAATAGACTAGATGGCCGGATTGATTTAGGCAGCAATGCCAGTTTATGAATATATACGCAAGGCGAGCGGCCAGTTTAAAGTATATCAAGCGACTATATTTTCTTTACTTTCCCTTAGCCTATTTATACAAACATCTTGACAAGCTAAAAATCTATAGTCCATAAGAAACGTATAATGAAAAAACTCTTATGCTAAAAATGCATTGGTAAGGAAAACGTGCTTCGCATAAAACTGTACAAAAGATATATGCATTCATTAAAATCTATAAGAAAAAAACTTCACATGCGTAAATCTATTAAGAAAAAATTTACACATCAGAAATGCACTAACCAGTGATTTGAAAACCTCATGAGCATTCTAACCTATTCATAAAAAACGTGCATTACAACTTATTCATAAAAAATGTATCTATTCACATCCATTGGATTCTCCATACGGGAATCCAAATGCATAAAGCGAAAATCTTTCGGTTGACTGTAAACTGACACTTCTATAAACAATGTATTGTCTTTGTGTGCGAAGATAATGCATCCGCATAGTCAAAGTCAAGTTCAATGCAGTCGTAATCTAACACCCTTTAGATACCAACAATGAACTTGTCTTTGAGCGTGAAGCCAATTGCATCGGCATGGTCAAACGAAATTAGAGAACAGATGTTTTATTTTTGTTTACTATTTTGTTCTGGCGCACATCGTACGTGTAATGAGATCTTTTAATAGATAGGAACTGAGCAAAAAGTTATTTACATATTCGAATAGGATTTTAATATTTGAATTGGAATTTGAATTGGAATTTTGATAGGAATTTAATTTGGACTTTAAAATGTAAATTCATTGCAATTGTAATTAGGATTTAGAGTTTGAACTAAAAGAGTTTCGATATATATATCACACCTCGGTCCTTAAAGAAAAAAGAAATTTTTTGTAAAAAAAAGTTTTTTTTGTACAATTGTTATTACAATATTTGCCGTGTAACTTACTTATTTCTTACATATTTTAAATTTGTTCTAGATTTGTTGTGAGTCTATATAATATTTTGTTTATTCTAATTTCTCTTTTAATCTATTATTGTGAATCAATAAGTTTTTCTGTTTTTCTTTATGACAGAGTTTACTCCTTGGGTTTCGACTACTACTACATATGGACTA
Organism: Odontomyia ornata; assembly: GCA_963969285.1. Taxonomy (NCBI): domain Eukaryota; kingdom Metazoa; phylum Arthropoda; class Insecta; order Diptera; family Stratiomyidae; genus Odontomyia; species Odontomyia ornata. The sequence continues at coordinate 197,072,157 of OZ017738.1, read as the reverse complement.
TCTAATTTACTATTTCTTTGAGTTTTCAAATATACCCAGTCTCCTGCTTGTATGTTAAATGGATTAACATTATATTATTTGATTCTACTCTTTTTGGTTTTGGTTCAATTAAAATTTTGCGAGCATTTGGTTGTGCGAAGTATAGTCTTGTCTTAAGTTCTGTTAAGTAATTATCATAGTTGTAAATAGGGTTTGAGTTATCGTAGTCACTGGTAAGCTTGGTCAATCGTCCAAAAACCAATTTGTAAGGTGTGTAATTTGTTTCGCAAATATTTTGGAATAATTTATAGACGTATTCAGTATTTCTATCTGTTTTAATTGTTTTTAAATGACCGTATCTTAGGATAATGTTTTCAATTATTGATTTTGCCACTATATTAGCTTCTTTAGAAGGGATTGGGATCGCTTCTACAAATTAAGTAAGTTCGCATTGAACTGTTAGTATATATCTAAATCCATTAGAAATTCGTAATGGTTGTACTGTATCAATGGCTATGATTTCAAATGGTGTAGATGGTGTATCGGTGATTGTTAATTTTTTCTTTAGTATGCAGTGTTATTTTCTTTTTATTGCAGTTATTTCATTGTTGTATTACAGTTCTAACTATTTTATTCATATTCTTCTAGATATATTTTTGTTTTAGTTTTGCGAGTGTTCTTTTTATGCCCGTGTGACCTCCACACCTTGACTCGTGATATTCACTGATCAATCTGATTTGATCGGCCTTTTGTTCAAAATGTCTCAGGGGATTATATAATATTGTTTGTATTTTAGTTTGCCTGTTTTTTTTATCATTTTTGCATGCTTTTTATTATATATATCGATTAATTCGTTTTTACTTATGTATTTGAATATTTTATCATATTTAGATAGCGCAATCTTCGTGATACTATTTATTGATAGTTCTAGTACTAGTTTCTCCAAACCCTGATCTAAGTCTAGGGATGGATTGTCACTATGCTTCACGATTATTATATTTTTTTCTTTTATTATCATTGTAGTTGGCAAACTTTTATTAATTTCATTTTTATTGAGCTCAAATTTTAGTATTGGCAAACTGGTTATGTCATAAATTGAAGTAACTTCCCACATATTGAGTTGATCAGGCTCAATGTTGGAGGTAGTTGTTGCCGTGGTCACAGGGTTTGTTGGTTTTTTTGTTTTGCTACGTGTTATAACGTTTATTGTTTTAGGTATCGTTTCTTTTAAATCATTCGAACTCATTTTTATACGCGATAGAGCATCTGCATTAGTAGTCATTTTACCTTGTTTATATATAATGTCAAAGTTCATAATCCATAAGATTTAAGCGGGTTCTAGTTAATTTTGGAGACGGATTTTAACTCACAAATAGAGATACTGAAGGTCGGTGGTTTGTAACAACTGTGAATCTTTTGCCATAAAGATATGGGGAAAATGGTTTATTTTCCAATAAATTGCCTAAAGTTCTTTTTCTATTCTTAATGAGTTTTATGATGACTGACAACTGGGCAGATTTGGACATTATTTACTTCTTTAACAATGGTTTTTGCAACAAACCTTTTTGCTCATCAAAACATTCCAAAAAGGAAAAACATTAAAATAATTACAATAATGTAGGTAGACTGATTGCCTATGTAAATTTGAATCTACGAGACCCATTATAAGAAATATTATTATATTTATAATTTTATTTTAAGTTTCTCTTAACATTCTAATTTTTCTCTTAATTTCTGCATTTTTATTTTTGATATCCCAGGTGCGGTTTATAGAGTACTGCTTTTTCTTTGCGTCGTTTAAACGCTTTTTCTCCTCGTTGGTTTTGGCGTCAGTGTTAGTATTTTAGGCATCGCTTATAAATTTCGGTATTCAAATAATTTTTTCTATTTTATTGGAACATAGAGGGTATTTCGTTTGTCTCATCTGGCGCTTGTGGTTCATATTTTTCCGCAAGCCACGAATTGATTATCCGCTCTTCTGTTTCGGGCTTTTCTTGTAGTTCATCTAATTCTCCAAGTTCAGCTCGCAGGGCCGCCATGTTGTGTTAGATGTATGAATTTAAGAGTTAAAGTGTCGTGGCTTACCTGGAGGTTATCATAGCGCCTAGGTGCGCATGTAGTTAAGGCAGAGTTTGCCGGAATACTTGGCGTATGCGCCTGTATGAAAAAGTCAAAGTTGGGTTTAGGCAGAATGCCAGACTAATAGACTAGATGGCCGGATTGATTTAGGCAGCAATGCCAGTTTATGAATATATACGCAAGGCGAGCGGCCAGTTTAAAGTATATCAAGCGACTATATTTTCTTTACTTTCCCTTAGCCTATTTATACAAAAATCTTGACAAGCTAAAAATCTATAGTCCATAAGAAAAGTATAATGAAAAAACTCTTATGCTAAAAATGCATTGGTAAGGAAAACGTGCTTCGCATAAAACTGTACAAAAGATATATGCATTCATTAAAATCTATAAGAAAAAAACTTCACATGCGTAAATCTATTAAGAAAAAATTTACACATCGGAAATGCACTAAACAGTGATTTGAAATCCTCATAAGCATTCTAGCCTATTCATAAAAAACGTGCATTACAACTTATTCATAAAAAATGTATCTATTCATATCCATTGGATTCTCCATACGGGAATCCAAATGCATAAAGCGAAAATCTTTCGGTTGACTGTAAACTGACACTTCTATAAACAATATATTGTCTTTGAGTGCGAAGATATGCATCCGCATAGTCAAAGTCAAGTTCAATGCAGTCGTAATCTAACACCCTTTAGATACCAACAATGAACTTGTCTTTGAGCGTGAAGACAATTACATCGGCATGGTCAAATGAAATTAGAGAACAGATGTTTTATTTTTGTTTACTATTTTGTTCTGGCGCACATCGTACGTGTAATGAGATCTTTTAATAGATAGGAATTGAGCAAGAGGTTATTTACATATTCGAATAGGATTTTAATATTTGAATTGGAATTTGAAATGGAATTTTGATAAGAATTTAATTTGGACTTTAAAATGTAAATTCATTACAATTGTAATTAGGATTTAGAGTTTGAACTAAAAGATTTTCGATATATATTACAGCCCCATGTTTGCTGTGATACCAGCAAAGGCCCGAGCGCGCAGCAGGGTCTTGGGGTGGTAGACCGTGCTCTCTGATCGAGGTGCTTTCGGGATGAGGAACGCCTATATTGTGTGCTGTAACTGGCCTGCGGTTGCTGAGGCACCTCACGAGTCAAGCCGGTCAACTGCGCGATCGCTAGACGTAGTGCCGCCAGCTCGCCGGTGATTTGGTCGGGTGATGTTGACGAACAGCCAGGTGAGGGGTTGCGATTTGCACGCCTGGCTCGAAAGACGAGGCCATTACTGCCTGGCCCATGTCGTGTGCCTCGTTTGCGACCGCGGCAAGTTATTCCAACTTTTCATTTTTGATCAGAAGCAACATGGCCACGTTTGTTAAGGCAGCAGATCTAACCATTTGAGAGAGAGCGCATGTGACGCAGCAGCTGTGACGGTTGCCTGTCCCCGAGTTTGACACCCGTGAGAAGTTTATGTAGCTGGGCGTCGGGGGAGTCTGTGAGGCGAGAGATGATGGTTGCCTTGAGCAACTTGTACTTATCGGTCTCTGGTGGCTACATCTGCTACATCCACAATGGTGTCGTGTTCGAGCGTGGAGACTGTCAAATGATACCTGTGTGAGTCCCGTGCGACTTTGTGCACCTCAAACTGGGACTCGATCTGGAAGAACCAAAGCTCCGGACTGGCTCACCAGAATGATGGCAGCTTGCACTGGCTGATGACGTTGACCTCTGAAGCTGTCGGCTGACTGGGTTGTTGCGGACGGAGCTCCGGGTTACTCTACGCAGCGATGCGTGGGTCATCTTCGTCTCGTCCAAGGACCATGTTGGCAGTTCCGCAGGTGTTTTTGAGATTCGGGGTCACCACTTTGGTGTCAACCCTCTCGTGCGGCCCTGAAGAGGACTCCTCGTTAGTAGGCCTTCACTATTGACGTTCAGTCCTGATAAGGACTTCACTCTTTGGAAACGTCTTAAGTTGGCACTGCCAAGTAGTCCTGATAAGGACTCTTGGGTTTGGTTCCTGTGTCGTAAAGGTAATGAAGAACAAAACTCGGGTTTTATTTTACACACGAAAGCAGTTTTTGTTTTAGACAGAAACAAGAACAAGAACAAGAAACACGATCAGGACAAGAATTTACTTCTTAGACAATCTGGAGAGCGTTGTAGCTTGACTGGATCGAGGAGACCTTTTGCGTTGAGCTCGTGCCGTCATATCAGATTATGAGAATTTAAAAGAATGGCACGAGTTATTTTCTACTTTCTGGCAGCGATATTGCAGATGCTGCCCAGCCGCGATGCGCTGCAAAAATCTGCCGCGGGAGCAAGATCTGCTTGCGGCGAGAAGAAGTTGTTGAAGGTGGGGCGTCCCGTGCCGCCACATATCCAACGCAACGGCAAAGAGGTAAAAATAAATTCTTTCCCACCCAGCAACGCTTTAAGGAAAGAAAATGTTGCTGAGTAAGCAAAAATAACGTATATAAACAGCGAAGCAGGCTAGAAAAATCGGAGTGACTATCATTCTTTGCTTCAAGTGGTTGGCCTCGCCCACTCATCTATTTTAAAAACCAGTTGGCCTTGCGCCTGGTCTTGTCTAGTTGGCCTTGCGCCTGGAATAATTTCTTTCGAGCTTTTCTGTTGGTGGGCTTTGCCTAACAGATTGGTTGAAAACCAGTTGGCCTTGCGCCTAATTTTGACTAGTTGGCCTTGTGCTGAGACAAATACTTCGAACCTTTCTGTTGGTTGGCTTTGCCTAGCAGATTGGTTGAAAACCAGTTGGCCGTGCGCCTGGTTTGTCTAGTTGGCTTCAGTGCCAAGACCGGTCTCTTCATAACTAGGTGCTCTGGTTGGCTATTTGCCTAGAGCCCTAGATGCCGCTAGGACCAAGTTTGGCAGATGCCATTGCAGCGGACCCCCAAGCCAGCTCCAAATCAATCAGCATCGCTGAATACCTGCTCGGCAGAAGAAGCTGCTCGATACCAAGGTGGTAGAGGGCAAACCACCGGTATTGCGTGGAGGCTGGCAGGTGCGACTTGCCAAGGTCACAACAACTGCAGCGGAGCGTGATAAGTTTTGGTGCCTATTCAGTGACCTGTGGCAGGAGTACCGCCGTTGGAGGGAAATTTAACGACAGACCAGGAAGGGTAAGGCGTCTCAACCACGACACCCTGGACAGGCGACCTCCGACCAACGAGGCAACATGCCAAATAGAGCAGGACGACAGCAAAAACTTCCAACCTAGCAGTCCAATAGTCATTAAGTTGAAATGTATAAATTGTAAACATAGAACAGATAACATTAAAAAGAAAAAATTATGATTACCATAACAAGACCATATCTTTAACTGGAGTGCGATGAATGAGTCTGAGTGGGAAATTGACAAAGGTAAGTGTGTTGTGGTGAAGCGAAAAGGCTTTATTGCTCTATTAATAAGGCTGTTAAAAAAGAATCTAACGCTTCTTCTCACACGCTCTAACAATCCTTATCGGTGATTTTTAGACTACAGCCGTCCTTCGTTGGCTTTGTTGCAATTAATAATAATAATAACCCTTTACACAACAGTCCAAACCTAATCCTGTTTGGCTTTAAGATATATTGTTAGGGTATCTCATTCCTGGCCGTAACGTAATTCGAGATGATATGGTCAATATCTCCCTCAACCATTTGATTAGGAAATTTTGTTAATGATAGTACGGTTTTCGAATCTCACGTTTTCCCGAATGAAATCGTATTGGTACGCTTAAACCAAACGAAACTCGATATTTAAGTAGTCCTATGAAAGTTCCTTAAACTCTGTAAACTTGATGAAATTTGAATGATATACACGGAAGTTATAGCTGTTTGTAATTTCTCTAATTGCAACAACAATAACACATGATTTTTGTATTTTATGGACTTTCCATCGAATCAGCCACTGCAGTTCTTGATATCCTCGAAATTTTCAAATAAGGTCAATAAAATATATATATTTTTAAGGGATTCATGATTTGAGTGATTTTTGTTGGTTTGCAACAGAATGGCGGCCGTTGAAAATAGAAAAATAATGGATTTTCTTTTAAACGTGCACATCTCTTTGACATATTTCTTGACTTTACTCGTTGCTGGTGACTGCAGAGTACAAAACACTTCTAATATGAGCGTAGGCCTGTCTACCCAACTTGTTTAGACGGTTGCAAGAATTTTCTTTGAAGAAATCATAGTTCGGTACATGATACCGAAACAATTGGTAACTGTCCAGCAGGCCAACTTCGTGGGCAAGCTTTTCAGACAGATTTGCAAGCTTTTGAACATAAAAAACTGCAAACCACCGCCTACTACCCACAATCCAATGGAGCACTTGAGAGAGGCCATAGGCCATAAATCGAGTACTTATGCTCCATGGTGGATGAAAGTCAGCAAACCTGGGACCAACACCTTTGTACAGCGGCATTTGCGTTCAACAACAGTGAAAATGACGGTACCAAGCTCACCCCCTATAGATTGCTTTTTTGGGTTTACAGCCGGTGTCCCCTCGAACCTCAAAAGGGAGCCTCTTTCGGTTTATAACCACGAAAATTATCATTTTTTATTAAGAAGCAAACTACAGAAAACGTATGCTCTGGCCCAGAAAAATATTTTAGAAAGAAAGCTAAAATCCAAATATTATTATGACAACAACACCAAGCCTTTTTCACCACATATAGAGGGTAAAAACCTTTTAAAAAATGAGAATCGCAAACACAAATTGATACAAGCATGGATGGGGCCATACGAAGTCAAGGATGTTACCTCACCGGTAAACACTGCGATTGTGGTAGGAAAGAAACTGGTCAACGTGCATAATAATAGACTCAAGCTTTATTACAAATAAAGGAGCAAGCCTTTCTACGATCCCTCTATTTTCTTCTTTTCTAGTTAAAGTTACGCTGACAATCATTCTATGCCTAATCGGCGCCACTACCTCCTTCACTACGAACTCGAAACCCTATTCAACTCAGGAGATCGCAAAAACGGGGATACTATTCGATAATGTTGGTAAGCTATTCAGCTACCACAGCACTTGGAATATACAGCTGAAGCTGAATTCGGAAGAACTCCAAGCTCAGTTGAACGCAGCAGAGCGTGCTGAGTATTTAATTCACTTGTTATGTGCAACAAATAACACTGGTTATACGGAGCAACTCCGGCACGTCTATAGTTTCAGGAAAACTTGTTGGGCGGTTGTCTTCGATCGTGACAAAATATTGATGTCGTCCACGCAGGCTTCCACTTGGCTTGACTTGTATAATAACGTACCTCTTGTATCAACACGTAGGCTTCTGACGGTATATTCCAAATTCAAATTGAATAGCAAGGAGGCCAGCCCATCTCCCTGCATCAGTCCGATATTTGTGTCAAAGGCTTCCGTGAGTTGGTTATTAATGCAGACTTGGGAGGTTGTCGAGGTCATTGTCATTTTGATAACACGGACTAATTTGGCTCGGATAACAAAGCAAAGCATTATTTGGTACAGTACGTTACGAACAATTACTGTCGTATGCTTGCTTAAAGTCAATGAAAATTTGGTGTACGTCTATGTTGAACTCCCAGCATTTTTCAAGTATTTGCTTGACTGTAAACAATCGGTCTACCGTCGATTAACCTTGTCTAAAACTACCTTGATACTCCTCAATAATACTGTTGATGTGTGATCTGCATTTATTTTCTAAGATCTTTGAAAATATTTTGTATGCCGCACAAAGCAGTGACATGCCTCTATAGTTTCCGCATTGCACCTTGTCACCTTTTTTTGTAGATAGGGAATATAATTGGTTGCCTCCACTTGTTCGGCTTTCTGAACACCATTGCCACCATATTTAATGAGCTCCACTGGAATCTCATGGATGCCCGCCGCTTTTTATTTTTTTGGGCTTTAATGGTGGAAGATTGCATTGTGTTAGTATAAGATAAAGTTTTTGATTGAATTTTATTAGAATTAGCTTATAACATATGAGGTATAGGATGAAAGTTCACACTTGTGTTAAAATTATAAATAAGTTTTGAATAGTGTTGGTTGGTTTTTCTCCTTGTTTCAAATATAAAATATGTAAAAATTTTAATTTACTTCAACTTGATATTGTTTTGTTTTTATTGATGGTTTTGTTAGATAACGTATAATTTTGGAGAGCCATTTTGGCCATTAAGTTTAAGCATTCTTATTGTTTGGACTTTGATTTACATTCTTTGAATATTTACATATAACGATTGGTAATAAAGCGCTTATAACTTGACTTGGCTTGACAAGATATAATCAAAGTATATATTCCAAATTCTTCGTTAATTATAATGCATATGAACACTGTTGTCATATTGTCACGATAATTAAGTGCAGATAGTTTGCGTTATTGTAAGGCATAAATCAGAATATTTTAAATTTTCCAAATAAAACGCAGAAGTTCTAATTTTGCTAACAGTGGTATTTTCCTCAAATCTTAAGTTTCATTTGCATAAAAAACCAAAAGAAAATACTTGCATTCCTTACCTATCTGGATTCTTCCGTTACTTTAAAGCAAGAAAAACAAGAATGGGTATTAAGTTCCACAAAGCATAAAATGCATCTTCTTGCATACAAAGAATGATGCAGTCAACTTGAAAAACTTGTTCTGCTTAACAATAAAGCAAACCTTAGGCTTACTTTCCAGCAAGTATAAAATGTTTGAAAAAAGCTAAATGAAATTTAGTTTGTGTTCTAAAATCGTTCGTACAGAATGATTTCGAGTAAATTGGGGATTTCAACTTTCATTTTGTTCAGCTTTGGTTTTGTAAAAGCGCAACTCCCTTTTGGTCTAAGCGCTGCGAAAATTTTTGGATACGAATCTGTTTCGAGACCGCTTATTGAAGTAGAGTGTATTACAGATAATAAGCATCCAGGAACATGCATGTCTCGTAGGGAGTGCAATCAACACAGTGGTGTTGCATCTGGGACATGTGGAAACGGTGTATGTTGTGAAAGTAAGTGATTTAAATAGATACTGTAGCGAAATTTCACAAGCACGTAAAGTTCACTATTGCCTTACAATGCATACGTATGAATAAATACAGATCATATACACACAGATAATAAAATTTATATATATATATATATATATATATATATATATATATATATATATATATATATATATACATAAACTAGTCAGAAAAAGTTTCCGTACAAGCTGTGCTCACTTTGAATGTATTTAAAATGATTTAAAAATAATTTTTCGAAACAGAAATTCGAACTCTGTTAACGTATTGCAATTTATTCTTTGCTTAAGTAAATGTTTGGCAGCTTTTAAAATAAACTCAAGATATAAATAAATATAAACGGAAACTACTTCCGAAAAAGTTTGGGCACAAACAAATAAAAATTTATCCAAAATTCATTTCATATAAAAATTGTATTAATAAATAGTCGAATATTCTCTACGCTAAACAACCACTCTCAAACATTTTGGCATTGAATTAATGAGATTTGATATCTCCTCAGTTGAAATTTTACTCGATTCCTCCAGTATATTTTTTAGCATCTCTTTTGAGGAAATGTGGTGTTGGCGGATCCGATGGTCGAATAAATCCCATAGGTACTCGATGGAATTAAGTTCTGGTGATAGCGGAGCTTGAACATTTGTGCGTTTTTGTTTGTTGGTTAATGATACGAAGGGCTTCTACCGTATAACTCGCTTACGATAACCATCTGTATCGCTACTATCAAATCTATCCTTGACTTCAGTAGCCTTAAGTCCTGGATTCTTTTTAACTTCACTATGTATATAGCAATTTTCTCGATCTATAAATTTAAAGGGTCATCCCGAACGAGGCATTAAGGTAGTAG
>OZ017738.1:197047265-197057265 GCA_963969285.1 Odontomyia ornata | reverse complement strand
CGGTAGAGCAACAACAAATGCTTCAGGCACGGCAAATGCAAGGGACGAATCGTTCGGGAAACTGGCTAAGCGAAAAAAACGAGAATTGCACGGCGATCGATTGGAGATAGACGGGGAGTCAAGTTGCAACCGCGAACACGCGTGGACGGAGGAATAGCGAGAAAAGCGAGCAAGTAGCCGCATTGAAACTTTGTGAAATTTTGAAGTAAAAACAATTTGACTTGAGTGAGTTTTCAACGCGACCTAGCCCCTGAAAAGTTTTTGAAAATCTTAACAAGAAAAGATGAATAGAAACGGAAAGTGAAAAGAGCCAAGTGTGTGATTACTACTCTTTCGTGGAGCCGGTAGTTAACGGATATGTGATAGGAAGAAAAGCTGGTGCTAAAAATTACAAGTGAAGAGATAGGAGTTCAATTAGAAACCGTAAAGTGATTAGCAAAGTTACCAAACTTGAAGAATAACGAAAAGAAGAGAATAGAAAAAAAAGAAAATAAAACAAAAGCAAGGATAAAGCGATTGTGATATACAAAGTGAACGCGGGTAACAGAATTGAATTAGAGACTTCGTCTTAGGTAAAGTTGGTTTGAACGGAAGAAAAGCAAACGGGATTAGTGAAAGTTAGCGGTCACCAAGAACAACGGGTTCAATAGAGTGCGCTATTTCGCTTGCTTTCGAAGAAAAAATGCGATTCGGTGTTTGGTGGTGCTCGCCTGTTTTGTGTACGGAAAGTGCGAGATTTTCAAGTGTACGCTCCGTTTGTGGCGGTTTTGTTGCCAATCGACGTAGACAAATCATCTTCACGCGCTCTGTGCTTTAGTTGCTATACTCATTTCGTGAGGTTGCATGGACATTGCAACCACTTTTCCTTTCTCATTGGCTACCACGCACCATATGATTGCTTTCGCAGCCTTGGGACTTCACCGCGTAGCAACGGCCGGTGCTAAACGAGGAACGCCGCTGGGCTTGGATAAAAGCATTTATGAGACTTCTGATTTTAGTTTTTTTATTAGAGCTCTCAAATAGCTTATGAGTAGTATTCGGGAGGCCAAATTAGATCGCATTACTTTCAATATTTATAGTCCAAAACGTAGATTTGTTGTCGTAGTTTATGTAAACGTGTCGGAGAAAATTAGTGGACTCGGAAAAAAAAAGAGCGCGAAGTGTTACTATACATAAAAGGAAAAAAGGAAATCAAAAATAATATAAACACCAATTTGCAGGATTTACCCGCCCCGAACACGAGCGCTCGTAACAGGAGGTCGTGGTAAGTACCCTTTCTTTTGTTCAAAAGCAAAAAAAAAGAAAGGAAAACAAAGAGATTTCCCTTTTTTCATGTTTTATTTTATTTTTCCTCTATTGAATGATGCCAGCCGTACATTTGGTGCTTTGACACCTAAATGAAGTTCGTTTTTTTTTCTGTTGTCTTTATTGGAAGAGCCCGTAAATAGAACCGACCCTAGCAGTATATTAGTGAAATATTTTCTCCATCACGGGATAAATAAATTAAATTTTAAAAAATTGTTTAAACTATAAATAGTATAAAGAAACAAAAAAAAATTTTCTTTTTTGATAACGTAAATTTGGATAAACCTTGATACCTTTAGTTTTGTTTGATAACGTAACTTCGGATAAACCTTAATACCTTTAGTTTTGTTTGATGAATTGTGTATCGGCGAGGATATTTATAATATATTATAAAATAATAATGGTTGAGTAACCTGCAATTGTTGGTCTTTCCTTTCCAAAGATTCTGACCGGGTATAGGACCCGGTACGGTGGCAGGCTGCCCCTAAAACCATGAGCCAGCCGCCGGGTACAAGTTAATCTTTCTGTTTCAGGTGACTTTTTGGGTTGAGTGGCCCAAGCAGAGTGCCTTTTTATGGCATAGAGTTATGCAATCAAATTGTATAATTCTATGGCATAAATTGGTCACCGGGGTACTCCCCTTCTGATGGGAAAGTTCATACAATTCAAGTTGTATGGGTTTTCCACTCAGAAGAGGAATACCTGGCCACTTCAACAAGATATCTATGGATTTATTCCGGTTGGGTGGGTACGAAGGGGCTCCACCACCACCCGGTTGCCCCTCTTTCATTTGTGGGCCATGAATTTCGTTGAGTAATGACGAGGTCACCCCAAGTTCGCCTTTTTTTCAGGTTCCACTTGTTCTCGTAACAAGTTCCATCCCCCTCTGTGAGGTTATCTACAATCTTTGCGACTTCGGTCGCCTTTTGAGCTGTAGTCCAATTCGTGAATGCGAAATATCTTTGTAGTGGGTCCTCGTGCTGGGGAAACGAACCCGCCCCACGACACCGCAATGCTAGCCTGCCAGCGCATTTACGCATCTCCAGACGAGGGCATTCTCGGCAGACACCGACACCTTCCTCTGCCGAGGCAGCAGAACATCGCTGCAGTCCTTTACGGACATTTGAACATAATAATTCACTACAAATGGCGCCCAACGTGGGGCCTGAAAAGACCGGCTGTATCATCAGTCGTGAGCACGAGACCGTCCACCGTCTCTAGGTGTCCCCACAAGGTGCTAGTATTTTTGGCGGGTAGATAACTCCCGAGGGTAATTGCACTGATCGTGCCCCAGCAAATAATAACTGCCGGACGTGTGTTGTCTTTGGACATCAATATCGTTTGGTCCTGCTTTTGATTTATACTTTGGTGGTTTACCACCATTGTATAACTAGTAAGGCCAAATGATATTAGAGTGTGTTCAGAAGTTTTTATCCCAACAACTATTTTGCGGAGGATTCTGATCCGCTCCCCAAACCAGCGATGCCTAGGTGTCTTAAATTACATGGATTTTGAGTTCATGTGATTGGCTGATTAGCTAATCCATGACTATCCATGACAAGACACGCGCTGCTTGTGGATTAGAATCCAACCCTGGGCTGACAAGTTGTAACTTGAGAGGGATCACTTCTGAACCCTGATTTTCATGGTGCCACAAGAGAGTGTCCCTGAAACGCTAGAGAAGGATTGTGCCATGGTGTCCATGCTTGGGAGGAAGGACGGAAAGGAAAGACCGGTTATTTTTTTTTTTGATATTTGGATTTTGATAGTTCGATCACCACTTAAATTTTTTTCATACACTTTGTTTTTTTGTGAGGTTCTTTTACAGTTCGCCACTGACGGCCACTTGCAAGTCACATATTTTAAATTATATTTCTTCACATTTTTCCAATAATTATAGATATTTATAGTTTAGATTTTAGATGAGAAAAAATATATAAATTTTTTAGGATGTCGACCAAACGCACGCCAGACAAGCGCAGGTTGCGTTCGGAAGCAGGGCCCACGGCATTGTTTGTCATCTGTCAGCAAGCACAAAATGATGGAACGTCCGTACAAACGTTGGCGTGCGGACATGAGTTCCATGAAGCCTGCGTGACCCAGCATTTACTAGTCAGCCGGACTTGCCCTCTATGCCGACAACCAGCCACCTCAGCGGAGCGACCTTCCAGCCACCTAGAGCTTCCAGCTGCTCAATGGGCGGTGCCCAAAACAAAGGACCGGCGGAAGCAGGTTCCAACAGCGGCTGATGAGCCTGACTTAATGGGCCGAGCCGAAGCAGTTCCGCCAGCGGAAGAGGCGAGACCCACTGTGGCTGTGGAGGCGACAGTTTTACAAGACTTAATGGCACTCATGCAGGACCTGACCACCCGGGTAGCCTCGCTGGAAAGCCAGAAGGAGAATCCAGTACCACCTCGGCCAAGAACGCCTCCGACGTGGGATTCGGACCCAAATCCGTGGGATTTTCCGATAGACTCGCGGCGCGATCACGAACGAATCCGGCCCGGTGCGGCAATGAATCCGTTGGCTCCAGTGTACTGGCCCCGATTGAGCCAAGCACTGCCACCAAATCAGGCTCCAGTGATTCCGCCGGACCAACGCATCCATCCACACGCCACGTATCGGCTGAAGCCGACACAGATCCCCAGCATCATCCAGGGATGCACATTGCATTTCAGCGGGGAACCCAATACTATAACGGTGGAAGTCTTCATTAGTCGGGTGGAGTCGCTGATTGAGCAGATGCTAGCAGGAGACCACACGGCGCTCGCAGGATACTTGCCAATGCTGCTTAGGGGAGCAGCACTTGAGTCATATTGGCGAATACATTCAGCCCCACCATCAATACGCTGGTCACGGTTGAAGGAGGTACTCCGCATGGAATACCCTACGGTAGACATGGACGAATTAGTACTGGACAAGATGAATGCTAGATGGCAGCGTCCGGACGAGTCCTTCCATCAATATCGAGCCGATATCCTTCGGCTGAATGACCAGTTGTCAGAGCTGATGTCTTCTACCCAATTGCTGCGTCTGCTGAAGCGCAATCTAAGGCCCGAGCTTCGTCGCCATATCGTGAACTCCGATCCACAGAGTATGGAGGCACTGCTGAGAACTGTGCGTCGTCTAGAAGGGTTTGAGGAAGACCTCCGGGACCGGCCATACTTACTAGCTAGGACGGGTCCTCGACGAGGAATCTCGGAATTGGCCCCAGATTATACCACCATGGACCTGGAGGAAGATTTGGACCAGGACCAACTTGCTGTAGCAGCAGTGGGAAGTCTTACGACCTGCTGGAATTGCCATCAAACCGGACACCGGTTCATTTCATGCCGAGCAGAGCGTAAGGTTTTCTGCTACGGTTGCGGCAAGCCGGACACTTACTTCCCGGACTGTTCTGAATGTGCCGTGCGAAAAAACGGCCAAAAGAGTACCCGACCACCTCAGCGGTACTCGAAGCCCCAGCAGTAGCTCCTCAGCCAGCTGCTCACCCCAACAAACCTGACGTTAACCCACCAGCCATGACTACTATGACTGCGGATGTTCACTCTCTTCCGGAGACCTCGCCAACAACAATTTTGAAGCGGCGACCGCAGTCACTGCCAGAAGAACCCCGGCAGCCTCAAATACGCACTTTAAAACCTTATCATGTTCGACTGCAGGAATATCGGGTGGCTCGAGAGCGAATATTTGCTTCCGAAGTAGTCACTTCCCGCCCGCGCACGACGAAATGGTCAACCCGTCGTTGGCGGAATTTCCGCAAGAGAGTGCGCATCTGCCGTCAAACCCTAAACTCTTGTAACATCTCGGAGGTTGCTGAGAATGAGATCAGACCTTATCATCCAATTAAAGTGTTGGGCGAGACATTTTTGCATTGATCGACACGGGTGCCAGTATCAGTTGTCTTGCCTCGAGCTTTGGCTCGAAGGTGCTCCAAGACTATACGAACTTGATTAAATCCTGGCGCACTGAAATCAGTACAGCTGATGGCACCAAACACCCTATACGAGGTAAACTAACCACACCCGTGACGTTCCGGGGTCAGACGAAGGATATTACTTTCTACATTATTCCGTCTTTGACTCAGAATGTGTACCTTGGCGTCGATTTCGTCCTTCGCTTTGGACTGGCCGCAGATTTATTCACAGTTTTGTCTTTAAACACCAGAAATGTCAACGAAATCACTTCTATTCCCGATAGGCATGACCTGACGCCTAACCAACGGCAACGCCTGGAAGCATCCATCGCCGCTTTCCCATCTTACGCTACCCAAGGCCTTGGCCGCACCACCCTAGTCTCACACGCCATCGACGTTGGCGATAGTAAACCGATTAAACAGAGACACTACGCCATCTCACCGGCCATGGAGAAATTGGTGTATGCGGAGCTAGATAGGATGCTCGAGTTGGGGGTCATAGAAGAGTCCCAAAGTGCCTGGTCATCACCGGTAACCTTGGTGGTGAAGCCAGGTAAAGTCCGCCTCTGTCTTGATGCCCGTAAGGTAAACGCGGTTACCATCAAGGACGCGTACCCTCTTCCACTCATCGATGGAATACTGGGGAGACTGCCAAAAGCCAATTATATCACCAGTCTCGACCTAAAAGACGCCTTCTGGCAAATTCCACTCGATGAGGGGTCGAGGGACAAGACCGCCTTCACAGTGCCTGGACGACCATTATATCAGTTCGTCACAATGCCCTTTGGCCTGTATAACGCGCCGCAAACGATGACTCGGTTGATGGACAAGGTCATCCCACCTCACCTCAAACACCAAGTGTTCGTGTACCTTGATGATCTGTTACTCATCACGGAAACGTTCGATCAACACCTCCTACTTCTACAAGAAGTAGCCCTGCACATCAGTAAGGCGAGACTCACCATCAACGTACAGAAAAGTAAGTTTGTCATGAAAGAAGTCCGATACCTAGGACATGTCATAGGACATGGCACTATCAAAACGGATCCAGACAAAACTCGTGCGATTGATGAGTTACCCTTACCAAAAACAGTGAAGCAGCTACGACGTTTCCTTGGTGTGTGCGGTTGGTACCGAAGGTTTGTTCGGAATTATGCAACAGTTTCAGCGCCCCTGTCAGACATGTTGCGGAAAGGGAAGTTCGTTTGGACCGAACTCAGCCGAAAGGCATTTGAAGAGCTAAAACAAGCCCTCACATGACTCCTGTCTTGCACAGCCCCGACTTCACGAAGCCCTTCTCCATTCATTGTGACGCAAGTCAACATGGAGTAGGAGCCGTGCTGGTGCAATTGACCAACAAAGGAGAGGAAGCTCCCATCGCCTTCATGTCCAATAAGCTGAATTCGGCCCAAAGAAACTACACTGTTTCCGAGCAAGAATGTTTGGCAGCGGTAATGGCTGTGAAGAAATTCCGAGCTTATATCGAGGGCCACCTATTCGAGATCATCACGGACCACGCGTCACTACAATGGTTGATGAACCAGGCAGATTTAAATGGACGCCTAGCCAGATGGGCTCTTAAACTGCAAGGGTTCAAGTTTTCCATCAAACATCGGAAAGGGACCCAGAACATCGTACCCGACACTCTCTCACGGATGTTTTCCCCAGAGGGAGCCGAATTGACAATAAATGACGAGGACCTCATCGAAATAGATTTGGACAGCCCACATTTCGAATCAGACAGCTACAAAGAGTTGAGGCAAACCATCGCGACCCAACAAACACAGCTGCCTGATTTGAAGGTAATAGACGGCTATGTGTATAGACGAAATGAATACGCCACTGGTGATCCATGGCAGGAAGAAGAGTCTTGGAAACTCTGGGTACCGGAGGAAATGACACAACATCTGATCCTCCGCGCACATGACCATCCTTTTAGTGCCCACGGAGGTTACGGTCGAACGTTACGGCGACTCAAGGAATACTTCTTTTGGCCTAAAATGGCATCCCAGGTCAAAGACTACGTGAGCGCTTGTGAGACCTGTAAAGGCACCAAAGCTCCCAACCAGCCTCTTCGACCTCCTATGGGTCAACTCAACGTCCCAGAAAGCGTATTTCAGCGTCTATACATCGATCTACTCGGTCCATATCCTCGGTCTTCCATGGGACACATCGGAGCTATAGTCGTTCTAGACCAGCTTTCAAAGTTCCCACTGGTGGAACCTATCCGTAAATTCACAACTCCATCGATCGTGAAATTCTTAGAGAACCGGGTATTCCATGTGTTCGGTGTTCCAGAGAGTGTGTACTCAGACAACGGAGTACAGTTCCGTTCTCGGCAGTTTAAGAGCCTACTCGAGCAATATGGCGTTGAACACCAACTGACGCCCATATACTCTCCTCAGTCCGACGCATCAGAACGGTTGAACCGCACCCTATTGGCCGCGATCCGTTCCTACGTCCACCCATCTCAAAAGGATTGGGATCGGCTATTGTCTGCCATCACATGCGCCCTGCGATCCTCGTATCATTCCGCCACCAGTGTCGCCCCTTACTTTGCCGCCTTTGGACAGCACATGATTTGCCACGGTAAATCATACCGGCTGTTACGGCAATTAAAGTGTTTGGGAGACCCCGTCGTTGCGCTGGAGCGACCTCCGCCAACAAATCGGACGGAAGATTAAGGCCGCAGGAAGTGCAAATGAAGCGCAGTACAACCTCCGGTCACGATCTGCTAATTTCAAAGAAGGAGATGAAGTTTTCCGGCGAAATTTCCACCAAAGTGACGCCGCGGGGCATTACAACGCCAAGCTGGACAGGCGATTCTTGAAAAGCCGCATAAAGAAGGTAATGGGACCTAACCGGTACCTGATAACGGATCCATCGGGAAAAGAAGTGGGGATATACCACGCGAAAGACCTGCGCCGATAGATAATTAGTCACGTCTGTTTGTCCGTCCGCATATATTTTCAAAAACCGCGCAAGGGTTGTATACTTCCGGTCAAACATAAACATAAGTCAGTCTGTCCGTCTGTCAATTGTGTTTTTCTTTTATTGTCCGTCATTTCTAGTCCCGACGTCGAAGCCAACCCATGATACACAGAAAGATCCTTCAGCTCCTTTTTCGCAATCCGCATCGCCTTGGGATCGCGAGAAAATTAGCTGCCCTGTAGTAATCGAGGAATTATGGCTCAAAATGCTATCGCAGCAACCAGCGGAAACTCAGGTTCAATTGCAACATATGCCAGCTCAGTCATCCAAAAAGACCGATGAGAAAACTCCGAAACCGATTCATTTAGATGACAGCAGCATTAAATCGAATAAAGTCGACGAAATTAAAAAGCCAATTAAAAGTAACGAATTGGGGGAAAAAAAAGATTCGTCGAAGTCACAATTATATAGACAACAGCAGCAAGTGCAGCATGCGTTACAACAAAACTTAATGCAAAATTGCTATAGACTTTCAACGCTTAGTGCTGCTAGCTACGGATACAATAATTATTTACATCACCATTTATTAAGCAAACCCCAATTTCCAATTGAGAATTGGCAAAATTCAGTATTTACAAACAAATCCTCAATACATGTCGTACCAGCAACCACAAAATATTCCACTTCTAAATAAATTAAATCAAATGGATTATCTGAATGGGATTGTTAATAAAGAAAACAAAACTGATATTTCATCACCTCCAGTCTACTATAATAACACACAAGCACCTGAAAATACATCGTATGTCAAAGAAAATAACGATATTAACGATCTAAATCAGGATGAAAAGGTCTTTGATAAAAAGGATTTTTATAATTTAGAAACAAGACATGTCAGTGGTCACATTTTTAGTGATAAAACATCATCAAGTCTTTCCACATCTACGCCAACAACTGATTGTGATAAGCAAAAGTATAGAATTTACATTTCGTATAAACGATACAACTAAAATACACAACACTCACTGTACATAAAAATAATGTTACAGCAGAGTGTAACTCGCATAGCTTTAGCCAGCATATTGCAAGAGAAGCAATTGCAAACGGTAGAGCAACAACAAATGCTTCAAGCACGGCAAATGCAACAAATGCAAGAGACGAATCGTTCGGGAAACTGGCTAAGCGAAAAAAACGAGAATTGCACGGCGATCGATTGGAGATAGACGGGGAGACAAGTTGCAACCGCGAACGCGCGTGGACGGAGGAATAGCGAGAAAAGCGAGCAAGTAGCCGCATTGAAACTTTGTGAAATTTTGAAGTTAAAACAATTAGACTTGAGTGAGTTTTCAACGCGACCTAGCCCCTGAAAAGTTTTTGAAAATCTTAACAAGAAAAGATGAATAGAAACGGAAAGTGAAAAGAGCCAAGTGTGTGATTATTACTCTTTCGTGGAGCCGGTAGTTAAGGATATGTGATAGGAAGAAAAGCTGGTGGTAAAAATTACAAGTGAAGAGATAGGAGTTCAATTAGAAACCGTAAAGTGATTAGCAAAGTTACCAAACTTGAAGAATAACGAAAAGAAGAGAATAGAAAAAAAAAGAAAATAAAACAAAAGCAAGGATAAAGCGATTGTGATATACAAAGTGAACGCGGGTAACAGAATTGAATTAGAGACGATATGAGTGGCGGCTTCGTCGTAGGTAAAGTTGGTTTGAACGGAAGAAAAGCAAACGGGATTCGTGAAAGTTAGCGGTCACCAAGAACAACGGGTTCAATAGAGTGCGCTATTTCGCTTGCTTTCGAAGAAAAATGCAATTCAGTGTTTGGTGGTGCTCGCCTGTTTTGTGT
>OZ017738.1:197037265-197042265 GCA_963969285.1 Odontomyia ornata | reverse complement strand
TACATACATACATATATATATATATATATATATATATATATATATATATATATATATATATATATATATATATATATATATATATATATATATATAAATATATACATATAAATATAAATATATATATATATATATATATATATATATATATATATATATATATATATATATATATATAAATATATATAAACATATGTATATATATATATATATATAAATGTGTATGTATATATATATATATATATATATATATATATATATATATATATATATATATATTGTTACATGTGCAAATAATTCTGCGAGTTACTGTTACAATTGTTTTCACAATCATTAAAAACATCAACGAAATGAATTTACTCGAAACCACGAGAACCCACCAAGCATCAACATCTGAAAGTGAGTCACTGCTCCATTCATTCACGCTCGCTCGAATTTCCCGCTAATTCGCCAATATACGAGAACTGGGTTGAAAGACTACAGACCCTATATAATGGCGAGCTGAATGAATGGGGGGATTCATTCAACCGCGATAGTAAACACGGCGATAGTTTGTGGAGTGTGAATTGAAAAGTGATCAAGTAATAGTGAAGTGATTTTAGAAGACAATTGCGATAGGAATTTATGGACAAGTGGAAGTTTTAATGTTAAAAGTGGAAATGAAAAATTGTAAAATAGACCAAATAAGTGATTGTGCATTTTTAAGTAATTGAATAAACTCTTTTAATTTAATTTAAAAGACATTGCGCTTTCACTTTCCCGGAACATTACAATTATTGGCCGCGGACCAAAACACGCGACAGTGGTGTCAGAAGTGGGATAGAAAATTTTGAATGTGAAAAACGTTTAAACATAAAAAAAAAGAAAATGCACAATAGTGAAATCTAACGTGGAAACTAGTGGAAAAATAAATAAAAGCCGAAATAATAAAAATAAATAATAACCACGAAGCTAACATTTCAAATTAAATCAATTTACCATGGCGGAGCTTAAGGGAGACGCAGAAACGCCAAAATCAAAGGAACCAGAAGATGCACTGATGCAAATGTTAATGCTGATGTCATCAAGTTTAACCACGAAACTAGATGAACAATCAGCGAAACTGGACCAACAAGGGATCGAAATCAAGGCAGACATCACACAGAAGCTGGAGAAACAGTCAACCAAAATAAAAGCGGAACTCGGTCATCTGAACAAAGAAATTAAAGGCGTCGAGGAAAAGGTTGACCAGGTCGAGGAAAAGGTTTACCAGGTCGAGGAAAAGGTCAGCCAGGTTGAAGAGAGAATGAACCATGAGATGGAAAAAGCGAAAAAGGTATTAGAAGCAGCAGAAGCAGTAGTAACCACCTCGGCAGTCTCGTTTACAACCGCAGCGCAAAGCTCATCTAGAAATGTGAAAGCACCAATATTCGACGGGTAAACGGTCTGGAGTATTTACAAAATCCAGTTTGAAGCCGCCGCTAGGATAAATCAGTGGAATGAGCAGGAACGAGCAACTGCATTAATTCTTGCTCTAAGAGGCCCAGCTGCCGAGCTTTTGCAGAATATCCCCGTTAATTTACACTCAAACCTGGCTGCTATATTGAATGCGCTCGACATGCGTTATGGAAGCAAATTTATCGGGCACAGCTACGGAATCGGATGCAGAAGTCTGGCGAAACCTTACAGCAGCTAGCCCAAGGCATTGAGCGACTGGCAGTTTTGGCTTACCCAGCGTATGACCCAGAACATCGAGATGACGCAGCAACAGAAGCATTCATCAGCGCCTTAGAAGACCAGGTATAACAACCTGTGTGTTTAGCTCAAAAGCAAACAGTCAAGGATGCATTGGCTTATAGCCTGAACTTTGAGGAAGTGAAAAATGTGACTCGTACCACTGCCCGGGTTCGCAAGGTAGTGACAGACGTGTGCAGGCGTGAGCGCGTGGAGGCTAGAATAGAACCCCATCAAACTGAAAGGGCCAACTTAATGCGACGGACGTCGGCTAGGAGGATCGACATCCCCAGCACCCCCATCACCGTGTCAAGGCAATATCGTGAAGGAGTAGACTTATGCCTTTCTGGCCAAGTTGATGAAGAACATTGCACCATAACAAACGACACTGGTGCAACCCGATCGACTATCTGACCACACGTAGTGAGGCCCCAACTACTTCACAAGGGTGGAGTTCATGGAAATGCTGACGCCCTATCTCGTCGTCCATGTCCAGCTAACTGCAAGCATTGCCGGCGGATTGAGGAAAAGGAGCTGACCGTTGATCTGCGAGTGATAACGGCTGGATTCGATGAAGGTTAGTCAGCGGAGGGGATTCGAAATGCCCATTTAGCCGATGAAGACATCGAAAGATTGCTCGTATGGAAGGAGACAACTGGACGACCGGAGTGGAAGGACGTTTCAATGCATGGCGCAACCCTGAAAAGCTATTGGGCACAATGGCACTCCCTTCAGGTGGAGGGTGGCGTACTGAAGCGGAAATGGGAAACGGCAGATGGCAGCTCCTATGGGATGCAAATTATACTACCCAAAAGCCGAATCCACGATGTGGTTAAGGAAATGCATGAAGGATCCTCGGGAGGCCACCTTGGTGTTAACAAGACCTTAGTGAAATTGCGGGAATGGTTTTACTGGCTCCATGCTCGAGAAGACGTAGAGGACTGGCGTCAAAGGTCCAAAGCGACGACTGAGAGGACAAATGCAGACCTATAACATGGGTGTACCATTTGAAAGGATTGCCGTTGACATCGCAAGACCCTTCCCTGAATCCGAATGGGGAAATCGATACACGCTGGTTGTGGCCGATTATTTCAGCAAGTGGCCCGAGTTCTACCCCATTCCCAACCAGGAAGCAACTACTGTAGCCGAACAGCTAGTGTTAAATTGGGTCAGTAGGTACGGCGTACCTTGCGAACTACATTCGGATCAAGGCCGAAACTTTGAGTCACTAGTTTTTGGTGAAATGTGCGAGCTGCTGGGAATACGGAAAACGAGGACAACACCACTGCATCCCCAATCCGATGGAATGGTTGAACGTTTCAACGGCACTCTCAATAAAAACCTGGCCAAGATGGTTGACGAGAACCAAAGGGACTGGGACCGACACATTCCACTATTTTTGATGGCGTACAGAGCTGCCGAACATGCATCGACGGGCCAAGCCCCAGCCAAAGTGATTTTTGGAGAGACTATTCGTCTGCCAGCCGATATAAAGTTCGGAACACCCCCTGAGAAACCCCAAACGATCTCGGAGTACGCAAGTGAGCTAAAAGATCGGTTATACCAGATACATCGGACAGTGCGAAAACACCTCGAATCGGCTACTGACCGCATGAAGACCAGGTATGATCTAAAGGCAAATTCTACTGACTACCAGCAAGTTGACTAAGTGTGGCTATATATCCCACAACGGCGAAAGGGTAGGTCTCCAAAGTTGCAACATAGTTGGGAGGGACCATAACGAGTTACAAAGCGAATCAATGACGTCGTATACCGAATACAGGAACATCGTAAGCCAAGAGCCAAAATGAAAATCGTGCACCTGGACCATCTTGCCCCATATTACACCCAGGGAGAATTGACTACAACTGGCGACACATCTTTTCGGGACGAAAAGAACTGAGGTAGGGGCAGTGTTACATGTGCAAATAATTCTGCGAGTTACTGTTGCAATTGTTTTCACAAACATTAAAAACATCAACGAATGAATTTACTCGAAACCACGAGAACCCACCGAGCATCAACATCTGAAAGTGAGTCACTGATCCATTCATTCACGCTCGCTCGAATGTTCCCGCTAATTCACCAATGTACGAGAACTGGGTTGAATGACTACAGACCCTATATAATGGCCAGCTGAATGAATGGGGGGATTCATTCAACCGCAATAGTAAACACGGCGATACTTTGTTGAGTGTGAATTGAAAAGTGATCAAGTATTAGGGAAATGATTTTAGAAGACAATTGCGATAGGAATTTATGGACAAATGGAAGTTTTAATTTTAATAGTGGAAGCGAAAAATTGTAAAATAGACCAAATAAGTAATTGTGCATTTTTAAGTAATTGAATAAACTCTTTTAATTTAATTTAAAAGACATTGCGTTTTCACTTTCCCGGAACATTAAAATTATTGGCCACGGACCATAACATGCGACGATATATATATATATATATATATATATATATATATATATATATATATATATATATATATATATATGTATATATATAACATAGATCTATATATATACATATATATATATATATAATATATATATATATATATATATATATATATATATATATATATATATATATATATATATATATATATATATATACGGATATATATGTATATATATATTTACATTGTATATATGGGTACGTACGAGCATATGTCATATATATATATATATATATATATATATATATATATATATATATATATATACACATATTTATATTGTTTATACGAGTATATATTGTGTGTATATATATATATATATTGTTACATGTACAAATAATTACATGTACAAATAATTCTGCGAGCTGCTGTCGCAATTGTTTTCATAATCATTAAGAACGTCAACAAATGAATTTACTCGAACCCACGAGAACCCAACAAGCATGATCAACATCTGCAAGTGACGTCACTCCATTCATTAATTTGCTCGAATCTACCAGGTACCTCTCGGTAGAACATTCGCCAACGTACGAGAAATGGGTGAATAGGTAGAGACCCTATATAAAGGCGAGCTGAATGAATGGGGGGATTCATTCATTACAACCGCGATAGAAAACTGCGATATAGTGGAACGCGAAGTAAAGACGATTGATTGTTTGAGTGCGAAGCGATTTAGAAGACAATTGCGATAATAAATTTATGGACAAGTGTTAGATTTTTTTCATAGTGAAAATTAAAATTAGTGAAAGTGTTAATTTGTTAAATTGTTTATTGTGCATTTTCGTAATTAAATAAATTCTTTTAATTTAAATTAAAAGACAT
>OZ017738.1:197024765-197029765 GCA_963969285.1 Odontomyia ornata | reverse complement strand
TGGAATCTAGAGGATCAGCTGCCCGAGTAGCGCTAATGTATACATTGGACAGACGAAACGCTTGGCAGCAAAAACAAGATTCCAAGAATATATTAAGGAAGC
The DNA here is from genome assembly GCA_963969285.1 of Odontomyia ornata. Lineage (NCBI taxonomy): Eukaryota > Metazoa > Arthropoda > Insecta > Diptera > Stratiomyidae > Odontomyia > Odontomyia ornata. Next base: position 197,029,663 of record OZ017738.1, on the reverse strand, counting down.
TGAACAGACCGCCAAAAAAGCTGGAATAGAAACAGCACGATCATTATTAGCCAGACATATTATTGAGGAATCTCATACTATTCAATGGACTAATCTAGACATAGTACAGGAAGTCCAGAACTGGAGAAAGTTGGATGCTTGTGAATCCTTATGGATTTCAAGAGTCCCCAGTGAACAACGTTTAAATACGGATCTATGGAATGGATGCAGCGACCTACTTGAAATTATCAAATGACTAATATTTTGTAATAAAATTTCTATAATTCTTTTACCTGCCGTAGCTAACCCCTAATTGCATAACAATATTTTGTAATTTCCTGTTATAAGTTTACCTTTAAACTTTTGATTAATTTCGTACCTTCCTCAGCTAACCCTCAATTGCCTTATAATTGTATGTTTTTTCTCGCGGTAATACTTGAGGATATATTTGTTTATTGCCTGATGTATCTTTTCTGTTATTAAATGTGGAAGGCTTAAATATTCGGATGATTGTAAGAAGAGCCTTACAATACTGCCACTGATGAGGAGGATAACTTATCTTCGAGATATCGTCATCTGGACAATACATTTAATAATGGATAGCGCTTAGAAGAGGAAATTTTATTTTTTATCTTTTCAGTATCATTACAGGTGCTAATATATCCGGAATGCAAATGGTAAATATATTGTGTACATCGTAAATATATTGTTTATATATATATATATATATATATATATATATATATATATATATATATATATATATATATATATATATATATATATATATATATATATCTATATATATATATATATATATATATATATATATATATCTATATGTATATATTATATATATATATATATATATATATAAATATATATATATATATATATATATATATATACGAGGTGTGCTCAAAATGTATCGCGAATTTTGAATTTTCGCGGGTTACGTATATTCGAATTTCGATTTTTTTGTGGCGTTATGTTGGTACTCATGTCTGTCACTTATGCCGACAAGCTCGGCATTTTGAATGTTCACTTGATTGGTGATAGCTGCTTTACTTGCACGTGTTTTCAATCGTCTTCGATTTTTACTTATTCAAAAAAATGGATCAAAGAACGTGTATCAAATTTTGTGTGAAAAACGAAATTAAGTGCGCGGATGCATTCCGAATGTTGACTGTGGCATACGGAGAAGCTACCTTGGACCGAAGCAACGTTTATCGGTGGTACAAAATGTTTTTAGAAGGCCGAGAAGATGTGAACGACGAAGAGCGTGCCGGACGCCCGAGCACTTCAACAACAGACGAAAAATTAATGAAGTGGAGAAAATGGTATTGGCCAATCGTCGAATCACCGTTAGAGAAGTTGCTGAGGACCTAAACATATCGATTGGCTCGTGCCATTCGATTTTTATCAACGATTTGGGCATGAGACGGGTCGCCGCGAAATTCGTACCAAAATTGCTCAATTGCGACCAAAAACAGCAACGCATGAACATTGCTAATGAGATGTTAAACTCTGTCCGCGATGAACCAAATTTGCTCCAGAGGGTCATAACTGGTGACGAATCGTGGGTTTATGGTAATGACGTGGAAACCAAAGCTCAATCATCTCAATGGAACCAAGACCGAAAAAAGCGCGCCAAGTTCGGTCGAATGTGAAAGTTTTGCTGACAGTTTTCTTCGATTGCAGGGGCGTGGTGCATCATGAGTTCTTGCCACAGGGAAGAACGGTCAATAAGGAATATTACCTGCAAGTTATGCGCAATTTGCGCGAAGCAATCCGCCAGAAACGCCCGGATTTGTGGGAGAACAAAAATTGGCTTTTGCACCACGATAACGCCCCTGCTCACACATCGTTGCTTGTGCGCGACTTTTTGGCCAAAAACAACACACTAATGATGCCGCAGCCACCGTATTCCCCAGATCTGGCCCCCTGTGACTTTTTCTTGTTTCCTAAACTGAAGAGGCCCATGAAAGGACGACGTTACGCTACGCTTGACAAGATAAAGACGGCATCCAAGGAGGAGCTGAACAAGATTAAAAAAAATGATTCTTTGAAGTGCTTCGAAGATTGGAAAAACCGTTGGCACAAGTGTATAATATTTCATGGAGATTACTTTGAAGGGGACAAAATAGATATTCATGAATAAATAAATAATTTTTTGAAAAAAAAAAATCGCGATATTTTTTGACACCTATATATATATATATATATATATATATATATATATATATATATATATATATATATATATATATATATATATATATATATATATATATATATATATATATATATATTTATATATATATATATATATATATATAAATGTATATATATATATATATATATATATATATAATATATATATATATATATATATATATATATATATATATATATATATGTATATATTCATATATATTGGGTGTACAACGATGCGTTTTGCATCAAGCGAAATAAATGAAAGTCAGACGGAGCAAGGTCCGGGCTATAAGGCGAGTGGTCCAAGACTTCCCATCCACTTTTTTCCAAATAGTTTTTCACGGGTCTTGCAACATACGGCCGAGCGTTGTCATGATGAAAAATTATAGCTCCGTGTCTGGTCTGATCCAATGCAAAAATGATTTCTTTTTATGGCGCTTAAGCAGCATTTCAGACATACAGAAGCGCCGTTCAACGACCCAATTACATTGCTTTTGAATGTATCCATTGGCTTTCAAACGTTTCGAAATGGTTTGCTGAGTCACTCCCAACGATTTGCAAGTTCGTCTTGCGTTTGACACGAATTCTCATCGAGTAGCGTCTCCAATTCTTCGTCTTCAAACTTTTTTGGCTGTCCTGGGCGTTCTTTGTCTTTGATGTCAAGATCGCCACTTTTGAAGCATTGAAACCATTCAAAACACTGTGCTGACTGTCTGCAGCAGTTTTCTTTGCAAACAAATGAGCCAACAGAATCTCCAGAAAATACTGTCTTTTGCTACAAGTTTCACTCAAGATAAAATTGTTTTGTTGACTGATTTTGATAGCTGTCAAATGTACCTTCAAAATGACATATATAAAGTTCGAGCTTTCGCAATATTTCTTAGTACGGACATCTAGCGTAAAACTCCGGTTATTAAGCTGTACACCCAATATATATATATATATATATATATATATATATATATATATATATATATATATATATATATATATATATATATACATATATATATATACATAAATATATGTATTTATACATATATATATACGTATGTATATATATATATATACATATATATATATATATATATATATATATATATATATATATATATATATATATATATATATGTATATTTATATATATATATATATATATATATATATATATGTATATATATAAATATATATATATATATATATATATATATATATATATATATATATATAGATATATATATATATATATATATATATATATATATATATATATATATATATATATATATATATATCTATATATATATATATATATATATATATATATATATATATATATACTTGTACAGGTTTTTCCATTGAAGACATATCAATAGCAAAATAAATATCAATAAATCGATTGTGAGGTGTGCTATGTGGCTAGCGGCACCGTTTTGTTGAAATCACGTATCATTGATGTCATGTTCAACCAATTCTGGTCACAATTATTCGTCCAACATAACACGGTAGCGCTCTTCATTGACGACAACATGACGGTCGTTTTCATCCACGAAAAAATAAGGCCAAGTCATAACTCCGGCATAGAAACCGCAAATAGCAGTAATTTTTTGCAGATGCAATGGTGTTTCAAGAAGCACTTGCGAGTTTGTTGGTGACCAGTAATGCATATTTCGCTTTATAACAAAGTCGTCGCTTCATCTCTAAAGATGATTTTTCGATAATAGTAATTAATTGTAATTTTTAATAATTTCCTAACGTTACTGGTTGGTGGACTTTACCATAATGAAAAGGTTGACGTTAGCTAATGTTTTGCCATTGATAGTTTATTAAGAAGTTTAAGTGTGCGTTCATATAACGATACGAAATTGTGTTATGTTCCTCATGCAAAATCCGATTTATACAAGTTGCGTTCTAAAATAAACAAGACTGAGCTAAAATAGAAACGACAGGAACTTTGTTCCGATAAATTCGAGTTTATTTATTCAAAATAGTCTCCTCCAGCCTCAATACACTATTTTGCGCGATCCAAAAGCTTTTTGAAAGAGTGTTAATGTCCTTCAGGATGTCGGTACAAGCCTTTTGGATGCCCTCTACGGACGCAAAGCGTTTTCTTTTCATGGCCAAATACGATTTCCCGAATAGGTAGAAGTCACAAGGAGAGATATCAGGTGAATACGGTGAGTAATTGATGGTTAAAATGCGATTTCTAGTCAAAAATTCAACCACAAGAGTGGATCGCTGAGGTGGTGCATTATCATGCGACAAGCGCCAGCTTTCTCCTTCGCGGTATTCAGGCCGAATCCGACGAGTGCGATGCAACAAATGCTTCAAAACGCCAAGATAGAAATTGCATTGATTGTTAGGCCCGTTGGAACAAACTTTTGTGGACAATTCCCTTGGAATCGTAGAAACAAATGAGCATCGACTTGATTTTTGGCTTCTCGAAACACGATTTTCTGGGCGGTGACTCATCTGGGGCCTTCCATTCGGCACTTCGACACTTGGCTTCGGGTTCATATTGGAAACACCACGTTATATCACCAGTTACAAAGTTGTGAAGGAAGTTCTCGTCTTTTCTCGCCTCTTTAATGATGTCTTTCGAGAATGTTAAACTCTGAGCGATTTTTGGTCATTAGTTAACTTGTGCCGAACAAATCATGCATAGACCTTTCGTAAGGGCAAATGATCGGTCAAAAATTTGT
>OZ017738.1:197014765-197019765 GCA_963969285.1 Odontomyia ornata | reverse complement strand
AAGATTGAGACTCTTCCTACTGAAAACACGCCAGTCTTGCAAAGTAAAGAAACTAAACAACCCGATGAGAAATTGGCGAAGCAGGTTGATTCACCAAAAGCTCAAAACAAACAAACTAAAGTTAAAAAGAAAACCGAAGCAATTTGACATCTGCTGCTTTGAAGAAAGATTTACCAATTCCGACTGTAAATGCATTTAACATTGCCGAAGATCGGCTCTGGCTGACGAAGCTGCTCGATGCAGAGGATGTGTTTGTTGAGCATCCCGATGAGAAGTCCATTATTACATATGTTGTAACCTATTATCACTACTTCAGCAAAATGAAGCAGGAAACAGTGCAAGGCAAACGTATTGGCAAAGTGGTTGGAATCGCAATGGAGAACGAGAAGATGATTAATGAGAAAAAAATACATTCTTCGACGGATAAGCAGTACCTTTTCCAAAAGGTGACTGCCCAATCCATTCTCATCATCTTCCAACAACGGAGGAAGTATTGACGAGGACCAACCAAAATATCACAACTTGTATGTTTTTCGTTATTGAAAACGACGAAATGCGCACGATAGACAATATTCACAACGAAGCTAAGCCCAACTAAAGTGACAGGATGACGACAGATATTTCCGTGGTGCGTTGGGACCCAAGTCAAGGGCCCGGTGCCGAATATATTGACGAAAACGAATACGACGGAGGCAATTCAAGCTCTCGATTGTTCGAACGATCGCGTATTAAAGCGCTAACCAAGGAGCGTGAATCAGTACAGAAGAAAACATTCACAAAATGGGTAAATTCACATTTGGTTCGGGTAAATTGTCGCATGCAGGATTTATATGTGGATATGCGAGGTGGCAAGAATTTGATACGATTGCTAGAAGCTTTATCAGGCGAGCGACTGCCAAAGCCGACATAGGGTAAGATGAGAACTCACTGTCTTGAAAATGTCGATAAAGCGCTACAGTTTCTCCGGTAGCAACGAGTACATTTAGAAAACATCGGTTCACATGATATTGTAGATGGAAACGCATCTCTAAATTTAGGTCTTATCTGGACAATTATTCTAAGATTCCAAATTCAAGATACTACTATTGAGGAAGTAGATAATAAGGGGACGAAATCTGCAAAGGATGCTTTATTGTTGTGCTGTCAAATGAAAACAGCTGGATATCATAATGTTAACGTACGTAATTTCACGACCTCTTGGAGAGATGGTCTTGCATTTAATGCTATCATCCATAAACACCGCCCGGATCTAATTCAATTTGAGAAATTATCAAAGTCTAATCCCATTGGTAACCTGAACAATGTCAGCAAACAAACATCACTGACAGGTCAAACTGTCAGTGAATTATGTTCAGCGGATTCAGCCGCACTTGGAGTGCTCGCCACCAGAGGGGAGCGGAGACCAAGTGGCAGCAGAAAGGAATTACCCCGCTGAAGAGGTGGATGACCGTCGAGCGGAACCATAGCCGTTAGGAGGAGGCTATAAAAGCGCATGAAGAATGACGCGCCTCCTCTTTTATCTTTTCTATCAGGTGCGACGAAGCAGCGGAGCAAGAACAACCAGGGAGAAAGTAATTCGAAGCGCAGCGGCAATCTTCAGTGGAGGACAGCGGAATAAGCAATTGAGATCCAAGCGAAGGGAAAATTCGTATCAAAACGACGAGCAAGCCCAGACATTGGACGAAAGGCTACAAAGTACAACAGCATATACGATCGTCGAAGGGGTCCCTTTGTAGGTATATGATAGAAGTAAGTTTTCTTATTGAATACAGTGTATCACATGATAAAATTATATGGAAGTTCCGATTTGGAGTACAAGTGTTGGAAAATTTTAAATAATCGTAGTTTCTTTGTGATATATTAATGCTCGGAGAAAGAAATTTTTGTCTTTAGGACAAGATTAGAGGAAATCTTTGTTTTTAGATTACGGGTTGTGACGAGTGCGGCTTGGAAGGACCAGTCGAAGTGGAAGGGTCGTGGAATTAAATGAAACCCGTGATATCGGGAGTCAGAGTGTTCGGGGGTGGTATGGTGGTCCACGCGAAGATTAGTGTGATTAAGAAGTAGAGGTGTAATGTTGTGTAGGTGAAGGATTGTAGTGAAGGTCATAGGGTGGTTATTAGCTAGGATTTCGACCGAATAACGTCGCGTTTAATCCGCTTAGTCACATTCTCGCTTGGCGGCTATCTGGAGCTTTGAGGGACAAGCGAGTGGTGCCCCACGCCCGTCTTCGGACGAACTAACCGGGTCCATAAGCTCCGCCGGAGCACTCCAGTTTCCCTGAGGGCCATAGTGGCTCTCGCGAGGTAAAAAGTGGGTGTAACACTCTTTCTTCGCCATTGATCTGCTGGGAGAGTACAGCTCCAATGCCACCGTTGCTTGCATCGGTGTCAACTACAAACATTTTTCCGGGTTTCAGATACGCCAGCACGGGTGATCCACACAGCTTTTCCTTCAGGGTCTCAAAGGCTGTCTGGCATTGTTCATTCCAGATATACGGACGATTTTTCTCGATAAGCTGATGGAGACACTTGGCTTTTTGGCAAAGTCTTTGACGAATCTTCGATAGTAGGTTGCCAGACCCAGAAAACTTCGTAGTTGGCGCTTGTTGTTTGGTGTTGGCCAGCTTTTCACAGCTTCAATTTTCTCAGGGTCTGTTTTGACCCTTTCTGCTGATACGACGTGTCCCAGGTATTTTACTTTAGCTGCGAAAAGGGTACACTTGTCGGGACTAAGTTTTAAATTTGCCAGTCGCAATCGGGAGAAAACCTCTTCTAAGTTCCGCACATGCTCTTCGAACATTCTTCCGATGACGATGATGTCATCTAGCAGGTTTTCCAGGTTAGACCACGTGGCACGTATTTCATCAAGCTTTCGAAAGTGACTGGAGCATTGCAAAGCCCAAATGGCATCACCACAAATTGCCACAATCCGGTCCCAACTGAAAATGCGGTCTTCTCTCGGTCCTTCCTGTCGATTTCTACCTGCCAGTAGCCACTCTTGAGATCGAGTGTAGAAAACCATTTGGCGTCGGCTAAAGTGTCCATGATGTCATCGATGCGTGGAAGCGGGTAACTATCTTTCTTAGTGACGTCGATAAGCTGCCTATAGTCGACACAAAAGCGAGTGCTACCATCCTTTTTCTTTACTAAAACTACAGGTGCGGCCCATGGACTGACAGAAGGTTCAACAACGCCTTGTTTTTCCATTTCCGAGATCAGCGCGCTCACTTCTCCTCGTTTGGCTATAGGGAGACGTCTCGGTGCTTTTCGGATCGGTTTGGCTCCCTGTGTATCTATGACGTGAGTTACCAGACTCGTTCGGCCTCGGTCATCCGGGCTTGTTGAGAAGATGTCACTGTACTTGGTGACCAGATCAGAAGCTCGTTTGAATAGCTGCGCTGGCAATTTGACCTGCTTCAATATTGCAGACGTGGATTCCCGGGCTTTGTCTGTGTCTTGGCTCCTTTTCCAATGATGGCTTCCAAAGAGGTGATGGTGGAAACAGGCTGGCGGCTGCCGATGACTTCTCCCGCTTTGATGCTCGTGGTTGAGTCTGCGGTGTTAAGGACTCTAACCGGCACGTATCTGTTCCTTAAAGATCTTACAAGGCTTCGTCCTACAATCAAACTGCGCAATGCGGACGTCTTCGTTGGCTCTATCAGATAAGATCGGTGGTCTCCAGAATCACCATCAAGCTTGGCCCATACAATGCTTTCGGAAGAATTCGGTACATCAGTGTCAGAGCATACCACTACATTCATCTTGGGAATTTGGACGCTGGGATCCTCCATCAGTACTTCGACATTCTGCCATTTCAATACAAGTCTGCCCAAATCCAACGTGATTCCATGTGGTCGCAGAAAATCCATTCCGAGAATGCAGTCATCCATAATGTTCGCGACCAGAAAATTATGTCGGAACACAAGGTCTCCCAACTGTATCTGGAGGTTGACCTCTCCATGGACAGGTGCAGTTTCTCCCGTAGCTGTCCGTAGTGAGACAATTCTGCCCTTGTGAAGTTGTTGCTGTCTAACTAGTTATCAAAAAATGAAATATAACGCTTCCTTTAATATTCGTTGAATGTTTATTAATTTTTACAAACACCGCGGGTTTCGGAATAAACACCTATTCCATCCTCAGTGCAAACTAACAATTCTTATTTCCTAACCTACCGATTTATACACATTTATTTAATTCATATTTTTCCAAACAATAATGAAATACTTAATCCTAGATAATTACCTACGCACACCTTTTCCCACCATAAAAGTTAATCCTCCGATTCGCCGTTAATTGCCTCGTTCGCTTCTTCGCCTTCGTTGCCCGCACCATTCACATCATCGCTTACGTTACCTGGGTTTCGTTTCCTAGTGATTTTGTTCAGGATGTCCATTAGCGGGGAATATCCGTTACCTAAATCGTGATTTAAGCGTGCATCAGCTGGTTCCCTTGATATTATCAAGCTCTCGTATGCGTCCAGTTTGTACCAACGGCGAATCGGAGGATTAACTTTTATGGTGGGAAAAGGTGTGCGTAGCTAATTATCTAGGATTAAGTATTTCATTATTGTTTGGAAAAATATGAATTAAATAAATGTGTAAAAATAGGTAGGTTAGGAAATAAGAATTGTTAGTTTGCACTGAGGTTGGAATAGGTGTTAATTCCGAAACCCGCGGTGTTTGTAAAAATTAATAAGCATTCAAGGAATATTAAAGGAAGCGTTATATTTCATTTTTTGATAATTGAAGAAGTTCGTTGAAACGTGACTAGGATTATTCATCATGTCTAACTAGGTCTGGTCGGATAATCGATCGGGTTGCACCAGTATCGATTGTTATGGTGCAGTGTTCGCCATCAACTTGACCCGGAAGGCATAAGTCCGCTTCTCCACGATGTATTCTTGACACGGTGATGATGGTGCTGGGGACGTCGATCCTCCTAGCCAACCTCTGCCCCACGAATTTGGCTCTTACATGTTTCCCGACCCCTCTGTTTGAA
>OZ017738.1:196999765-197009765 GCA_963969285.1 Odontomyia ornata | reverse complement strand
CATCGCATAACACAGAGAACTCCCCGATTTGTTCTGTACGGATACTTTTTCTGGTCTATTGTGTTGCCGTAAATTGATTTTGTTTGAATTTCAACTCGTTTCAAAAGTAATTTGCGTGAAACATGCGAAAGTGTAGGTTTTTTGATATTATAAAAGAAAGCATTCAAATTAAGTGGACATATCCTCTTTATTACAACGATAACTTTGTTATCTTGCAGATACGGATACTTTTACTGGCAAGTATATATATATATATATATATATATATATATATATATATATATATATATATATATATATATATATATATATATATATATATATATATATATATATAGATCTATGTTATATATATATATATATATATATATATATATATATATATATATATATATACATATATATATATATATATATATATATATATATATATATATATATATATATATATATATATGTAACACATGTATATATGTATGTATATCTATGTAAATCTATATATATATATATATATATATATATATATATATATATATATATATATATGTATATATATACTCGTATATATATATATATATATATATATATATATGTATATATATACTCGTATATATATATATATATATATATATATATATATATATATATATATATATATATCTTATATACATGTATATATCTATATAGATTGTCGCGTGTATGTTTCGCAGCCAATAATTTTAATGTTCCGGGAGGTGAAAACGCAATGTCTTTTAAATTAAATGAGTTTATTTATTCACTAAAATTGCACAGTCACTCATTTAACTATCTCACAATTTTAATTAGAATTGAACTTTCACTTGTCAATTAAATTTCTCTAACAACTGTCTTGACTTAAAAATCAACGAAAATCACTTCACTCTTACTCGATCAATATCGCTTTTCAATTCGCTATCGCAGTTTTTTTCTATATCGCGGTTCTTATGAATGATCCCCCCATTCATTCAGCTCCCCTTTATATAGGGTCTCTACCCATTCAACCCACTTCTCGTACATTGGCGAATGTTCCTCCGAGAGGTACCTGGTATATTCGAGCAGCTTAATGAATGGAGTGACGTCACCTTCAGATGTTGATCATGCTTGGTGGGTTCTCGTGGTTTCGAGTAAATTCACTTTGTTGATCATAAGGTTCTTAAGAGTTGTGAAAACAATTGCAACAGTAGCTCGCAGAATTATTCGTCCATGTAACAATGCCCCCACCTCAGTTCTTTTCGCCCCGAAAAGATGTGTCGCCAGTTGTAGTCAATTCTCCCTGGATGTTATATGGGGCAAGACGGTCCATGTGCACGATTTTCATTTTGGCTCTTGGCTTACGATGTTCCTGTATTCGGTATACGACGTCATTGATTCGCTTTGCAACTTAGTATGGTCCCTTCCAATTATGTTGCAACTTTGGAGACCTACCCTTTCGCCGTTGCGGGTTATATAGCCACACCAAGTCATCTTGTTGAGAGCCAGTAGAATTTGCCTTTAGATCATACCTGGTCTTCATGCGGTCAGTAGCCGATTCGAGGTGTTTTCGCACTGTCCGATGTATCTGGTTCAACCGTTGTCTTAGATCACTTGCGTACTCCGAGTTGGTTTGGGGTTTCTCGGGAGGTGTCCCAAACTTTATATCAGCTGGCAGACGAAAAGTCTTTCCAAAAATGACTTTGGCTGGGGCCGGGCCCGTCGATGCATGTTCAGCAGCTCTGTACGCCATCAAAAATAGTGGGAATGTGTCGGTCCCAGTCCGTTTGGTTCTCGTCAACCATCTTGGACAGGTGTTTATTGAGAGTGCCGTTGAAACATTCAACCATTCCATCGGATTGGGGATGCAGCGGTGTTGTCCTCGTTTCACGTACTCCCAGTAGCTCGCATATTTTCATGCATTTCCTTAACCACAATGTTGATTCGGCTTTTGGGAAGTATAGTTTGCATCCTATAGGAGCTGCCATCTGCCATTTCCCATTTACGCTTGAGTACACCACCCTCCACCACCAGTTCCATTGTGTCCAATATCTTTTCAGGGTTGCGCGATGCATTGAAACGTCTTTCCACTCAGGTCGCCCAGTCATCTCCTTCCATACGAGCAATGGTCCGATGTCTTCATCGGCTAACTGGGCATTTCGAATATCCTCCGATGACAACCTTCATCTAATTCGGCCGCTATCAATCGCAGATCAACGGTTGGTTCCTATTCTTCAATCCGTCAGCAATGTCAGCATTTCCATGCACTCCGCCCTTCCGATGAACAGTTTCGTAGTCGTATGACTGCAATCTTTCGATCCATCTCGCAACTTGTCCCTCGGGGTTTTTGAAGTTAGGTAGCCATCTCAGCGACACATGGTCTGTTCGAAGAACAAATTTCTGGCCATATAGGTACTTATGGAACTGCTTGGTGGTCTCTTTTATAGCCAATAGCTCCTTCCTGGTCACGCAGTAGTTCCTCTCACTTTTTGAGAGAACTCGACGGTAATACGAGAGGACTCTTTCTTCGCCATTGATCTGCTGGGAGATTACAGCTCCAATACCGCCGTTGCTTGCATCGGTGTCAACTACAAACATTTTTCCGGGTTTCGGGTGTGCCAGCACGGGTGATTCACTTAGCTTCTCCTTCAGGGTCTCAAAAGCTGTCTGGCATTGTTCATTCCAGACATACGGACGATTTTTCTCGGTAAGCTGATGGGGACACTTAGCTGTTTTGGCAAAGTCTTTGATGAATCTTCGATAGTAGGTTGCCAGACCCAGAAAACTTCGTAGTTGGCGCTTGTTGTTTGGTGTTGGCCAGCTTTTCACGGCTTCAATTTTCTTAGGGTCTATTTTGACCCCTTCTGCTGATACGACGTGTCCCAGGTATTTTACTTCAGCTGCGAAAAGGGTACACTTGTCGGGACTAAGTTTCAAATTTGTCAATCGCAATCGGGAGAAAACCTCTTCTAAGTTCCGCACATGCTCTTCGAACATTTTTCTGATGACAATGATGTCACTTAGGTACACAAAGCAGGTTTTCCAGGTTAAGTCACGTAGCACGTGCTCCATCAGGCGTTCGAAAGTGGCTGGGGCATTGCAAAGCTCAAATGGCATCACCACAAATCGCAACAATCCGGTCCCAACTGAAAATGCGGTCTTCTCTTTGTCCTTCTTGTCGATTTCTACCTGCCAGTAGCCACTCTTGAGATCTAGTGTAGAAAACCATTTTGCGTCGGCTTAAGTATCCATGATGTCATCGATGCGTGGGAGCGGGTAACTATCTTTCTTAGTGACGGCGTTAAGCTACCTATAGTCGACACAAAAACGAGTGCTACCATCCTTTTTCTTTACTAGAACTACAGGTGCGGCCCATGCACTGACATGTCCGAGATCAGTGCGCTCACTTCTCCTTGTTTGGCTATAGGAAGACGTCTCGGTGCTTGTCGAATTGGCTTGGCTCCCTGTGTATCTATGACGTGAGTTAGCATACTCGTTCGGGCTTGGTCATTCGGGCTTGTTGAGAAGATGTCACTTTAGTTGCTGGCCAGATCAGAGGCTCGCTTGAATAGCTGCACTGGCAATTTGACCTGCTTCAATATTGCAGACGTGGATTCCCGGGCTTTGTCTGCGTCTTGCCTCCTTTTCCCATGATGGTCGAGAGTTGCTTCCGAGGAGGTGATGGTGGAAACAGGCTGGCAGCTGCCGATGGCTTCCCCCGCTTTGATGCTCGTGGTTGAGTTGGCGGTGTTCAGAACTCTAACCGGCACGTATCCGTTCCTTATATATCTTACAAGGCTTCGTCCTACAATCAAACTGCGCAATGTGGACGTCCTCGTTGGCCTTATCAGATAAGATCGCTGATATCCAGAATCACCATCAAGCTTGGCCCATACAATGCTTTCAGAAGAGAATATATATAGATATATATATATATATATATATATATATATATATATATATGTATATATATATATATACATATATATATATATATATATATATATATATATATATATATATATATATATATATATATATATATATATATACCACATATTTATATTGTATATACGAGTTTATATTATATATTTATAGACTTATTTAATAAAAAGTGAACACAACATAAACATTAAACAAAAGTAATACACAACAAAGTTAAATTCACTTTAACCAAAGAAAGACCAAATTTCACGCGTCAAAAAAAAGTAAACAGCAAACAAAATATAACAGAACTTCAATAGAAAAAGTCGATAATTTTTAATCTTTCAATATTTCGTTTGTTTTCCTTTGGACTTAAGCACCTCATTTAGTCTTCTAGGCATCGATGCGACAAGTTTTTTGGTAACATCGGGAGAGATTTGGCTCCATTCTTCCTTAATAACCTTCTTTTAGTCGGCTTTGCTTCAAATGACCCTATGTCTCACTTTGCTTTCAAGGTGTTTCCACAGATGCTCGATCGGGCTAAGATCTGGGGACTGCGGCGGATGATCTAGTGTCTTAGGAGTCCGGTACAGTAGCCGCTCTTTCACAATTTTGGACGTATGTTTTGGATCGTTGTCTTGTTGAAAGATCCAATTTCCAGAAAAGCCTAATTTTTCGACGCTAGGAAGAACATTGTCCCTCAAAATGGCTAAATAATCCATTTCGTGCATTGTTGAGTCAACAAAAACAAAATTACAAACACCAGTTGCCGCCACACACCACATACCATAACTGAACCGCCAACGTACTTAACAGTGTTCGTAACACACTTTTCTTTGAAGGCTTCATTCTTACCACGCCATATTTTTGGGGGCCTTTTCGCGCCGAAAATTTCGAATTTGCTCTCATCTGTATATAATACGTTTCCCCGAAAAGATGGAGCCTCGTTTTTGTATTTTTTAGCAAAATCCATACGCTTGATCTGATCCGCCTTGGATATGAATGGCTTTTCCCGTGGGATTCTTCCATGTAGACCATTTTTATGAAGCGCTCTCCTGACTGTACTCGCACTTACTGGTTTGCCTGATGCCTGCGTTATGTCTTCTGACAATTTAACTGCACTTGAGGCTGGATTTGCCCTTACTTCTCTTACTACAGCTCTAACTTCAGTACCACTTAGCCACTTTGGGCATCCAGATCTCGGTAAATCTTCAACGAGATGATGTTTCGCATACTTCCTTATACTTATACTTAGGGTTTTGTATTAAAGAAGAACGAAGCTGCGGGTCGCATCCGGGTTTTCTCTGGCGAGAAAATTTTTGCCGTTGATGCCGATGTGAGCGAGAATTGAAGCGGTGATTGAAGCAAGCGGGGGTTACATTGAGTTATAAATATATATAAATAACCTAGAAATAAGATATAATAACTTTTGTGGTAAATGTTAGTTGCTAAGTAATAAATAATAATTATTATAAACTGCATATTATTTCCGAATTTTGCTGAAGCACTCTGTAGTTGTGCGTAGAAAAAGTGAATTGTAAGTTCAGCCAAAAGTGGTAGTGATTGGGGCGGCAATTTGTCGTTCCTTTCCGAAGGAAATCACGGTTAGAATAGTCGCTAGTTTAATTGTGCTCGGGAAAAGTGATTTAAACCGGAAGTCAGGCCGCCCGAGTTCGGAATTAGTGTTTAAAGTGGTAGAAGACGACAGCAACTTTCCAGTGGGTAAAAGTCACAGCTGAAAGTTCTCTTGTAGACCGCGACTCTCTGGCGGTTCGAGCGGATCCAGGGTAAGCAAGTTGGCGCCCTCGCCCGTCTCCAACAAGCAAAACAGAGACGTGCAGGATCTCCGTCGGTGTACACCAAGCAATGGAGGCTATATTTGGTAACACTATCCCCGACGATATGAAAAATTGTCTTCCTAGACATCATGATAAAGACAAATTCAATACTCATATAAAATAAAACATATGCTAAAGCGTGACCTATGGGGGAAAAAAACGATTGGTTTTGTGATAATACATTAGAAATTTATGCAGGAATATGGTACAAGAAAAGAAAATTTCAACGATTCAGGTCAGAATCTCATTTTCTTTCAAAAGAATCATCTGAAATAGTGTCCAGTTTCGAACAAAATGGCATCTTCTCAGTAAACATAAAATTTGCTTATCAACCTATAAAAAAACCCGTAAAAAGTCGGTAAGATAATTTCAAGTATAAAATTGTCCAGAGAATTATCGATACTAATCAAAAATCACATAACAAACACTAAACAAACGTTAAGAACTTACGTCATTTCACCATTTCTATTCATGATTTGAGACTTGAGATAGCCGAAAATAATTCAACCACCAATAAACAGTTGCAAATCATAAAAAGCTTCAAGCCGATCTTGCTGGATTGATAAGTGAAAGAATAAAACCATCACATAATCTTGCCATACCCCCTCTATAATATGTCTGACATGCAGAATTCATCACCCGCCCCCTTCCTTATCGCCGCGTGCACTCCTTTCTTCAAGAAAACACACCGTGCCGTCAAAACACATGTGAATTGGGCTCTCATAAAATGCGTAAGCGTTAATTTGAATATCTTATCCAGAATAATTTGATATTCCTTCAACTTTTTACTTACAAGTTAATCCGCGAACACAATGATTTCGATATAATTGTCCTCCAATTAAAAAAATCACTACAAAATGATATAAATTCATGTCGATATGAGTAATTAATATTTTGAGTAATGCCAAGTATGCTGCCGAAATTCATGCGTAAACATGAACAATATGTTAGTGAACTGGAATTGTGTTTAAAAATCTTTTTTATTCTGATTTAATCGAATGAGAAACTTAAATATCAGTTGCACGTTTTGTTTTCATTATTTAATTTTTATAGGCATGACTCCTTTTTGTTTATATTTGAAGCGGCTTGGTGTGTTATCTTTGGAAGAATTTGTGGTGTGTGTGTAAGCCGGTTGAACCTGTTAAAAATACGTAAAACAATTTATTATCAAATAAATATCAGTGCCAGGCGATCGGATTGAGAACCAATAAATCAATCATTTTCCTTCGACCATTTGAAATTCTGCATCAACGGATCACATTTTTGTCTCGTGTATACTCTGTCGGAATGTGTATTAAGTTCCAAATGTATGTAATTGTTTTAGAGGTTTTTAATTTTGTGCTGTTTGTTGGATGACGCATGGATTGATCAAATTATCTCCGTGATCATATCCTTATCTGTATTGATAACTCTGTTGGCACTTTTCATTAAATAAATCAATTGAAATCAACTTCGATTTGTTTTTCTTATCATTTCGGCAGTTTGATGAGCCGGCGAAGACACATTGAAATATTTCACGGGGGATCAACCGATACTGCTCGATTTATTATTGGAGGAAGTGATAAAGGTTATAGATGTTACCCGACTTATTAGAAGCTCGTTCAAATAAAACAAGCTATGATTGAAAATTGTGGTGATTCACACATTGTTGCCGATTTGCTTCTGACAAAGTCCGAGAATTATAGAAACGCTCGATGACCATCCAATCTCTTCCATTTTGTGTGTCTCGATTCAAACGATAATTGAAAAGCATATCTGATCTTCTCAGCATCCTAAAATCTTCAGCTCAAATATACAATACAACAAACTCCTGACGTTATCACTTATTTGACCTCTTGTACAATTTTACACTTCCAACACTCATACCAATGAACATTTTGAGAGCGTTCTAAATTCTTCTTATCGGTCAACAGCAACAAGTAAAGAAAATATATTTTCCAACTTCAGATTCCTAATTTCCACTGTAGTAAATTTTAACGCAGACTTATCTTTAGATATCACTTATCGCCACAGGACGCGTTTCTCCTGTAGACTATACCCTAAGATTTAAGAACGCTTCAAACGTATTGACATGCCTTTAAATGACAAGGCAATATAGCGACCCATTTTGAGACGTACATTACAACAACACTATGAGAGTGAATAGAAGGACTAAAATACAACATGTTGAGCTCGGAAGGATGTTTGTAGCCGAGGACGTATCGTGCAAATAACCGTTCAATGGTCGTCCTCATTTTCGTCCCTTTGTTAACTTTTCTACGCGCTGCATGGTATTTAAAAATGCAAATTGGTAACCGGTGCACATCAAGAGTCCGATTTGGTCACTGTGCTGTTCAGAGAAGATTTCATGTTGACAGGGATCGTGCATGGAAACGTATGAAGATGGATGGGAATTAGTTTTTGTACATGAATTCTACTGTGCCAAGATAAGGATCTTTGGCGTCGTTTGGGATTAAAAATAATAAATCTGAATAGACATATTCAAGCTATTCAAATTAAGCTCAATTAATTTGAAAGCAACAGTGAATTATTTTAATACTTTGAATGTAGCGATAGTAAATATTACTAGGCAACCTAGAAAATTTCATTGCATATTAAACTTATTTATTACAAGCTAAAGTCTAAATTTATTTAGAATGAAGGGGGGATTATTAAAAAGACCCATCTACATGGCTTTCTCCAGATTTTTATCAAAGGAACCTGTGGCGAAAAAGGACGCTCATTTCAACACTGATTTTAGAGTTCTTAAAACACTTTTCATTTGAGATTTTGTTGATGCCTTACACGAGCACCTTGGCTCAAGATTGTTTAAGGAAATTTCTCTTAATACTCCTTTTTTCTGTTTTGTCTAGAAAAGGGAATTTAGAAGGCAGCCAATGGTCCCCTAAAATTTTGGATGCTTAATATATTTATGTTTTTTTTTATTTTAGGAAGTTTAAAGATATCGCCTCGATTTGATGTGGCAAAACGTAAAACTACAAATCAGACTATTTTTTAGCAAAGCTGATCGAGTTGTGAATATATTGCCTTAGTGCTAATTAACACCTGTTTCCATTTTTTCAGATTTTTACTTCCCCGCGTCCTGCAACATTTTCACTAAATTTCCCGAGAGAAATTTACCTATTGCGGAGAGCATCATATATATATATATATATATATATATATATATATATATATATATATATATATATATATATATATATATATATGGGATATAACGAAATTTGTGACCACGCTAGAGGTTGCAATTTTGCTTCGATTTTCACCAAATTTTGAGGAAAGGTGTATTGGGTTATTATCTCGGTTAAGTTTATGAAGCAGCTATATCGGGCGAGCAAAAACCAAATGGCGGCCATTTTAGACGAAAAATCGCGATTTCTGTTCTGACCAAAGCGTAGCTCCGATTTGGATGAAATTTGGTACAAAGGTTCATTGAAGTATGTGATGAATCTCACAATAAAAAATCCAAAGTCGGTACAGCAGAAACAAAATGGCGGCCGCTCAAAGGTCGAAAAACGTGCAAAATTTTGTTGTTGTAATAGTGGTCAAAGCTTTCAACAGATTTTCATGAAATTATAAGTATCTAAAGAATGACGTAAAAAAACTGGAGGTCAGGTTGCAAAAAACAAAATGGCGGCCAGTTGAAGGTCGAAATTTCAAAGGCTTTTAAAAGTCGCAATTTTGATTCGACATATATGAAACTTGGTTTCAAGATAAGCATAACTTACACCTACAGTCCTTGATATTTTGGTGATCATGCATGTGCAATTTTCAAAATGGCGGCCGTTTAAATATGCGTTTTTTTCATGTTTTTGTGGCCCTCTAGCGGTCACATTTTCCAACGGATTTTGATGAAACTTGAGATTATGAATCCCTGTTTTATGTTCTTGTATTTTGCCGGAAATTATTAAAATTGAAAGAAAAATAAAAAAGTCAAAAATTTAAAGCCTAATATTTTTAGCTGCGATTTTCTTTAAAAATTGAATTATTTTGCCCTGTCTAGAGTGAAACGAGATAGTACATTGATTGATGAGGTCCTAGCATACAAAGATTTAAAATAATCCAAAATCAAATGCATGCATTCAAAATGGCGGCCCCCAAAGGTCTGAAGGCAAGCGCAATTCGCTATTTTAGTGCCAACTGAAATAATGAATATTTTTCATTGAAACGTTTTAAATGACTTTACTTGAAAGAACTTATAAACCAGATCATTTTTAAGATATTGTATAATATTTTTAACAATACCCTAA
>OZ017738.1:196957265-196994765 GCA_963969285.1 Odontomyia ornata | reverse complement strand
TAAATAAACTCGAATTTATCGGAACAAAGTTCCTGTCGTTTCTATTTTAGCTCAGTCTTGTTCATTTTAGAACGCAACTTGTATAAATCGGATTTTGCATGAGAAACATAACACAATTTCGTATCGTTATATGAACGCACATTTAAACTTCTTAATAAACTATCAATGGCAAAACATTAGCTAACGTCAACCTTTTCATTATGGTAAAGTCCACCAACCAGTAACGTTAGGAAATTATTAAAAATTACAATTAATTACTATTATCGAAAAATCATCTTTAGAGCTAAAGCTAATATTTGGCGCAACGACTTTGTTATAAAGCGAAATATGCATTATTGGTCACCAAAAAACCCACAAGTGTTTCTTGAAACACCGTTGCATCTGCAAAAAATTACTGCTATTTGCGGTTTGTATGCCGGAGCTCTGATTTGGCCGTATTTTTACGTGGATGAAAACGACCGTCATGTTGTCGTCAATGAAGAGCGCTCTCGTGAGATGTTGGACGAATAATTGCGACCAGAATTGGTTGAACATGACGTCAATGATACGTGATTTCAACTAGCCACACAGCACGCCTCACAATCGATTTGATATTTATTTTGTTATTGATATATCTTCAAAGGAAAACCCTGTATATTATATATATATATATATATATATATATATATATATATATATATATATATATATATATATATATAGATATATATATATATATATTTATAAATATATATATATATATATATATATATATATATATATATATATATACACAAATATATATATATATATATATATGTATATATATATATATATATATATATATAAATATGTATATATATATATATATATATATATATATATATATATATATATATATATATATGTATATATATATATATATATATATATATATATATATATATATATAAATATGTATATATATATATATATATATATATATATATATATATATATATATATATATATATATATATATATATATACATATATATTGGGTGTACAGCTTAATAACCGGAGTTTCACGCTGGATGTCCGTACTAACAAATATCGCGAAAGCTTGAACTTTATATATATGTCATTTTGAAGGTACATTTGACAGCTATTAAATTCAGTTAACAAAACAATTTTATCTTGTGTGCATCATTATTATTTTTCACGATGAAAAACTTCGAAAATCGTACGAAAAGACAGCATTTGTGGGAGGTTCTGTTGGGTCATTTTTTTTGCAAAGAAAACTGCTGCGGACAAGTGGCCTGTACCGAACACAATTAATACGTTTGAAGCGCGCCATCATCAAAAAACGCCCGCAATCTGCGACCAGATACGAGGCTATAATTTTTCATCATGACAGCGCTCGGCCGTATGTTGCAAGACCCGTGAAAAACTATTTGGAAAAAAGTGGATGGGAAGTTTTGGCCCACCCACCTTATAGTTCGGACCTTGCTCCGTCTAACTTTCATTTATATATAAATATATATATATATATATATATATATATATATATATATATATATATATAAATATATATTTATATATATATATATATATATATATATATATATGTATATATATACATATATATATATATATATATATATATATATATATATATATATATATATATATATATATATTTATATGCATGCATATGGCCACGGGTGTATATAGTTATATAAATATTTACATAATCTATATATATATATATATATATATATATATATATATATATATATAAACAATATATTTGCGGTATATACAATATATTTACCATTTGCATTCCGAAAATATTAGCACCTCTAATGATACTGAAAAGATAAAAAATAAAATTTCTTTTTTAAAGCGCTATTCATTATTAAATATATTATCCAGATTCCGATATCTCGGAGACAAGTTATCCTCCTCATCAGTGGCAATATTGTGAAGCTCTTCTTACAATCATCCAAATATTTAAGCCTTCCACTTTTAATCGCAGAAAAGATACATCAGGTGATAAACAAAAATATCCTCAAGTATTACCGCGAGAAAAAACATACAATTATAAGGCAATTGAGGGTTAGCTGAGGAAGGTACAAGATTAATGAAGAGTCTAAAGGTAAACTTATTACAGGAAATTACAAAACATTGTAATGCAATTAGGGGTTAGCTACGGCAGGTAAAAGAATTATAGAAATTTTATTACAAAATATTAGTCATTTGATAATTTCAAGTAGGTCGCTGCATCCATTCCATAGATCCGTATTTAAACGCATCCAACTTTCTCCAGTCCCAGACTTTCTGTACTATGTCTAGATTAGCCCATTGAATAATATGAGATTCCTCAATAATATGTCTGGCTAATGATGATCGTGCTGTTACTATTCCAGCTTTTTTGACGGTCTGTTCAGCCTCCTTAATATATTCTTGGAATCTTGTTTTTGCTGCTGAGCGTTTCGTCTGTCCAATGTATACCTTAGCGCATCTCGGGCAGCTGATCCTCTAGATTCCACTCTTTTCCCCTTTTCTTTCCATCCTTAGTTGATCCAAGCATTGTTTCAATGCTGTGTTTTCTGCTGTCTTTTTAGGGTTTCGTAAAATAATTTTACAAAACCCTACTAAAATCGCGTCCTGTCTGTCCGTCCGTGTGTCACAGCAGTTTTTCTCGGAAACTACTTTAGCTAGAAACATCAAATTTTGTATGTAGGTGCAAAGTGGTGTTCTCATCAAAGTTTAACTACAAAAAAAATTGTATAAGGTCTTTAAGGGGGATCTCCGCAAATAGGGGAGTGACCCCCGAAAAAAAAAATTCATTGAAGGTAGCCGATATGGGTATCAAATGAAAGGTCTTAATGAGAACTTTTCAAAACAGTTTGGCAAAGTTTGCTTCGAGGGGCGCACAGGGAGGGGAAATACACGAAAAATTTGTGTCACCCCCCTCGCAATTGGACACCTGTGATGCGAAAAATCTGAAACAAATCAAGAATGTAGTTCTTGACAAGTACAACAGCAACAAATACGTGAGAAGTCGCAATTCATTCAACTTTGTTAGTAATAGTATGATTTATCGATTTTATGTTTTCTGGAATAAAATCTTAACGGTACCCTTAAAGTCAATGAAATTCAGTGTACAGATGAATATTTATAAGATTGATCTATCCTGAAAGCTTCATAAAGATTGAATCATATTAAGCGAAGTTATAGCGGTTTGAATTTTCCAGTATTACTATGGAACAATATGCGCTGCATTTATTACTGTGGCAACATATGGCTATGGATGGAACAACATGCGCTTTTTACTGACTCAGACACCACAGTTATGCTAGGATTTGTATGAAAATTTCTGGAATGATAGGTGTCATGAATGTCTTTGAGAATCGGTTCAGCTAGTGGTATCAGTAATCGTGAAACAAAATAGTGGCTGTTTTAAATGCGAAGATTGAATAATTTTGAGTTATTTTTTCCCAACTTCAACGTTTAAGGTGCATGCTTTGAACACTTGATTCAATTTAATGAATGACTGAAGATGAGTACCTACAATTAATACTCATAAGCGAAAAAGTCGGGAGAGAGCTCCTAGCAAAAGGGCTTTGTAACCATTCTAGGATTCGAAAAAAATTGGCCATTAATCGATAATAACAGTACAGGGGAGTGGCCCCTGAAAAAAAATTTCATCAAACGTAGCCGATATAAGTATGAAATGAAAGTTTTCATGGGAGCTTTTCAAAACAGTTCTTAAACTGTCAGTTTTTGCTTCAGTGGGTGCACAGGGGGAAATACATGAAAATTGTGTTTCCTCCCTCGCGAATGGATATCTGAAATATTTATTAAGGGAGATATTTATGAGTATAACAATAACAAAAATCTCAGAAGTCGAAATTCGTTCAACTTTGTTAATAATAGTATGATCTTCGAATTTCATGTTTTCTCCAATAAAATCGTCTTTTACATGTTTCTTGATTTTATTCGATCTGGTGACTGCATTTTGTAAATTGAATACAAAACCCTTCTGACATGAGCGTAGGTCTGTTTACCCAACTTGTTTAAAATGCATTCCAATCTTTTTGTAGTTGACAGGAGAGTGGTTGGCATTCATTATCGTACTTGTCATCTTTCTTGTAGAAAAAATGATGTGAGCGTATTTTTCCTATGTTGTTTTTTCATTTTCCGAATACGTTGCTCGATCAAATTCCTGCTGTATGCACTTTGCTAGCCGTCTCCATAATGTAGTGTTTTCTCATTCCAGATGCTGGATATTCAATGGTACCATTACCATTCAATCGATCATACAATTGTATGCAGCCATTTTCTGTCCATAAGAATGGTTAGAAGAACAGGAGATTGTTCTTTGGGGACTTGTGATTTTCCTGTTGATGTCGAATTCTGATCTACCTTCGGCCTTTATGATCAAAAGATCCAGGAACGGTAATTGGACCTGACTCTCTTTTCCCATTGTGAATATTATTTTTGGGGTGTATTCCATTGTGTGCATGTCGTAACTCTTCCCCCTCCTTTGCTTTGACCGTCGTGAAAATATCGTTTACATATCTGGGCCATACGTAAGGCATCATTCCTTTTTTCTTCAACTCTATCTCCAGCAAATCCATTAAAATTTACTCAACAGAGGTGAATGTGGTTTACCCATAGCTGCTCCTATCGTCCCTTTGAAGAATTTGTCCCTGAAAATAAAATATTTTCGTTCATACATACGGCTGCTAATTTACTATAGCATTTAACTCGTCTTCTGCATCCCATTGAATCACTTTGGTTCGACAGCCAGTCTTCAAACAGAGCCAAGAACTGCTTAACTGGCAGGCTGGGAAACAGTAATTTGACATCATAGGAAATCAATAAAAAGCCCTCCTCAACTTTCACATATTGAAGCTTCTCGACCAGTTCGTCCCTATTCGTCACTGATCGCGTGCTATGTTTATACGGAAGTTGTGTGCATTCTTTTAAAAGCCATTGGGGTATATTCTTTGTAGGAACATGAGTGAGAGATACAATTTTCCAGCGGAGGACATTTTCAGGGATATTGAGGCTGGAGTTTGATTCGTGAATTCTGATGTAAAGTAATTTGTACGGAAGAGAATGGTGGAGAAGGAGGAATGAAGCAAAATGCTGAATGGAAGCTGTTAAAAGAACTAAGAGAAAAGCTAGTATATTACGTAAGGGCAGACAAAAGGAATTCTGTGGTAATAATGGACAAGAAGCAGTATGATGATATAGTGCTTGAAAAATTGAAAAGCGGAGATTACCACAAATCAAGAGCAGACTCCCTAACGGACTTGATAAATAGAGTCTTAAAAGTCTTTAAAGAATCGAAACCAGTAATTGGTGACATAAAAAACTTAGATTGTCTTACCCCTGCTTACCAAGAATAAAGTGTCTGCCCACAATCCATAAGGAGGAGAATGAATTAAGGGCAATTATCGCAGGCACTAATGGACTTACAAGGGACATATAAACCTAGCATGCGATCAATGAAGAAAAGGGACGAACGGGTGCAGAAGCTTCAAAATGTGAACGTGGAGGAGGGGTATTTATTGATTTCCCATGATGTCAAATCACTGCTTCCCAGCCTTCGAGTTAAGCAGTTCTTGGCTCTGTCTGAAGACTGACTGTTGAAACATAGTGATTCAATGGAATGGGGAAGACGAGTTCCATTCAGCATTTTGTTTCATTCCTCCTTCTCCACTTGCTCCAATTATCACCACCATTCTCTTCCGTACAAATTATTTTACATCAGAATCCATGAATCAAACTCCAGCCTCAATATCCATGAAAATGTCCTCCGCTGGAAAATTGTGCCTCTGACTAATAATGAATATACCCCAATGGCTTTTAAAAGAATGCACACAACTTCCGTATAAACATAGCACGCGATCAGTGACGAATAGGGACGAACTGGTCGAGAAGCTTCAATATGTGAAAGTTGAGGAGGGCTTTTTATTGATTTCCTATGATGTCAAATCACTGTTTCCTAGCCTGCCAGTTAAGCAGTCCTTGGCTCAGTTTGAAGATTGCCTGTTGAACCAAAGTGATTCAATGGGATGCAGAAGACGAGTTAAATGCTATAGTAAATTAGCAGCCGTATGTATGAACGAAAATATTTTATTTTCAGGGACAAATTCTTCGAAGGGACGATAGGAGCAGCTATGGGTAAACCACATTCACCTCTGTTGAGTAAATTTTAATGGATTTGCTGGAGATAGAGTTGGAGAAAAAACGAATGATGCCTTACGTATGGCCCAGATATGTAAACGATATTTTCACGACGGTCAAAGCAAAGGAGGGGGAAGAGTTACTACATGCACACAATGGAATACACCCCAAAAATAATATTCACAATGGGAAAAGAGAGTCAGGTCCAATTACCGTTCCTGGATCTTTTGATCATAAAGGCTGAAGGTAGATCAGAGTTCGACATCTACATGAAGGGCACAAGTACCCAGAGAACAATCTCTTGTTTTTCTAACCATTCTTGTGGACAGAAAACGGCTGCATACAATTGTATGATCCATCAAATGATAACGGTACCATTGGATAACCAGCATCTGGAATGAGAAAAACAATACATCATGGACACGGCTAGCAAAAATGGGTACAGCAGGAATTTGATTGAGCAACGTATTTGGAAAATGGAGAAACAACGTAGGAAAAATAGGCTTACTTCAATATTTCTACAGGAATGACGACACGTGCGAAAATGAATGCCAACCACTCTCCTGTCGACTACAAAAAGATTGAAATGCATTTAAAACAAGTTGGGTAAACAGACCTACGGTCATGTCAGAAGGGTTTTGTATTCAATTTACAAAATGCAGTCACCAGATCGAATAAAATCAAGAAACGATTTTATTGGAGAAAATATGAAATTCAAAGATCATACTATTATTAACAAAGTTGAACGAATTTCGTGTTCTGAGATTTTTGTTGTTGTTATACTCATAAATATCTCCCTTGATAATTATTTCAGATATCCATTCGCTAGGGAGGAAACACATTTTTCATGTATTTCCCCCCTGTGCCCCCACTGAAGCGAAAACTGACAGTTTAACAACTGTTTTGAAAAGCTCCCATGAAAACTTTCATTTCATACTCATACCGGCTACGTTTGATGAATTTTTATTTTCAGGAGCCACTCTCCTGTACTGTTAACATCGATTAATGGCCAATTTTTTCGAATCCTAGAATGGTTACAAAACCCTTTTGCTAGGAGCTCTCTCCCGCCTCCTTGACTTGCTTCGCTTATGAGTATTAATTGTAGGTACTCATCTTCAGTCATTCATTAAATTGAATCAAGTGTTCAAAGCATGCACCTTAAACGTTGAAGTTAGGAAAAAATAACTCAAAATTATTCAATCTTCGCATTTAAAACAGCCACCATTTTGTTTTACGATTACTGATACCACTAGCTGAACCGATTCGCAAAGATATTCATGACACCTATCATTCCTGAAATTTTCATGCAAATCCTAGCAAAACTGTAGTGTCTGAGTCGGTAAAAAACGCATGTTGTTCCACAGCCATATGTTGCCATAGTACTAAATGCAGCGCATATTGTTCCATAGTAATACAGGAAAATTCAAACCGCTATAACTTCGCTAAATATGATTCAATCTTTATGAAACTTTCAGGATAGATCAACCTTATGAATAGTCATCTATGTACTGAATTTCATAGAATTTAAGGGTACCGTTAAGATTTCATTCAAGAAAACATAAAATCGATAAATCATACTATTACTAACAAAGTTGAGTGAATTGCGACTTCTCTTGTATTTGTTGTTGTTGTACTCACCAAGGCCTACATTCCTGATTTTTTTCAGATTTTTCGGATCACAGGTGTCCAATCGCGAGGGGGGGGACACAAATTTTTCGTGTATTTCCCCTCCCTGTGCGCCCCTCGAAGCAAACTTTGCCAAACAAAGACCTGTTTTGAAAAGTTCTCATCAAGACCTTTCATTTGATACCCATATCGGCCACCTTCAATGAAATTTTTTTTTCGGGGGGTCACTCCCCTATATGGGGAGACCCCCCTTAAATACCTTATAAAATTTTTTTTGTATTTGAATTTTGAAGAGAACACCACTTTACACCTTCATACAAAATTTGATGTTTCTAGCTTAAGTAGTTTCCGAGAAAAACTGCTGTGACACACGGACGGACGGACGGACGGACGGACGGACGGACGGACAGACAGACGGACAGACGGACAGACAGGACGCGATTTTAGAAGGGTTTTGTAAAATTATTTTACAAAACCCTAAAAAGACAGGATATAATACGGCTAGCACAAACAGAAAATGCAGCGCTGAAACAATGCTTGGATCAACTAAGGATGGGAATAATAAGGGGGAAAAGATTGGAATCTAGAGGATCAGCTGCCCGAGTTGCGCTAAGGTATACATTGGACAGATGAAACGCTTGGCAGCAAAAACAAAATTTCAAGAACATATTAAAGAGGCTGAACAGACCATCTGAAAAGCTGGAATAGAAACAGCAAGATCATCATATTATCGAGGAATCTCATACTATTCAATGGACTCATCTACACATACAGGTAGTACAGGAAGTCTGGAATTGGAAAATGTTGGATGCTTGTGAATCCTTATGGATCTCAAGAGTCCCCAGTGAACAAAGTTTAAATAGGGATCTAGGGAATGGATGCAGCGACCTAATGACTAATATTTTGTAATAAAATTTCTATAATTCTTTTACCTGCCGTAGCTAACCCGTAATTGCGTTACAACTTTTTGTAGTTCCTTGTAATAATTTTAACCTTTAAACTCTTGATTAACTTCGTACCTTCCCCGGCTAACCCTTAATTGCCTTATAATTGTATGTTTTTTCTCGCGGTAATACTTAAGGATATTTTTGTTTATTATCTGATGTATATTCTGTCATTAAATGTGGAAGGCTTAAATATTCGGATGATTGTTAGAAGAGCTTCACAAAACTGCCATTGATGAGGAGGATAACTTGTCTTCAGAAACACCGGTAACTGGATAGTACATAATATAATAAATAGCCCTTAAAAAGGGAATGTTATTTTTTATCTTACAGAATATTTTTTTGTTTATATGTACATATATATACACATATATAGATAGGGTAGATATATGTCTAAATAAGTGCCTGTATATAGATGAGGGCATATACATTTGAGACTAAACACCAAATTTTATTATATACCACTCTATATTTATATATATATATATATATATATATATATATATATATATATATATATATATATATATATATATATATATATATATATATATATATATATATATATATATATATATATATATGTATATATGTATATATATATATATATGTTTATATATATATATATATATATATATATATATATATATATATATATATATGTATATATATATATGTATATATATATATATATGTTTATATATATATATATATATATATATATATATATATATATATATATATATATATATATATATATATACGAGTATATATATATATATATATATACACATATATATATATATATATATATATATATATATATATATATACATATATAAATATAAACATATAAATATAAATACAGGGTCTGAATAATAAGTAACCGGACTGACCTCAGGAAATTTGTATTGGCAAAATATGTACAATTTTTCTTTAGAAATCTTCAAAGTAGTCCCCATTGGAGTCGATAACACGCTGATACTGGATTTACCAATCCCCGAACGCTCCCTGGAAGTCGGCATCCGCGATGCTTTCTCGAGCCCTCGTCGTAGCACGTTGAACGTTTTCCAGAGTCCAGAACCGCGTCACCTTAAGGTGTCTCTTGATCTTGGGAAACAGAAAGAAGTCCGCTGGTGCCATATCCGGGCTGTAAGGAGGCTGTTGCTACGTTGCCCTCGACTGTTTGGCCAACTGCTCGGTGACAAGCAGGCAGGTGTGCGACGGAGCATTGTCGTGATGGAAAATCCAGGAATCGGCAATCTCTGGACGGACTCGGCGAACCTGGGCGGTAAGTCGACGGAGCACCTCTCTGTAGTACTGGCCGTTTATATTTTGGCTGGGTGGCACAAACTCTTTGTGAACAATGCCTTTCATTCATCTTCGATTTGCTCATGCACGCTTTTTTCGGTCGTGGTGGCGCCGGTGTGTGCCACTCTGAACTCTGCCGCTTCGTATTCGAAAACGCACGTCTCATCTCCTGTAATAACGTGGTTAAAAAACTCTGGTCCGGTTGCTCGATCGTACGCTCCATTTTCACTCCGACGACGTAACTGAACACGGACTCCGCTCTCGCTCGATGCTATCTCTCCAGGCACTTGGAGGCAATTGCTGCAGCCCGGTTCCCTTTACCTAGACCCCCACCACCACTACAGCACCAGATACCGGTTAGCAGACGCTTTGACGGCGCGGGGCAGGCTCAGTCCGGTTACTTATATATATTGTGTATATATAAATATATACATACTAGATAGTCTAAAAAGTATTGAGCCTTTTTTGTCACTAGATGGTTGTCATATATCGGGCAATACTAATCAGATTGAGACAAACTGACATGCATTTAAAAGTTTACAATTTTCATATGGACAGTTTTGTATTTCTTCATTCGTGTCAAAAGTTGTATTCATTTAAAAATGAGTGAAATTTCTGAAAAAATTCGTGATATCCTACAATATCACTACAATCAAGGTGGGGTTCCATCGCAGGCTCGTGAAAAAATTTGTAGTGTCTACGATCATGATACTTTATGAAAAGCCACAGCCAAGAGATGGTTCGCTTTCGTTCTGGAAATTTTGATGTCAAAGATGCACCTCGCTCGGGTCGACAAATCACTGAAAAAGTCGATGAAATCTTACAAAAAATTTAAGAAGATCGACACATCAGCAGCCAAGATATTGCCAAAGAACTGAATATCCATCACTTAACAGTTTTAAACCGTTTGCGGAAGGCTGGATACATAAAGAAGCTCGACGTTTGGGTGCCGCATGAATTAACATTTTTGGGTGGGAGGTTTTGATGAATCCACCGTACAAGTATAGTCCAGATTTTGCATCATCAAACTACCATTTGATTCGGTCTCTGCAACACTTCCTCAACGAAAAGGAAGTCACTTCAAAAAGGGACTGTGAAAATCACTTGGCCAAGTTTTACGCCGGTAAACCACAGAAGTTCTACACAGATGGGGTATTGGCTCTACCCAAAAATGGCAAAAGGTCATAGATAATAATGGTCACTATGTACTTAAGTAAAATCCATTTTAAATAAAAGCAATATTCAATCGAAAAATGACAAAAAAGGCTCAATAGACTCCGCCATAGACGGTCCCAATCCCGTTTGAGAGAGGAGGAGGGAACCCCTTGTTTCCCCAACCCACAGCTTAAATTATTTCTCATCCCAAGCCCCCAATTAAATGGTAGCAGATGTTCTTGGGGTCGCATATTGGGTTCACTGATTCCCCGATACTGGAGCATTAAATGCCGAGAATTACTAATAACTGTAAATACATCTACAGCTCTGCTACTAGGTCCTACTTACATCTCGTTTGTTGGGATGTAAAAGGGTGAAAGCAAATCTTCCGCGCCTGATAATGGAACCGAGGTAATAACCATGCCACCGGAATGGAAGTTGGGCGACGGGCTAACTCCCTTTCCCTGGAAAGCCCTAAAAAAATGTTTCAAAACCTGCAGACGGGCCTCGGAATGGATTGGACTCATGGCAACGACCTCCCAATCGGAAAAAAAACTTTGGTATCGGATCCTGGAATGTCAGATCACTCAATTGAACTGGCGCTATTAAGGAACTTTTAAAACAGGCCATTCAATATAAATTAAAAGTGCTGGCGATTTAGGAAAGAAGTTGAACTGGAAATGATTTTCAAGACATGAGATCGCACACAATATTTAAAAGTGGAAAGCCTACTGGCAAACGAGAATTCGGAGTCGCCTTTATTATGGACAGGGAGTTCAAACTGCACGTTATTGTTTTTGGGGCAATAAAAGAACGGTTGTGTGCGATCTGTATTAAAGCGAAATACTTCAAAATCTGGCTAATCAATGTTCACGCCCTGACCGAAGAAAAGAACGAAGAAACATAGGAAGCGTTCTACAATCACCTGGAATAACAAGTCGACTCATTCCCACAGAAATAATTCTGGGTGATTTCAATGCTAAGTTGGCAAGAGATATCTCATCGGGGAAAGATTAGAGGATATAGAATCCACGATGAAACAAATGACAATGGCTGGCCTCTGGTCGCCATTGCATATACCAGAAATCAAGCCATGCGCTCGAATTGTTTCCCACATCGACGCATTCAGGAAATGACCTGGGTATCGTCAGATGGCAACACACAAAACTACATCGACCATGTTCTGATCCAACAACGATGGGCCTCGAGCATACTTGCCGCCAGTAGCTCAGATCATTACTAGATCAAATTAATCTATCGATGTCGTCTGTCAAAATCATATTGGGCGAAGACCAGACAGAGAGAGAGAGAGATGAAGAGAGAACACTATGAAAATCTCAGAAAATAGTGAATAAGGTAATTAGAAGTAAGAAAAGAAAATATCATGGCGACCAATTGAGAAGTATAGATGTAAGTCTAGTGAGCAACAATACAAGATAAACGTTGTTATTGGCCCAAAACCACGCTCTGTCATGATGATATCGGCAATAGCATCGCTGATGAAACAAAGATTATGGAAAAATGCGCATCATACTTCAAGAACCTTCTTAATTATCCGCACAGCTCCAGAACATTGGAGTCAAAATATGTTTTCTGGCAGCTTCTATTAGCCCCACATAATCTGGATGAAGTGTGTTCCATCATCAAAGCCCAAAAGAATAATAAAGGGCCTGGAATCGATGAGATTCCAGTGGAGCTCATCAAATATGGTGGTAGCAGTGTTCATAAATTCACAAAGTCATCCAGCACATTTGGCAACAAGGACATATGCTGAAGAAGTGGAGCCAATATATTATATTCCCTATCCACAGAAAAGGTGATAAGTGACGGTGCGAAAATTACAGAGGCATATCACTACTTTGCATTGCGTACAAAATATTTTCAAAGATCTTAGAAAATAAATTCGGATCGTACGCCAATCATATTATTGGGGAGTACCATTGTTTTAGAGCAGGCAGATCGACAAAAGACCAATTTTTCACAGTCAAGCAGGTTCTTGAGAATGCTGGGGGCTCTCCATAGACGTACACCAGATTTTTGTTGACGATGAGTAAGCATACGAGAATATTGATCGGGGCGTACTGTACCAAATAATTAGGCCGTATTACCAAAATGACGATGACGTTGACAACCTTCCAGGTCCACATAACTAACAAACTCACCGATGCCTTTGACACAAATATCGGTTTAACGCAGGGAAATGGGCTGGCCCCATTGCTATTCAATTTGGCTCTCGAGCACGTCATAGGAAAGCTACTCGTCGATACACGAGGCAATTGACTATACAAGTCCAGCCAAGTAGTAGCCTATGTAGATGAAATCAGCATTATGCCACGGTCATTAACAACTGCCAAAGAACTCTTCTTGAAACCCGACAACGAAGTAAAACTAGTATGGCTACAAATCAATGAAAATAATATGAAGCTCATGACGCAGTCGAGGGAATACACCTCGAATACCTAAAATATCACACTTGGCAAATACAGTATCCAAAACGTGGGCAAATTTGTGTATATAGGTGCCAAAATAACGACGGCGAGCAATGAAATACGCCGAAGAATACAGCTCACAATCAAAATATTTTATTCAGTTTTGACGATCTTAAAGACCAGCAGCATACACAGGGAATCAAACCTCCAAGTTTAAATCTGTGATAAGACCTATGTTATGCTATGGGTGTGAAACTTGTACCCTAACCCAAGCATCTGCAAAAATATTGAACGCCTTTGAACGATGGGTCCTGAGGTGAATAATTGGAGCGAAGCTAGACGAGGACCAATGGCAAATTCGATACAATCATCAGCTGTATGAAGTTTATGACGAACCGGAGGTCTCAGCGATTGTAAGACTGCGGAAGCTGCAATGGGCTGGCCACATAAATTGTATGGACGAACAACGGATACCCAAGAAGGTATTTGTTGGGAGAACTGATGGCTGGAGACCAGTGGGGAAACCGAGGAAACGCTGGTCTAACTCTGTCGACGAAGACAGTTCATCACCGCTTGGATTTCGAGATTGGAGGACGAGGTCAATAGACCGAGACAGGTTCACAATTTTTGTCTGCAAGGCAACGTAACTCTGCTTAAACTTTCCCGCTGATTTGCTTAAAACATATACTGTTACAAATTTCGCCAGAAATCGGGTAAGATCTTCATCTAGCCGATTCAATGCTCTTGCACCTATTTTATGACTACGAATGCTGATGTTGGATATTTATATACAAGCTCCTTCCTGTGAATTTTGTTTAGTGATGTGAAACCGGTCAATGACACTTTCTTGAAGATTGCCTATTGACCTTTAAAGAAGTATTCGACATTCACTAAGCAATGCATTGTGCTGGTTCAAGGTGAGCTTTTGAATATAAATGGCGGTGCGGTTTTATAATTATAAGTCATAAGTCATCGCAGTCGCAGACATTGAGTTTTAGCAGAAGAGTGAGTAACCCGGGGTGGCATACTGAGGCTGGCTGGTGCTCAGTCGTGTCGTGGGTCTCCCGGGACACCCTCTGCTCGTGCTGAGCCACCTTGCATATAATAACTAACACAAAGGGAAAAGGACGGGAAAGGGGAGGTCATCTTGAGAAATGAAAGATGATGGTTTTAATATGTATGGGCCATTTTTATTTCAAGAAACAAAACAATTGAATGTACAGAACAAAACCCAAATCAAACGAAAAAAAAACAAATAGATTACAAAAAAAGAAAATTAAACCCCTTTTGTTCACAAAAAGAAAGGATATTGTTCAAACATTCATAGGATAGAAAAAAATTATGTTTTTATATAATATAAAAGGGTAATTAAAAATACTTCACTCCTTCCAATCATGTGGAGCGCTCTGCAACTGGAGGGGGGGGGGGAGCACTGAAAAAGTTAACAACATAAAATTTCGGAATATGAATTAAATTGAATGACTTGAATAAAATGCTGGCCACTTATATGATTTAAACGTTTCTTTTCTTAATTTAGGTCGATAAAACGCTAATTCCACCTTCTCGGATTGACGTTATTGATATGAAACATATATAACCACTATCAAAACTGACGAGTTTGGTAGTTTGTTCTATGAATGTAGTCCAAAATTTGGAAATATTCACAAAAAAAGCAATGATTTCCACGCGGTACAAAAAACAAATTCCACGCAGTTTCATACGAGGTGACCGAAATACTCCTCAGGAGCTGCCACATCAGTCACCTCGGGGCAGCTCGACTGCGGGGTTCCAGATGACCACGAACCCATATATATATATGTTGCAGCATGGCAGTGCTGCAAGCTCTATCGAGCAGTAATTTCCACATTTACGCAGTGGTGGCGAACTTATAAGAAAATTTTGTTTGAGGATTGCTGGTTGTCCTAAGTGAAAGAACTACATTGTTCTTTCACCCGAGCATTTTAGCTATCAACATAATAGCATTATTCGCTCGATGGACTTCAGCTGGTTCCAGCATATAGGCTGGTTCCATTAAAAATCTCGCAGTTTCATACGAGGTGACCGAAATACTCCTCAGGAGCTGCCACATCAGTCACCTCGGGGCAGCTCGACTGCGGGGTTCCAGATGACCACGAACCCATATATATATATGTTGCAGCATGGCAGTGCTGCAAGCTCTATCGAGCAGTAATTTCCACATTTACGCAGTGGTGGCGAACTTATAAGAAAATTTTGTTTGAGGATTGCCATGCTGCAACATATATATATATGGGTTCGTGGTCATCTGGAACCCCGCAGTCGAGCTGCCCCGAGGTGACTGATGTGGCAGCTCCTGAGGAGTATTTCGGTCACCTCGTATGAAACTGCGAGATTTTCAATGGAACCAGCCTATATGCTGGAACCAGCTGAAGTCCATCGAGCGAATAATGCTATTATGTTGATAGCTAAAATGCTCGGGTGAAAGAACAATGTAGTTCTTTCACTTAGGACAACCAGCAATCCTCAAACAAAATTTTCTTACAAATTCCACGTTTACAGCGTTTGTTCCTTAATCACCTCAGCTTCAAAGGCATCCATAGCTCACCTTTACTTCCCAAAAACTAAAATACCAAATCCTTAATTTCAAAAATCAACGCAGAAAATCACATTTAATTCCCCAATACCAAATACCGAATACCCCAAATTCAAGAACCCAACCCGCATTTCACTTCTAGCAAATCCGATCCCACAATCCTTTCATTTTTCATTACCACTGCCGCATCTGGGGAACGTAATCAAAGTTCATTATACTTCGATTCCACTACTCACACATCTTTTCGTACCGACAAACGCAATAATTTCCATTTTTTTCATATATGGCAATTTGCATAATCAAAGAAGCGTTTAATTAGATGCAAAGTGTCACATATACACATACGGAAACTATTGATTTTGCCGATACTCTAAAAAAGTGCTTCCCTGCACTCGGAGAACTTGAACCCAGGGTCCCAGCAGACCAGTCGAGAATCCGCGACGGTAGCAACGGAGCCATGTTTTGTTGATTTCCCACTCATCCAATAAGCAACTTCAACTATGCATCTGGGTATGAAATTGAATTTTGTTAATAGGGAAACGTGAATGAGTTTTCGTTAGCATAAAAAAATAAAATTTGTTAGTGGGAGCTAGTGAATAGAATTAGTTAGTATGAAGGAAGGAATCAGGTTTTGTTAGGGAAAATGAATTGAATGAAATTTTGTTAGTGGGAATTAATAAATGGAATGTTGTTAGTGGGAAAATTAAAATTATTATCATATACTTTTTTTGTAATTGAAAATAAAGGAAAAGGGTAGGGTTGTGATGAAGTGGGAATTAAAATTATAGGGAAATTGGTAAAATTTAAAAAAAAATTTAGTAAATATGCCGGGAAAAGGTATAAATGCCCACAGGAAGGGGTAGATGTTACTATGCCGGAATTCGCAACAAAGTTTGTGTAAATATTCCAGCTCTTATCAGTTTCAATACTAACATCATACAATGCGAATACAATACAGCTGACGCTATTTTTCATAGTTTCTTTGAACCGGCCCACAATTCTTGCAATTCCCTGGTTCAATAAACTCCCACAAGGTGCACCGCATGAGTTTTCTGTTCCTGTAACTTTCCTGTAACTTTGAAAAGACTCAAGTATCCCTGTGGGCTTATTGGCTTGGGTTTTGGATAATCGAATTTTATACGCTGATTTGGAACTTTTACGCCATTAATCTCGTATTGTTGTTACGTTTAAAGTTGTATAGATTCTAAGTGCGTTTGTCATCATAGGCGTCGTTGTAGATTTTAACTTCAACCCGCTTTTAAGGGTAAGTGGCATTCGAACGTTGAAGAACTGACTCACGAGCCAAGATAATACTCGAATTGACAGTTACATGATTCATACACATTGTTGCCTCCAGTATTTTGATGAGGGGCGAGAACTTGTCGTCTTTCGAGTAAAGATAGAGTTCTGATTTCTCTAGCGATAATTTTATGCGCAAACCCACTTCATTAATTGATTCCATCGGCTTTCTCCGTACACGTAACCATCTCTTCTTTATCATCATTAATTTTAACCAGTTGCACTTTAAGACACAGACATATGCTGGACCAATCACGATACGTATTTCCACGACCGAGAGAAATGAACTCCAAAACTGATGCATTGTCCAGTGAAGCTACCGGTTTATCAGCGACTTCTTCAGTTCTTAGAATGTTACTCTAAATTGGGAAAGATGAAAAGTATCCAGCTCAGATTTCATACACTCCTAAAAGGAAGATATTTTTATTTATCAAATATGTCTAATACACGTTTCTACGTAATTTTTCGCTTGCTTTTTGCAATTGATTTCCGACAAAGAAAACAGTAAAAAAAATGCGAAAATGATTTTTATTTTTCAATATATTCTCCTTTCAGCTCGATACACTTTTCCCAACGATGTTCAAAAGCTTCGATACTCGCTTTATAGTAGGAACCGTCAAGCTCCTCAAAATAGATATTAACCGCAGATTCTATCTCTTCATTGTAGGTAAATCTTTTGTCACCGAGCCATTTTTTAAATTCGAAAAAAGAAAATAATCCGAGGGAGCCAGATCTGGCAAGTAGGGTGCGTGAGGAACTTCAGCTCATTGATTTTAGCCATCGCAATGACGCACGTATGGACTGGTGCGTTGTCGTGATGAAAAATCACTTTCTTTTTCGTCAGATGGGGCCGTTTTTACTGTTTTGTAAAATAATTTTACAAAACCCTTCTAAAATCGCGTCCTGTCTGTCTGTCCGTCCGTCCGTCCGTGTGTCACAGCAGTTTTTCTCGGAAACTACTTAAGCTAGAAGCAACAAATTTTGTACGTAGGTGTAAACTGGTGCTCTCTTCAAAGTTCAATTACAAAAAAGTTTTATAAGGTATTTAAGGGGAGTGACACCCCGAAAAAAAAATTTCATTGAAGGTAGCCGATATGGAAATCAAATGAAAGGTCTTGATGAGAACTTTTCAAAACAGGTCTTAGTTTGGCAAAGTTTGCTTCGAGGGGCGCACAGGGAGGGGAAATACACGAAAAATTTGTGTCCCCCCCCTCGCGATTGGACACCTTTGATCCGAAAAATCTGAAAAAAATCAGGAATGTAGGCCTTGGTGAGTACAACAACAACAAATACGTGAGAAATCGCAATTCACTCAACTTTGTTAGTAATAGTATAATTTATCGATTTTATGTTTTCTTGAATAAAATCTTAAGGGTACCCTTAAATTCAATGAAATTCAGTACACAGATGGCTATATATAAGATTGATTTACCCTGCAAGTTTCATAAAGATTGAATCATATTTAGCGAAGTTATAGCGGTTTGAATTTTCCTGTATTACTATGGAACAATATGCGCTGCATGTATTACTATGGCAACATATGGCTATGAAATAAGATGCGCTTCTTACCGACTCAGCCACTACAGTTTTGCTAGGATTTGCATGAAAAGTTCAGGAATGATAGGTGTCATGAATGTCTTTGAGAATCGGTTCAGCTAGTGGTATCAGTAATCGTAAAACAAAATAGTGGCTGTTTTAAATGCGAAGATTGAATAATTTTGAGTTATTTTTTCCCAACTTCAACGTTCAAGGTCCATGCTTTGAACACTTGATTCAATTTAATGAATGACTGAAGATGAGTACCTACAATTATTACTCATAAGTGAAACAAGTCAAGGAGGCGGGAGAGAGCTCCTAGTAAAAGGGCTTTGTAACAACTCTAGGATTCGAAAAAATGGCCATGAATCGACAGGAGAGTGGCCCCTGAAAAAAAAAAATTCATCAAACGTAGCCAATATGAGCATGAAATGAAAGTTTTCATGGGAGCTTTTCAAAACAGTTCTTAAACTGTCAGTTTCTGCTTCAGTGGGGCACAGGGGGGGAAATACATGAAAAATGTGGTTTCCTCCCTCACGAAATCTGAAATAATTATCAAGGGAGATATTTATGAGTATAACAATAACAAAAACCTCAAAAGTCTAAATTCGTTCAACTTTGCTTATAATAGTATGATCTTCGAATTTCATATTTTCTCCAATAATATCGTCATTGACCTGCTTCTTGACTTTATTCAATCTGGTGACTGCATTTTGAAAAGTGAATACAAAACCCTTCTGACATGAGCGTAGGTCTGTTTACCCAACTTGTTTATTGATTTCATCACTCAAACGCTGCAATAAGGATGCATAATATGCGCCGTTGATTCTTTTTCCGTTTGCTGGATAATCAATGATTATTATTCCACGCGCATTCCAGAAAACGGATGCCATGACCTTGCCAGTTGACTGAACTGTCTTTGCTTTCTTTGGAGCCAGTTCTCCCTTTTCAGCCCACTGCTTTGACTGCTCCTTGGTCTCTGGAATAAGGGGTTGTTAAGCTCTTCAACCCCTTATTCCAACTGTCTACTACTAAAGGGTTTTCCATTAAGGACATAAAAATATTCAATAAATCAATTTTGAGGCATGCTGTGTAGCTAGTAGCTCCGTTTTGTTCAAACCACATATCCTTGATGCCAAGTTCATATAATTTTGGCGATAAATAATCTTCCAGTATGACACGATCGCGCATGATACGATCGCGCTCTCGAAAAAATACGGACGAGCCACACCTCAAGCATGAAAACTGCATCAAACATTAATTTTTCGCCGTTGCAATGGTATCTTGAAAAGCACATGTGGGTTTATTGCTAACCAATAGCGCATATTTTGTTTATTAACAAAGCCATTGAGCCAAAAACGAGCTCCATCGCTGAAGATTATTTTTCGATGAAATTCTTTTTGGAGAAGTCTCGGCGTTTTGAATGAGCAAGTGGCTTTAGCTCTTAAGTCAATTTGATCTTGTAACTATGTAGGCCAAGATCTTTTTGCAAAATACGGCACAGTGTCATTTGAGCGATGGCCAATTCTTCAGAACGACGTGGAATCGATTGAATTTGCCCATCGATGTACTGCGATATTTCCTTTGCTTCCAGCAGTACGACGTCTTTTTG
This sequence comes from Odontomyia ornata, assembly GCA_963969285.1. NCBI lineage: Eukaryota > Metazoa > Arthropoda > Insecta > Diptera > Stratiomyidae > Odontomyia > Odontomyia ornata. The sequence continues at coordinate 196,974,119 of OZ017738.1, read as the reverse complement.
GCACGATAATATCTAAAAGTGAAAATTTAGACTCATTTTTATCCACCATAGCACGCACAGCCTGCCGGCTGAGACGATTATTATGGCCGAAAATTGGAGAGCGCACTCTTAAAGTTGCGAACACCGGGTCAGAATTTCTGTAGTAATTTTTATGATTTTCAAACGTTGCTGGCTCGGGTACTTTACCATGATGAAAATTTTGATTTTAAATAACGTTTTTACATTGACAGTTCATTGAAAAGGTGCATTCATATAAAGATACAAAAGTATTATGTCCCTAATTGAAAGCCCAATACTTACGAGTGAAACCTCCGTTTTTTTGAATGATTCTATTAGTGTGGTATCAAACAGTTCCGGATCATTTTTATCAACAGGTGTTTTCGAAAATGCATTGATGAATAAATCGATGATATTTTCGGTTTTGTACACTTCTATTAGAACAAGAGTTGTACCCACAGTCCCATCAGACTTTCTATATGGCACTTTTAAAATAGTTTCGGAATCTGTTTTAGCCCATTTTTCGAGCAATATTACAGTTTCTAATTCTCTAGCTGCTTGAACTATGGACTCTCGAACAGCCGTATATAATACTTCACTTAGAATTTGCGCAACTTATCGGAGCCGTAACGTATGTGAAGAATATTGATGGGTTTCTTCCCGATGCATTATCAAGAAATTTGCCACCACTTAGCAACAGAGCAACGGGATCTTCAGTATTAATCGGTGGTGATATTGGTAAGTCTATGTTAATCTTTGTATAACATTTCTTTAGATAAAAAGGAAGTGATAATTGTGTTTAGTGATAATTATGTATTTGAAAATCATTCGGTTACGCTTATTTCAGGAATTACGTTTCTCTCTCTCTATCTTCTTTGATGGGGTCGTAAATTATTTGCTTAGTTTAAGTCATGTAGAGGTTGTAATAGTCGAGGATAATTGTTAAAAGGAACTGTTAAGGCTAAATCAAATATTAAATCATTTTTGATATTGTAAATTTTAAATTTCAAAGTCTAATTATACATTCTAATGTAATTTGTTTAATTCAATTCATTCATTTAATGTTCTACTTGCAAAAATGCCAAACAATCAAATTCACATTCTTCACAAAATTGTAATTTTAGATGCCAGACGAAAAGTCCATGAAATTGTAACGCTAGATGCTAAAATTTAAAAGTCCAAAAGTATTTGCTTACACGTTAAAGTTCTTTTCAATTCAAATATTTTTGCTTACACCAAGAAAATTGTACACGCATGAAATGTACATAATGAAATTTACTATGAGAAAATGTTATTGCTTAGTTCACATTATTTAGGTATAAATTTCATTGTTATTTTAGAAATAAACGGAGTTGATATTCAGAACTCAAGCTGTCTAGTTGTGGTTTTATTTATCGACTCTCTGAAAAGTGGAATTGCAAAGTGGAATATAGGTAACCTGTTTTCCTCTTTACAACTTCCTAAGTCCTTTGCTTGGAAGCAGTGTAATATTGCTGTTCAGGCATTGAACTATTCAAATAAAACCAACTAAGTCTTTTCTTGGAAGTAGTGTAACACTGCTTTTCAAGTATTGAACTTAGACATTTTCTTTTCAGGTATTCATATAGATCTACTTGGAAGTAGAGTAACCTACTCTCCATTTAAATCTTTATTTTTCTGTTCATTGTTGAGTGATCAAACTATTTCATAATTATAGATTGAGCACAAGCGTGAACAGGAACGATGAAAGAAATCTTGAAAAGTTGATGCTATTTTTTCCATACCATAACCTTCACAAATCAACACCAGCCCGTCTAAAACAACATTATGTTTTATTAAGGAGGCAACTGTGATAGATGTTTGCAGTGGATAAGTTGTTGCCTAGAACGTTTAAAAATACCACTACTGACACTTTCAGTTTTCTCATTCCGGAAGGGCGATCTCCGTTATCCCAATACACTTGTCATTATCATACTTGAGAGTATTTTCGGCATAGGTGTTAAGTAAACTACTAATTAAAAGATACACATAGAAATCATCAGTACCTTTCACAGTAAGCGGCATTTTCAAAGTATCTCACAAATAAAATCTGGCACACTGAAAGTTCGAATTCTTTTATCTTTCAGCCGATCATTTTGTCAAACAGGTAGTTTCTTGATGTCAGAAGAACTAGCTGCGTGTTGTTTTGGAGAGAATCGAGAACGCCTTAATATAGATTGTGCACACATCACATCATCAATTCCTCCAGAGTCCTTTGCAAGTTCACCTTTCATCTTAAATGCATCTGGCCCTTCGTCTTCAAGTTTCTCAATTGCGTTTATTGCACCCACTACTTTAGCGGGACATGTATCAATAGGTACTGTGTATTGTGCTTTTCATCACCAGCAGCTATTTTCCTATAATCTTCTCGATCGAAGTTTTCCGAGATTTCAGTAGTGACTTAAGAGTTTTTGCTTTCAAACTAGGTGACACACGTCGTTTAGCTGCAGCCAATAATTCACTTTTCGGAGAGGTGATTTCACCTATAGGCTCAGATAAACAACAACAAGTGCAGGTGTAGTCTGCGTTGGTTGTTCACGTTTTACCAAGAACTCAGTTTGTGTAAAATTACCACCTTTACTTTTCTCATCCTCCACGCATTTTCTCTCGCTAAAGGTGAAGAGGTGAGTGAAGACTGGATTATTTTAGCTCTACGTCTAGTAATTGAAAATTTTATAAGGTCATTCTTGTATCGATACTATTTATCTTTATCACCATACCTCTTACTCTTCTATATCTTATCCACAGCTTTATCAATCAAGGTCTGGTTATTTGTACTTTCCATTGTTTCTTTCAAGTTCTTGTATACCTTCCGCAACAGAAGTAGCGTCTTGTTGAGGTTGCTATTATTTTGCATATCTTTCATTTAGCGAGCCAATTACACCCGAGAGTACATTACGAAGCAGTACGGGTGGAAATCCTCCTCGTTGAAGCAAAACTGAGGGTTTAGCGATTACAGGCTTGCGCATACACATTTTGTATTTACGCAGATGTTTATATATCTTCCCATGAGGCAAGTGAGTTCCTTTCAAAGTACTCATTGTAATTTCACACAGAGTTTTCATGACCTCCGGTTCTGTATTCTTAAGTCTAGCATTCCTCAAAAATGGTTAGCATGTCTTTTTCTTCCTCTTAGCACTACAGCTCCTTCCTGCAAACAGCGCTTCCAACTGTCTCGATCCGTTGACCGCGTCCTCCAATTCCGGAATCTGAGCGGCGGTGAACTGTCTTTGTTGACTGAGTCAGACCAGCGTTTCCTCGGTTTCCCCACTGGCCGCCGGCGGTCAGTTCTCCCAACAAATACCTTCTTGGGTATCCATTGCTTGTCCATACGACTCATGTGTCCAGCCCATTGCAGCTTCCGCAGTCTTACAATCCTTGAGACCTCCGGTTCGTCAAAAATTTAATACAGCTCATGGTTGTATCGAATTCGCCATTGGTCCCCGTCTAGCTTCGCTCCGATTATTCGCCTTAGGATCCGTCGCTCAAAGACGTTCAATATATTTGCGGATGCTTGGGTTAGGGTCCATGTTTCACACCCATAGCATAATACAGGTCTTATCACAGATTTGTATACTTGGAGCTTTGTTTTCCTGTGTATGCAGCTGGTCGTCAAGATCGTCAATACTTAAAAGAATATTTCATTTGCGAGCTGTATTCTTTGGTGTATTTCGTCTCTTTCATTGCCCGTTCTCGTTATTTTGGCACCTATATACACATATTCGCTAACATTCTCGATACTGTATTCGCCAAGTGTGATACTTTGTGTATTTGAGGTATTTTTCCTCGACTGCGTCATGAGGTTTCTTTTATTTTCGTTGATTTGTAGCCCTACTAGCTTTGCTTCGCTGTCGAGTTTCAGGAAGAGCTCTTTGGCGGTTGTTAATGACCGTGACGTAATGTTAATTTTGTTCGCATAGGCCACTACTTGGCTCGACTTGTACAGTAAGGTACCACACGTATCAACAGGTACTCCAGGGCCAAATTGAATAGCAATGGGGCCAGCCCATCTCCCTGCTGTAGTCCGATATTTGTATCAAAGGCATCGGTGAGTTGTTTATTGATGCGGACTTGGGATTGAGCATGTCTTAGCGCATGTAAAATGTGCTTGTTGTCCTTCAATCTTTTCATCCGTGGCATCATTTGCACATTTCAAACTGTCTTTTGAACACTAAAATGTTACAAAACTTTCGTTAAATGTTTTCCCGATGGACTTGTTACACCAAATGATGAAATTAACTTTTTTCATGTGGATTATTGAAACATAGAAGATATTTACAGCTCAGCAAAATATCTCTACAGAATCACCCTCGATGAAAAAAATTCTGTTTTACCAGTATTACTAAAAAATTGCGCTGATGTGACCCCTTGGCAAATAGTTCACATACCTGTTTTGAAAACGCATTCAACATCATATAATCGAGAACAATGAGTGTGGGTTTATTGGTATAGTTCACGAATCCTTCAGGAATCGTATTTATATTCGATATTATTAAATAAGGTTCCTTCGGTATCGCCATAGTTTCAGCATTACTTCTTCTTCTTCCTAGCACTACAGCCCCTCTCGGGGCTTCGCTTCCTGCAAATAACGCCTCCAACTTTCCCGGTCCATTAACCGCGTCCTCCAATTTAAAAATCCGAGCAATGATGAACTGTCTTCTTCGACTAAGTCAGACCAGCATTTCCTCGGCTACCCCACTGGTCTCCTGCTTTCAGTTCTCCCAACGAGTACCTTTTGGGTGTTTGGGTTCATGTGTCTAGCACATTGCAGCCTTCGCAGTCTTACAATTGTTGAGAACTCCAGCATCAAAAATTTCATACAGCTCATGGTTGTATCGAATTCACCATTGGTCCTCATCTAGCTTCGCTCCGCCCATTCACCTCAGGACCCGTCACTCAAAGGCGTTCAATATATTTGCGGATGCTTGGTTAAGGGTCCATGTTTCGCACCCATAGCATAACATAGGTCTTATTATAGATTTATGTTCTTGGAGCTTTATTTTACTGCGTACGCAGCTGGTCTTCAAGGTTGTCAAAACTGAATAAGATATTTAATTTCCATGCTGTATTTTTCGGCACATTTTGTCTCTTTCATTACATAAATTTGCCCACATTTGCAATACTGTATTTGCCAGGTATGATTTTTTGTGTATTTGAGGTATCTTTCACCGACTGCATCATGAGCTTTATTTTATTTTCATTGACTTGTAGCCGTACTAGTCTTGCTTCGCTGTCGAGTTTCAGGAAGAGTTCTTTGGCAGTTAATGACCGTGACAAAATGTTGATGTCGTCTGAAGAGGCTACGGCTTGGCTCAAGTTGTGCAGGAATGCTACTCGTGTATCGACAGGTAGCTTCCTTATGATGTACTCCAGAGCCAAATTGAATAGCAATCTGGCCAGCTCATCTCCGTGCTTTAGTCCGATATTTGTGTCAAAGGTTTCAGCATTACACCAGATAACTTTCTTCAGTTGCAGATACAATATGTAGCTGTTTTTTAAAAGACTTTCTATAAAATTCCTATTACCGCACCCAGATGGTCCGGCAACGATCATTGCGAAGGAGTGAATATAACGCGTCATTTTTACAAGTTCTCACGGACTTTAACATAAAAACAAGTTCACTGCTCATAATCATATCTGGTCATCATGAGTAGAAAGCAAGGGAACTCTACAGGGAGACGGGAGAGCTCACCCCGGATAATATAGTTGCGGTGATGCTCGAATCGGTTGACAAATGGAATCAGGTGGCACATTATGCTCGGGCAGTCCTATTAGAGGCATCGATGACCTATGACAACTAGACCTGGTTGATATGACTGCATACTCAAGTGTAAATCGAGGTATTTGATGCATTTTCGAAGTTTGCTGGGCACTACTAATTAAGAACAAAAGTGGTTAAGGAGGTAACCAGTGAAATGGAAGCGATCCTTGAACAAAGTCGTGTCCTCAGAAACCTACAAACGGATGATGGAAAAAAGTTTTTCAGTAAAACATTTCACCAACTCATGAAAAGATACGAAATTAACCGTTACTCAACTCTTAGCCCCTTAAAAGCATCAATTGTAGAGCATTTCAACAGAATTACCTATGGGTGAGCCTGGTATCGAAACTAGGAGACCAGTATAATAGGACATGTTTTTTTCACCCCTTCACAATTAATTATTATTATCTTGGTTCAGTGCGAGGAGTTTTATAGAAAGTCTTTTGAAAAACAGCTCCATGCTCCATCCGCAAGTGAAGAAACTTATCTGGTGTAATGCTGATTCCTTTGACACAAATATCATACTAAAGCAGGGAGATGGGCTGGCCCCTTTGCTAATCAATTTAGCTCTGGAGAATGTCATAAGGAACTTTACTATACAAGTTTGGTTCTATTCGACTGGTCTATCAGTTTATTTAGATGCATCCCATTGACGTTAACACCTCAAATGAAGTACAAATCTTTTCAGATAATTACAAGAAAACCTAAATTTAAGATAAGTGACTTTATGCGTATAAGTAAACACAGACACGTCTTTGAAAAAGGCTACACACCAAACTGGCCAGCTAAAATTTTGTTAATATGCTTCCTTTTGACGTGAACATCTCAAATGAAGTACAAATGCTTTCAAATGTTTACAGGAAAACCTAAATTTAAGATAAGCGACTTTATGCGTATAAGTAACCACAAAAATGTCTTTGAAAAAAGGTATACACTAAACTGGTCCGCGGGAATTTTCTCAATAAAAGAAGCAATAAAAATACAGCAACGAGCATACTCACCAAAAGACTATAGGAAATTTGATACAAGGCGGGTTTTTCAAACCGAAATTAACTACTGTGAAATACTCTGATACATAACTTGTAGAAAAATTTATTAAAAGAAGAGAAAATCGTATTTGGCTTGGTTTTTCTTCTTGTCATAATTCTTGGATGATATAAAAAAAATCCCCGTTGGCAGCACCAGCCGGAAAGGTAAATTTCTCGTATGTAGCGTAAAGTTTCGAAAAAGAATTTGGCTTGCCTACTACTAAACTTCTTTCTGCAATTTTCGTAGTACCACATGGGTATTTATTCACATAAAAAAAATCTGGCTCCGTTCGTTTTTAGAGACCTTTTATCGGGGTGCAAATATTTTGCTAATTAAATTGAGTTGCACGCGTATGGATTACATATTGAAAATCGGCGGATCATAAATTGTTGTAAACATATAAATACCGGTTTCGCCCTTCTCGCATTTGCTGTTTACACAGTTCGCAGTGGTAACCACACAAAGGCTTAAATAGCTCGAATAGTTAATTTCAAAAGATTTCCATAAAAGTTTAATCAGCACTTGCATTGCCATTAATATATACATTTTCAATTTTTTTCTGAACTATGAGGGCCGTCATTTCGATTTTTATTGAAATCGGCTGCTAAAAATATTAAGCTGTAAATTTTCGACTTTTTAATTTGTCATTCGATTTGCATAATTAAATTAAAAAATTAACTTGCCTTAATAACTTATAATTTCAAGTTTCAACGGAATCTGTTGAGAATCTTGGCTGCTAGAGGGCTACAGAAATAAAAAAAATTGTATGCCAACCCCTGTACGCGGAGACCCGCCTGTATGGGGAGACCCCCCTTAAATACCTTAAAATATTTTCTTGCACTACAAATTTCAAGAGGCACCACTTTTGACCTACGTAGAAAATTTCCTCATTGTAGCTCATGTGGTTTGCGAGAAAACTTTTTATGACGCACGAACAAACGGGCGGACGGACGGACAGACAGACAAGTCGCGATTCTATAATTTTTTAGGGTATTGTTAAAAATATTTTACAATATCTTAAAAATGATCTGGTTTATAAGTTCTTTCAAGTAAAGTCATTTAAAACGATTCCATGAAAAATATTCATTATTTCAGTTGGCACTAAAATAGCGAATTGCGCTTGCCTTCAGACCTTTGGGGGCCGCCATTTTGAATGCATGCATTTGATTTTGGATCATTTTAAATCTTTGTATGCTAGGACCTCATCAATCAATGTACTATCTCGTTCAAATAGGAGTTTCACTCTAGACAGGGCAAAATAAGCAATTTTTAAAGAAGCAGCTAAAAATCTTAGGCTTTAAATTTTCGACTTTTTTATTTTTCATTCAATTTTAATAATTTCCTGCGAAATACAAGAACATAGTACAGAGATTCATAATCTCAAGTTTCATCAAAATCCGTTGGAAAATGTGACCGCTAGAGGGCCACAAAAACATGAAAAAAAACGCATATTTAAACAGCCGCCATTTTGAAATTTGCAAATGCATGATCACCAAAATATCAAAGACTGTAGATTTAAGTAATTTCTATCTTGAAACCAAGTTTCATATATGTCAGATCAAAATCGCGACTTTTAATAGGTTTTGAAATTTTGACTTTCAACTGGCCGCCATTTGGTTTTTTGCCATCTGACCTTCAGTTTTTTAACGTAATTCTTTAGATACTTATAATTACTATCTAACTGCCGTATTTCATGAAAATCTGTTGAAAGCTTTGACCACTATTACAACAACAAAATTTTGCACGTTTTTCGACTTTTGAGCGGCCGCCATTTTGTTTCTGCCGTACCGACTTTGGATTTTTTATTGTGAGATTCATCACATACATCAATGAACCTTTGTACCAAATTTCATCCAAATCGGAGCTATACTTTGGTCAGAACAGAAATCACGATTTTTCGTCTAAAATGGCCGCCATTTTGTTTTTGCCCGGCCGATATAGCTGGTTCACAAACTTAACCGAGATAATTACCCAGTACACCTTTCCTGAAAATTTGGTGAAAATCGAAGCAAATTTGCAACCTCTAGCGTGGTCACAAATTTCGTTATATCCCATATATATATATATATATATATATATATATATATATATATATATATATATATATATATATATATATATATATATATATATATGATGCTCTCCGCAATAGGTAAATTTCTCTCGAGAAATTTACCTAAAACCCCTGTTGGCAGCACCAGCCGGAAAGGTAAATTTCTCGTATATAGCGTAAGATTTTGGAAAAGAATTTGGCTCGCGTACTACTAAACTTCTTACTGCAATTTTCGTAGCACTACATGGATATTTATTGACATAAAAAGAATATGCTGACGTTCGTATTCAAAGACCCTTTATAGAGGCCAAATATTTTGCTCATTCGATTGAGTTGCACACCTATGGATCACATATTGAAATCGGAAGATAATAAATTGTCATAAACATATAAATACAGGTGTTGTCCTTCTCACATTTGCTGTTTATACATTTCGCAGTGGTCACCACACAAAGGTGATAGCTTGTCGGCTTAAATAGCTCCAATAGATAATTTCAAAAGATTTCCATAAAAGTATAAACAGCACTTGCGTTGCTTTTAATATAAATATTTTCAATTCTTTTCTGAACCATCAAGAGATTTTGAATTTTTATTGAAAACGGCTGCTAAAAATATTAAGCTGTAAATTTTCAACTTTTTCATTTGTCATCTGATTTGCAGGTTAAATTAACTTGCTTTAATAACTTATAATTTCAAATTTCGTTGGAATCTGTTGAGAAACTTGGCTGCTAGAGGGCTACAGAAATAAAAAAATTTCAGTCAGCCCCCTGTATGGGGAATCCCCCCTTAAACACTTTAAAATATTTTCTTGCACTGCAAATTTCGAGAGGCACCACTTTAGACCTACGTAGAAAATTTACTCATTCTAGCTCATGTGATTTGCAATGAAACTCACTGTGACACACGAACAAACGGACGGATGGACGGACGAACAGACAAGTCACCATTTTGTAATTTTTTAGGGTATTGTAAAAATATTTTAGCAATATCCTGAAAATGGTCTGCTATATAAATACTTCCAAGTTAAGTAATTTAAAACGTTTCCATGAAAAACATTCATTATTTCAGTTGCTACTAAAATAGCGAGTTGCGCTTGCCTTCTGACCTTTGGGGCCACCATTTTGAGTGCAAGCATTTGACTTTGGATTATTTTAAATCTTTGTATGCTAGGACTTCATCAATCTATGTGCCAAATCTCGGTCAAATCAGATTTTCACTCTAGACAGGGCAGAATTATTCAATTTTTAGTGAAAATGGCAGCTAAACATATTAGGTTTTAAATTGTTGACTTTTTTATTTTTCATTCGATTTAAAAAAAATTTCTGTATAATACAAGAACTTAGTACAAAGACCGATAACCCCAAGGTTCATCAAAATCCGTTGGAAAGTGTGACCGCTAGAGGGCCCCGAAAACCTAAAAAAGTCGCATATTTAAACCGCCGCCATTTTGAAAATTGCACATTCATGATCACAAAAATATTGAAGTCTCTAGAACTGATTGATATCTATCCTAAAATCAAGTTTCATATATATCGAATCAAAATTGCGACTTTTAGAAGACTTTGAAGTTTTGAGTTTCAACTGGCCGTAATTTTGTTTTTGCGACCTGACCTCCAGTTTTTTACACAATTCTGTAGATACTTATAGTTTCTATCAAATTACCAAATTTCATTAAGATTGGTTGAAAGCTTTGGTCAAAACTACAACAACAAAATTTTGAACGTTTTTCGACTTTTGAGCGGCCGCCATTTCGTTTCAGCTGTACCGACTTTGGATTTTTTATTGTGAGATTCATCACATACATCAATGAACCTTCGTACCAAATTTCATACAAATCGGAGGTATACTTTGGTGAGAACAGAAATCACGATTTTTCGTCTAAAATGGGCGCCATTTTGATTTCGCCTGGCCGATATAGCTGGTTCACAAACTCAGCCAAGATATTTACTCAATACACTTTTCCTGAAATTTGATGAAAATCGGAGCAAAACTGCAACCTCTAGCGTGGTCACAAATTTCGTTATATCCCATATATATACCTAAGACTTTGCTCTAAAGTGAGCGACCTTCATTTGAGATGCTGTATTTAAAGCGAGAATATGACCGGGTAAAACGTTTCTCAATCTACATATTGACGGACAAAAAATACTGAAGCTTGCCGGTAGTGGTTTCTTTTACACAAACATAAAGCACCAGGTCAGATGTTACTTCTGCTCAATAACCATGGACGCATTCAAAACATCTGCCAAAGTCGAGGATACACTTGCGTTTGTCACCAAAATGTTTTTGCACACATGGGGCACTTGAGTGCTGTGAAGCCAAGGGTTGGCAAGCAAAATGTTAAAAATCAGATCTATATGTGGAATAATCCTTGCCACACCTGTAAAAATTAGTCCATTCATAAAATCATGAAAACTCTGTTTATTGTAAAATTTAAATGAAAAAAAAATAAAGTTCTCATACAAATCAATTGCTATGTCTTTAATCACTCATCCCCAAAGAAAATGTTTAACCTAAGACAAAAGAAAATGTTTAACCTACGACTTGGGAAAAATTTTAATGCTAACTTAAATTAGATTTTTTATATTTTGACGGGGTAAATTATCACTTGAATTAACCTCTTTGAAAAATCTTTTTGTAACACGGTTCAATTGTGTTCGTTCATATATTGTAATACTCAAATATCCAGAAAATATGCTCATGAAGGAAAAAATTACTTGTTATTATTCACATGACACAACAAATGTACAACATAATACATCGCTTGAAACTATCATAAAATCATTGATTAATGCGCGATTTCTTTGTGGCAAGCCTTTTTTAGGGCTTTGTACTAAAATACAAAACCCTATTGCAATCACGACCTGTGTCCGTCTGTCCGTCCGTCCGTTCATGCGTCTGTATGTCACAGCACTTTTTCTCCGAAACTATAGAGGCTACAGCCATGAAACTTTGTGGAACGGTCAGAAGTAGTGACTTCTTGAAAGTTCAAGGATGGAAAAAATATTCAAAGGGGTTTAAGGGGGGGGGGGGTCTCACCATATAGGGAGGTGACCCCTCAAAAAAAAATTTTCACCATTGGTAGTCGAGTAGGGTGTCATTGGAAAGGTCTTAATGAGATCTTTTCAAGACAAGTCTTCAAATTGCCTTATGAGTACCAAGGGGGCAGGGGAAGGGGAAACGTACGGACTTTTCGCGTACCTCCCCCTCGCGATTGGACACCTTCCATGCGAAAAGTCTGAAATAAATCATGAATGTAGGCCTTAATGACTACAACAACAACAAATACATGAGAAGTCAAAATTCACTCAACTTTGTTAGTAATAGTATGATTTATCGATTTTATGTTTTCTTGAATAAAATCTTAACGGCACCCTTAAATTCAATAAAATTTAGCAAGCAGATGACTATTTCTAAGATTAATCTTTGCTGAAAGTTTCATAAAGATCGAATAGTACTTAACGAAGTTATAGCGATTTGAATTTTCCTGTATTACTATGGAACAATATGCCCTGTATTACTGTGGAAAAATATGGCTATGGCTTTGGTAGGATTTGCATGAAAATTTCAGGAATGATAGGTATCATGAAGATGAGTAAATACGATTGAAAAAAGTCGAAGAGGCAGGAGAGAGCTCCTAGCAAAGGGCTATGCGCTATTTTAAGGGTTTTTGCTTTTTGATTTTCAATATTGGTCGGACAGTGCATCATAGCAGGTTTTCTCAGGAACTAGAGAGCCAAAGTCATCAAGTCTTGTAACGGCTCAGAAGTTTCTGATTAATGGACATTTTCAAGATAGTCAAGTAGGGTATCAAATGAAAGTTTCGATATGATCTTTTGTCATCAGTTTTTAAAATTGCAATATTCATGACAGGGTAAGCAGTGTATACGGAAGAACACGAGAAAATTAGATCCTCCCGCCTCACAACTAGATGCCTGTGAACCGGAAAATCTGAAAAACGTTAAGTAGATAGTTGTCTATGCGTGCAACAACGACAAATGCCACAGAGTCAAAATTTGCTAAACTTTGTTGGTATAAGTATAATTTATCAGTTGCACATGTTCATGAATAAAGCCATTCGGGTAGGCTTGAATTTATGAAAATAAATCATAACGGCAATATATCATCCAACAAGTGATATCGGAAACCGTAAAACAAAATGATGAAAGTTTTAAATGCGAATATTGAATAAATTTTGGTTATATTCCTTCAATGTTAAGATTTAAGGTACAGCCTATTAATTCCTGACGAGAGCATACATTTCAAATGTGACAAATTCATGTTCGTAGGTTCTAACGACAAATTCAACTTTGTTAATAGTAATAAGACTTGTAAATACAACACTTTTCTCAGTAAATTCCTAACTTTGGATTTAGCACTACAACCCTTTTTAGTCCTCCTCTTAGAGAAAGTTATATTATCGATTGATCGAATATATCAGCACTCGAGAAGTTGATATGGTCAGTACCCTGCTTTGGCCGTATGCTCGTCAACCCAGCTGCGATACGTTCTGATTTGAAACCAGTACATATCTTAACTAAATAGGCTCACAGTTGGTCCGAAGAATCACTTGAAGCAAATCTAGTTGTTACGAATGGGATTCAAATGAAGGAACTTCAGCTTACACAACGAGCACACTACGCGGACTACCAGTGAATCTGTATGCCTACAATTACAAGTAAACTCACTGAATTTTGTATTTAGTAATTCTACAAAAGATTCTTATGCTCTGTAAGTTTTGAACGGAACAAATCAAATTTAGAGAAGTTATAGCCATTTGAATTTTCTCCGATTATTGCAAAAATAATCTGCGTTTCTTCTATAATTTGGGCTTTACATCAAACTGGCATTAGAATTTTAATTGGATAGTGTCCAAATGATCAGATGAAATGAATAACAACAAGTTAAGTAGAGAGAATTACACTCATGTTAAAATTCGATTGTACTCAACCTATGATATGCAAACGCCAATAATGAATAATCGAAAGAAAAACTTTACACATCTACGAGTACAACAAATACATACTAACTTTAAAAGAAAAAAACATCTCTTTGAACCTGCCGCCATTTTCTTGGAATATTACTAACAAAAATTCACTGAATGAAATTTTAAAGATGTCTTTATTATTCCTTTGACCTGGAAATTAGGAAAAGATTCAATTAAAAGTGTAGTATCTGATTCAATGGAAAATCCGAATGGTAGGCAAACCGTACACTGCTTTTATTGTACTTGTAGAACTTTTAAATGGCTATGACTTACGTTAATGCGAAAATTCCAGAGTACAAATACCTTTCCATGTACTACTTAAATTTTTCTTGGGTACCCATTTGAATTCCATGGGAAAAATTTTATATTTGCGAATTCTACTATTATTGACAAAACTGAATGAATTTCAACTTCTATCGAGATATCAAAAATCGCTGCTGCAATCGCTGCTCAAGAAAAACTCTCAAATACCGAAATAAACCCGGCAGAGAATACACCGAGAGATTAAATTATCTTAGACCGCCTGAAACAAGAACAGCTATCGTTTAGCAGAATTGATTGTAAAATGCAACGTTGCCACCTGCGATACACAACCTTGGAGCTGGAAGAGCTCATTGCTGGAATAGGCCATTACAAGTACAGATGGCGCAAGACAGGCGAAGAGCAAAAGATCTAGCTCTCTAAAGATTCGGTAGCCTTATCAATGCCTAACAACAGCAAAAGGTTGCCTAATAGCCCGATTATAGGTGATCGGGAAAAGCGGAGAAGAGACGAAGAGGAGTCAACTAAGGTTAAGGTTCCATTGGAGGAGGCTTCCAGGCAGCGCTATCTAAGGCAACTAAAAAAGGAGCCAATGTTGCTACTCCACGAATATAGTTTCCTCAGATGCGGCTCAGAAGAAGAAGGAGAAGAAAAGGATGCCGCACAAAGCTACTGGACAGGCAATATTGGTCAAAGCCGCCAACGGTAGATTGTATGCGGATGTTCTGCGAGAGATAAAACCAGAAGAAACACAAACTACCATAAAAACCGTACGGCTGTCTCGTTTCGGTGACCACTTGGTGGAGCTATAACCAGAAGCAACTAATAAAGATTGACTGGTTGAGTTATTTGTAAAATAAGCTAAAAGATGCCTTGGATACGGGCGTACTGCAAAGGGGTGTAACGGGATAACCAGAAACTCCCTGTGCTATCATTGCAGCAAAACAGGGCACAAAAAGAAGAAATCCACAGAATTTATACAGTAATTCCTCTTTCAAGACGCTGACCCAGGGCTAAATGATTTTAAATATTTGCCAGGTATGGGTAAATGCCAAGTTTTCTAGGAGACCCTTACCAAAGCCTAAGCGCTTCTGAACTGAGCCGTATTCTGCAGATCAATCTACAACGGAGCACACTTGCTTAGAATATACTCGAACAGTTTGCAAGCAACACCACAGCTGAAACTCCCCAACATGGTATCCGCGATCTGGGTTTGAATCAGCGGCTACTTGCGATTGCAAGGCCAGCGGTGAGGAGATGGTTTCGTTTGGTTTTGGTGCTATGGAAACTATACTTTTTAGTGCAAACGTAGCACCGAAAGAAACTTTACCGCCTTTTCAATCTAGGCTCAATGCTTTGAAGGACACTGTTCGTAGTATAGGGGGTTCCTTGCTTGTTGGAGGCAACTTGAATGCGAGGGAAATTTAATGAAGTATAACTCAAATAGATCCAGGGGCAAACTGATCCTAGATATGGCAGTTAGAACTGGGCTTGTTCTACTGAATATAGGACATATCTCTGCTTTTGCCAGCCAAGCTGAATTGTAACAATCTAGGTGAGATATTGGCTTTGGAACTCCTCGTACTAAAAGTTGGAGATTGGAGAGTTCTAGAAGACTGCTCTGCCAGTTATTACCAGTCCATTGCACTTGAGATCAATGATGGCACTCTTCGATACCCGTACGGTCAGGCTCCGTTGGAACATTGAGAAGATGAGCATCAAAGGGTTTGTAGAAGTTCTAACGAGACGATCGCCATTACCAGAAGTTTCGGTGAGGAGCGGAAGAGCTAAAGATGTGCTGAACTCAACTATGAGAATCATTTCATCTGCCTGCAAGTCTCCTATGAATCGCTGAAAACCCGAGCACGGCAAGCCTGCAGTGTACTGGTGGTCCTCTGGAATCGCCAAAAAAGTAAAAACAGTGCCATAAGCTCTGACAAGAGTCTCAGTGAGCATGGTCCCAGGAAAATGCAGGCACCAAATTAACTCATTAAAAGTAGTAAGGCTAGTTGCTGGCAAGAACAAAGAGATGACGTGAACCAGGATCAGTGGGGCTTAGGTTACAAGCTAGTCATGCGAAAGCTTGGTACTGTCTACAGCAAAACATCAGCGAAATGCCCACGTTTCACAAAGTAGGAAGTGGAAGAAGTAGTGGTGATTAAAGAAAATAAAAGCTCGAGGACCAGGCGGAATTCTTGCACAGGTGCTGTAGATGGTTTACCATTTCTGCTCAAACTTTCTGCTGAGCATGTTCAATGCTTGTTTCATTGAATTCCTACTCCCAGAGTGCTAAAAGGTGGTGAGGATTGTGCTGATCAGTCAAAGTAAGGGGAATCTTGAGCCACCTCCTGCATACTGGCCGTAGTGTACGCTAAACATAGCCAGGAAATTGCTCGAAGAACGTATCAATGAAAGATTTGCTGATGTGATCTACGTTGCTGGGGATATATCTCCAAATAAGTGTGGCTTCAGAGCAGGTTGTTCTACTATTGATGCAATTGAAGAAATTGTAAGCGTGTACAACAATCCACTCAAAGGGTCGTCTGCTAGTTACTCTCGACATCAAAAATGCTTTCAATTCCGTCAGATGGG
The DNA here is from genome assembly GCA_963969285.1 of Odontomyia ornata. NCBI lineage: Eukaryota > Metazoa > Arthropoda > Insecta > Diptera > Stratiomyidae > Odontomyia > Odontomyia ornata. The sequence continues at coordinate 196,957,421 of OZ017738.1, read as the reverse complement.
TGGAAATTGTGGAAGCGCTGGAAAGTTGTTTCCAAGTGCCACAATACAAGTATATACTTATGCAAACTTTGATGAACTACTTGAAGAAATGCAGTCTGCTCTACGATATAAAGGAAGGGAGTCGAAGGTTGGTCAGCTCTTACATCGAGTGTTGCT
>OZ017738.1:196927265-196952265 GCA_963969285.1 Odontomyia ornata | reverse complement strand
TGTTGGATACGAAGATGAAACTCTCAGTGCTCCTCTTCTCTGTACCTGTGCCAAACGTTTTCGGTATACCTTCCTGCTGAGAGCGTCACCCCATACCTCTGCTCCGTACAGCAGCCATGACCCAACAGCGCTCATCTTGATGGGCTGGGTCCCCTTACGTTGGCCATAAGTCGACTCAGAACCGATAATCCCGAAGAAGCCTTCTCAGCCGTTGCCCTGATTTGCGCAGAGAAACTCATATTTGAGTCGATCAGTAGCTCCAGATACTTCACCGATGGCTTTGATTCGATTTGCATATCTTAAATACTGATCAACCTTACTCTAGGGATTCTCTTTTTTGTCAAGATGACCACTTCGGTTTTCTCCAGTGCTAAACTGAGCCCGCGAGCAGTCATCCAGTCCCTAACTCAGCGCATTAGCATACCTAGCCTATGTTGCGCTTGTTCAACGGTGCGTCCAGCGACCAGAGCCGCAACATCATCCGCATCGCCGACCAAACGCGACTCATCTGGCATCTCAAGTCTCAGTAGCCCGTCGTAAGACACGTTCCACAGGTCCGGACCAAGGATAGATTCCTGGGCAACACCCGATGTAATTTCCATCCTTCGTTGGCCCTGTGTCGTGTCGTAGAGCCGGCTTCGGTCCTTTAGGTAGTTCCACAAAAGCCGCGTTAGATATTCTGGAACTTGAAAAGAGTTTTCCAGCGTATCCAGAATATCCACCCATCTAGCGGAGTTGAAGGCATTCCTGACGTCGAGTGTCACCAACAGGACGATCCGTCGCTTGGTGCGACTATATGTCTCTTCCCTTTGGACCGCGTTCACCACCTCTGTAATCGCATCAATGGTAGAACGTCCTGCTCTAAAGCCGTACTGCCGAGGAGATAGGTCTCCAGCAGCACGAATCGCGTCAGTGAGGCTTCCTTAGATAGTTTTCTCTAGCACTTCCCCAACCGTATCTAGCATGCGTAACGGGCGGTATGCAGCCAGCGATTTGGGATTTCCCTTCCCCTTGCTGATCAGCACGAGCCTCGCCACCTTCCATCGTACCGGGAAAACCTCGTCCCGTAGGCAAGCGTTGAATGTGCTGAGCAGCAAGTCATGACAGTGGTGATAGACGAGCCGCAACACCTCAGCCGAAACACCATCTGGACCTGGAGCCTTCCTCGCTTTCAATGGGAGGACTGCCTCCTCCAGTTCCAGCTGTGTGAAGAGTGGGTACTCGACTGCTGTTTCACCATGGACAGCGTCAACATGGACGGGATGGGCGGGGAAGCGTCCCCGTAGTATCACGTCCATCTTTTCCGCGGCATGTATACAAGGCTTCCGTAGGGCACCGAGCTTCCGCATGACCACTTGTAGCCAAGGCCCCACGGATCCTTGTTCACATTGTCCACTAGGTCTTGCCAGCAGCGAGCCTTGCTACTGTTGATCAGTTTGCGAAGGCATTTCCTGGCCGACTTATATGCTGCCAACCAGTTGCATGCCTCGTCACAGTTCCGCGCCCGTTGAGCCTCACGTCGAAGCTTGTGACACTCCCTTCACTTTTCAGCGATTTCAGTTGACCACCAGTACACTGGGGACTTGCCGTGCCGGGGTCTTCGACGGGGCATGGAAGCGCAGCAAGCAATTGCAATAATGCTCATAGAAGAGTTCACCACGTCTTGAGCTGCCCGTTCTTCCGTCCCCTCCGAAGCTCCCTGCAGCGGCTGACCTGCTGTGAGCACCTCGACGAACCTCTCGACGTCCATCCTTCCGATGTTCCATCCAGTAGTAGAAGGCCGAGAGCATGGACGTCGGGAGACAGCATCACTTATCTCAAGCAGAATGCACTGATGATCACTGGCTGAGTAGTCCTCTAATACTTTCTAATTGTGTATCTTCCATACTAAGGACTCCGAGGCGAATGTCACGTCGGATATGGTCCCCTCACAGCCAATACGGTGGAAAGTTGGCGTATTTCCCGAGTTTAGAACGACGAAGGCCGTCCTGGCTAACATTTTCAGGATTCGTTTTCCCCGCGGATCCGTCTGAGGCATGCCCCATTCGATTGCCTTGGCGTTGAAGTCGCCCCCAACGAGCACTTTGCCCTCTGCGTTTGAGAAAGCGCCCTCCAGAGCATTGAGCTTGGCTTGGAAAGATGATATCGATTCGTTGGGCGTTAGGTACATACTAAAGAAGGTGGTCCCTGAGCACCGAACCCACACGAAACCATCCCCCCGTCCACAACTCTCCGCTCGGAAATCACTGTTCCGAACCCAGATGGTGGCAGTACCAGTTTCATCAGAATACCATAATGCAGGACTTTTATTACCGTGTTGCTCACTCAGCAGCAAGAAGTCGGCTTTCATGTCCCTCGTAAATTGCTCAAGCAGATTTTGGGCGGTTGAACTGTGGTGTAGGTTTAGCTGCAAGATGTGGGTCATCGGGGTTGTGATTTTGCCTTGGCAAGGGCTTCCTGGAACACCCGGCATTTTCCTGATCCCAGGACGCGTCCGAAATCAGGTTTTGGATCAGCATCCTTGCAAAGAATACAGTGTGCCTCCTTCGTACACTCTTTTCTTTTATGTCCCATTTCACCGCATGTGTAACATAGGGAACTCCTATCGGGTCCTTTGCATACTTGTGTGGTGTGACCATAACCAAGGCATTTGAAACATTGAAGAGGCGTTGCTTTTCGCCGTATCCTACCGACAACCCACCCTATTCGTACTTTGTCCTTGTTCAGGAATTGTTCGGTGTCCTTTTCGGTCAAGTCAGCTTTGGCCATGCGTTGTCCCCTGTTGTTTTCTGGTGTCAGTCTCGCTTTGATCTTTCCCACGATAGGGAACTCCCTTTGATGGCCTCTTCTGCCTCGGCGAGATCCGTCACGCAGTCAATGTCTCGTATTTCGATCGTTGCCATCGGCTCAAGCGGGGCTATAGTTGCGTTTTTGCTGAGGACTTTCCTTACTGCGTCACAGAATGCTTCTTCATTGCTGGCCTCTGCTCCGAATTCGACCAGTATGTGGCCCGACCGCGTTGGTAGTACTACTTTAATGGTAGTATTGGTGTCTTCGGGCCTTACGTTTCCCCTGACGTCCCGCAGTACCTCCGCGTAGGATCGGCCATCTTGGGGCTTTGCCAGCAGTGCCTGCTGCCGGGGTCTCCATCGGGGCTCAAGCTCTTTTTCTCCTGTTTTGCAGCAGGTCCTTTTCTAGTTGGGCGTCCATGCGAACTTTACTTTCTGGCTTTTTTTGAAGGAGTTTCTTAGCGGCTTTCTTCGCTTCTTTTGTTAGCACTGTCTGGAACCCGTGATCTGGTGCTCCACGCCCATCAAGTGCCTCTTCCTTCCTTCTTTTATCCCGATCTCCTTCGATTGGGCTAGACGTCATTCTTTTATTGACTTTTAATGGTGGAGCTATTTGCATGTGGCCTATAGATTTCGCCCCAAGAGCCTCTTTAGCCTTCTGTTCCTCCAATAGTGCCCTATACGATCTAGGAGCTCCTCTAGTTCAAGGAGCCCCAACTTTGCTGCTTCGCTGATTATTGGGGAGTTACATGCAGATTGTACTCTTTTCAGAACATCTCCCGCTTTCCGGAGTAGACTTTCTTCTTCGTACCGCTGGGCCGCAATGGTACCTTGCAACCATCCTTGGGAGGGGTTATCGCGTTCCGTTTCCAAGTGCAGTACTTCCGCCACATTTTCGATGTCGGCGGTGCAATCACGCGGCATCTGGTCACTCGTTGCTTTTCGTGCCGTAATCTCCTCGTTGGCTTCTGGATTTTTCGTTGCAATGTCGGGATTTGTGACCCTTGCATTGGTCGCTTCGGTAACGATCGCAGCAGTGATAATCAAATTTTTGGTGCTCTTTATGTTATCTTCCGAGGCTTGAACACCTAAAGCGTCCTGCAGAGTTTCCCGCTTTTCCTTAATAGGACGCTCTGGGGTTCGCATCTTTTTTTTGCTGCGCCCGAACGCCGCTGGAATCTCAGTCTGAACCAGACTGTCTGCTATTCTCCGTTTTTCGTCTGCCTTCAATGTCATTGTGTTATTGTTCTTCGTTTTTGGCGTGGTTAGTACCGCTTTCGATGTACTGTTAACATCGTGGCTGCAACCGCTGGTTGCGTCGTCGTTATTATTTGTTTCTTTTTTTGGATGTTTTTGGTCTTTTGATTTTATTTGCTCCAGTTTTGTTGGGTCCCCCCTCGGAGCCGCTATCTCCGTTCGTATGTGTAGTCCCCTTTTTGGTCCCATGCGAGGGTTGGCACAAGCCGTTATGGGGACAAGTGCTCAGAGCCAGACCAGTGCTAATCGGGAGTCCGTCTCAACCGAACCTACACCACCAACCCAATGGTGCGAGCTTCAAACGTACTCCGAGGCCTGCCAAGGTTTTGCCGGGACGGAGACGGTATGATAGTTGAATTAGAGCCGTTCACACACAAGTTTCACCTCGGTGCTACTGTGCAAAGCAACTATGTCCAAACCATCACATCCGCCAGCCCGAAGCGTCAATTGCAGTTCGTTGTCCACGGCGTAGTCCAGATCCAATCAGAGTCGTTACCTGTCATCCCAGGAGGGAGCCTCACGGCGCCCCCCTTATCCTCGGTTCCGTGGGGGCGGCACTCCCCGAAGAATGCCAGCCTCCAAGAGTGTTCTTGTCGACCGGCATTCCCCCTGCGGGAATTTCCTCGGGTACGATGGGGCGGAACGCTTGGCCTTTTAATGCGTATTCGGCAGCTCTGTACGCCATCAAAAATAGTGGGATGTGTAGGCCCCAGTCCCTTTGATTCTTGTCAACCATCTTGGCTAGGTGTTAACTGAAACGTTGAAACGTTCGACCATTCAATCGGATTGGGGATGCAACGTTTCGGCCTTGATCCAAATGTAGCGCACAAGGTACGGCGTACGTACTGACCCAATTCAACACTAGCTGTTCAGCTACAATAATTGTTTCCTGGTTGGGAATGGGGTAGACCTTGGGCCAGATGCTGATATAATCGGCCACAACCAGCGTGTATCGATTTCCTCATTTGGATTCAGTAACGGGTCCTGCGATTTCAACAACAATTCTTTCTAACGGTAACCCCACGTTATGGGTTTGCATTTGTCCTCTCAGTCGTCGTTTTGGACCTTTGACGGAAGCGCGAATTGTGCATCGACGGCAACAGTCCTCTAAGTCTTCTCGAACGTGGAGCCAGTAGAGCCTTTCCGCAATTTTGCTAAGGTCTTGCTAGCACCAAGGTAGCCTCGAAGATGAGTTTCTCTGAGCAAATCAGGGCAACGGCTGAGAAGGCTGCTTCGGGAATATCGGCCCTGAGTCGACTTATGGCCAACGTAGGGGGACCCAGCCCATCAAGAAGACGCCTCTTGATGAGTGCTGTAGGGTCAGTGCTGATGTACGGAGCAGAGGTATGGGGCGACGCTCTCAGCAAGGAGGTACACCGAAAACGATTGGCACAGGTACAGAGAAGAGGAGCACTGAGAATTGCATCTTCGTATCCAACAGTCTCCGACTCGGTGGTGTGAGTGATTGCAGGCGTGATACCTGTCGCCCTCCTTGCTAGAGAGCGCCGCGCTATTTACCTGCACCAAAACGAGGATGCGAGGGAGATGGTTGTCCGCGAGGAGAGACAACGCTCGCTCAACGATTGGCAGCAGTCTTGGAGGAATTGCACGAAGGGAAGGTGGACTGCGTGCCTCACCCCGGATGTGAGACCGTGGCTAAATCGAAAGCATGGTGAGACTGACTTCTATCTGACCCAGCTTTTGAGCGGGCACGGGTGTTTTCAGTCTTACCTGCACAAGATCGGCAAGTCACGGTCTCTCGATTGTCGGTTTTGCCCAGGAGAGGAGGAAAATGCCTGTCACATGATTTTTGCGTGTACCAAATGGGCCAGGCTGCGAAGGGAACTCTACAGGGAGACGGGAGAGCTCACCCCGGATAATATAGTTGCGGTGATGCTCGAATCGGTTGACAAATGGAACCAGGTGGCACATTATGCTCGGGCAGTCCTACAATATAAAAGGGACTCACAGCAGCCGGAGGCACTGGGGCTGGGGGATCGCTCTTCTGGCAATTCCTCTTCCCCTCTCCCCTCCCGCTAGGAAAGGGACTCCCCAGCTTGAAGGCGCCCCACGGCGTAACAAAACGAGACCTGGCCCGAAATAATGTGTCAAACGGTTCCAGGCTAGGTTCTCAGATTGACAGGGGAGGTGTTTAGTGGGTAGTCCAAAGGTATCCTCCATGGGAGTCCCACACTGCCAGACTCGGCGGGCATAAATGCCTTCACCTCCCTACCACAAAAAAAAAAAAACAAAGAAGGTAGCCTCCCGAGTATCCTTCGTGTATTACCTTATCGTGGATTTGGCTTTTGGGAAGTATATTTTGCATCCTATAGGAGCTGCCATCCGCCGGTTTTTCATTTCCGCTTAAGTACGCCAATCCCGCCGTTGCTCGCATTGGTGATTCACACAGCTTTCCCTTCAAGGTCTCAAAGGCTGCCTGGCATTGTTCATTCTAGACAAACGGACGATTTTTTTCGGTAAGCTGATGGAGACACTTAGCTATTTTGGCAAAGTCTTTGTCGAATCTTCGATAGTAGGTCGCCAGGTCCAGAAAAACTCGCAGTTGGCACTTGTTGTTTGGTGTTGTCCAGCTTTTCATGGCTTCAATTTTCTCAGGGGCTGTTCTGACCCCTTCTGCTGATAAAACTTATCCCAGGTATTTTACTTCGGTGATGAAAAGGGTACACTTGTCGGAACTTAGCTTCAGATTCACCAGTCGCAATCCGGAGAAAATCTCTTCTAAGTTCCGCGTATGCCTTCGATCGTTCTCCCGATAAAAATGATGTCATCTGGGTACACTAAGCAGTTCTTCCAGGTTAGGCCTCGTAGCACGTATTTCATCAGGCGTTTGAAGGTCGCTGGCACATTGCAAAGCCCAAATGGCATCACCACGAATCGCCACATTCCGGTCCCAACCGAAAATGCGGTCTTGTCTCGGACCTTTTTGTTACGCTTTGCGTAGGCTAAAGTGTCGATAAAATATTTCACAGTCAAGCAGGTACTTGAGAAATGCTGGGACTTCAACATAGACGTACACCAAATTTTCGTTGACTTTAAGTGAGCATACGACAGTATTGATCGTTACGTAGTTTACCAAATAATGCTTTGTTTGGCATCTCAGGCTAATTAGTCCGTTTTACCAAAATGACAATGATGTCAACGACCTCCCAAGTCCGCATCAATAACCAACTCACCGAAGCCTTTGACACAAATATCGGACCAAAGCAGGGAGATGTGCTGGCCCCATTGCTATTCAATTTGGCTCTGGAGTACGTCATAAGGAAGCTACCTGTTGATACGCAAGGTATATGACTATTCAAGTCGAGCCAAGTAGTAGCCTACGTGGATGATATCAACATTTTGTCACGGTTATTAACACCTGCCAAGGAGCTTTTCCTGAAGCTCGACAGCGAAGCAAATCTAGGATGGCTACAAATCAATGAAAATAAAATAAACCTCATGACGCAGTCGAGGAAAAATACCTCAAATACACAAAATATCATACCTGACGAATACAGTATCGAAAATTTGGGCAAATTTGTGTATTTAGGCGCCAAAATAATGAAAAGGGGCAATGAAAAGATGAAGTACGCCAAAGAATACAGCTCGCAAATAAAATATTTTATTCAGTATTGACGATCTTGAAGACCAGCTACATACACAGGAAACAAAGCTCAAAGTATACAAATCTGTGATAAGACCTGTATTATGCTATGGATGTGAAACATGGACCCTAACCCAAGAATCCGCAAATATATTGAACGCCTTTGATAGTGATGTCGTTCTTTCTTAGTCATGTCGTTCTTTTTGTTTACTAGAGCTACTGGCGCGGCCCATGGGCTGGCAGAAAGGTCAGTAACACCTTGTTTTTTCATGTCCAAGATCAGTGCGCTTGTTCGGAAATAGGAAGGCGTCTCGGTGGTTGTCAAATCAGCTTGGCTCCCTGTGGACCTGTGACGTGAGTTACAATATTCGTTCGGCCTTGGTTACCCGGGCTTGTTGAGAAGATGTCACTGTACTTGGTGACCAGATCAGAGGGTTGTTTGAATAGCTGCACCGGGGATTTGGTCTACTTCAATATTCCAATATTGATCGTGAGTAGCTTCGAAAGAGGTGATGGTGAAAACAAGCTGGCAGCTGCCGATGACTTCTCCCACTTTGATGCTTGTAGTTTAGTCTAGGGTGTTTAGGACTCTAACCGGCACGTATCTGTTCTTTATAGATCTTACAAGGCTTCGTCCTACGATCAAACTGGGCAATGCTGACGTCTTCGTTGGCTCTATCAGATGAGACCAGTAGTCTCCAGAATCACCATCAAGCTTGGCCCATACAATGCTCTCGGAAGATCTTGGTACATGAATGTCAGCACATACTACCACATTCATCGTGAGAATTTGGACGCTGGGACCCTCCATTAATACTTCGACATTCTGCCATTTCAATACCCGTTTGCCCAAATCCATTGTGATTCCATGTGGTCGCAGAAAATCCATTCCAAGAATGCAGTCATCCATAATGTTCGCGACCAGAAAAATGTTTTGGAACGCAGGGTGTCCCAAGTGTATCTGGAGGTTAATCTCTTCATGAACAGGTGCAGTATCTCCTGTGGCTATCCGTAGTGAGAAAATTCTGCTCTTGTGAAGTAGTTGTTGCCTCACTAGCAGTGGTGGTGCGTGAGTTTCGAGGGGAGGGAAGCAGAAACTTCGCGACACAACCTTGTACTTTATGTGAACTATTTTAAATCTCTAGTTTTGGTAAATAAGTGAATTTACAAGTGATTCAACGCACATTCATATAATATGCAAAGGTAGAAAAGCACAATTTAAACTGTACAAAGTTGATTTAGCTCCAAAAAATTTCTCCAATTTTCTAAACACCTGCTTGCAATTTTACTATATATCTTTAAGTAGAAAACTATGATCACACATGTAGTATTATTGAGACTTTAAAATATTTGAACTGTAACGAGATTTTCATAGGGAAGTGCCCTAATCGGTCAACTTAACTTTATGGTGTATAACTTATCAAACTTTATGTAAGCGTGTTCCTTACAAATAATTTTATCTCCAACACCAAAAAATTAACTTGTCCAGCAAGAACCACGAGAAAGTTTAGTGCTTTCTTGCCAGGAGAGGAAGGCAAGCCATCAATATGTCCAACAGTTTAGGAAGCAGTTTACGCACCCAATAATGGTCAGCAAAGTAGTTTGCCGGCAAAAGACAACAACATCCAGATAGGATAAACGATAGAATAAGTTAATACATATACTAAACTTTTATTTGACTTTGCATTGTAGAGTAAAATAAAAATTTTCGTTTAAAAGTATTTATTGAAACTAAAATGAAAACTGAGCGGTTGTGAGCGGTTGTCATGTTATCATGAAAGTTTCGATAAAATAATTATATTGAAGTGTAATATTTTTATAAAAACGCGTTGAAATTTATAAATTAAATCGATTTTTCTCTCCTTTTGCACTGCGAAATTGTCAATGATTAGATGGTACGTTTTATAAGCATTGAGGGGTAAATTTTTCAAAAGTGAAAAAGGTGACAAATTATTAAGACGTTCTTCCCCGGTAGAGTTTCTAAAGTAATTTTTCATTCTTTTCAAGCTATTGTTGCTATTGTAGTTTAGTTAAAACTAACTGCGAAAGTTTGAAAAAATTAGGAAAACCCTTCATACCACAATCAGAAAAAAGAACTGAAAGCTCTATGCGTAAGGATGGAAAGTAAAATCTGTTTGGGTAAGATTGCTGCAAATTTTTGAAAAGTGTACTCGGAAACTTAATGGAACAATTTAGGTAAAACAAAGCGTTCAGCAATTTCAAAAAAATTATTTAGTGATTCGAATCTTACATTTAAATCTTGTCTTATATTGTCCAGAATTTCACAAAAAAGTTGCCTATAACTTGATTCTAAGTTTATTTCTCCATCCACCGAAAGTCGGGATTTTTTTTCGGTTGGAAGGAAGGTCACACTTGTCCATTGTATCTAAAACACAAGTTTGGTACACAGATCTTCGCTCATGTCAGAAGGATTTTGTACTCAACTTACAAAAATGCAGTAGCCAGCAACAAATCAAATCAAGAAACATGTCAGGGGTATTTGTTATTGTTATAACCATAAATGATAATTTTTTTCAGATTTTTTAGATCACATGTGTCCATTCGCAAGGGAAGAAACACATTTTTCTTGGATTTATACCCCCCCCCCCCACCGTGCCCCCAATGAAGCAAAAACTGTCAGTTTAAGAACTGTTTTGAAATGCTCTCATAAAGCACTTTCATTTGATACTCATATCGGCTACCTTTGATGAAATTTTTTTTCAGCGGCCACTCCCCTGTACTGTAATTATCGATTCATAGCCTATTTTTCGAATTCTAGAATGGTTGTAAAGCCCTTTTGATAGCAGCTCTCTCCTGCCTCTTTGACTTGTTTCACGTATGAGTATTAATTGTAGGTACTCATCTTCAGTCATTCATTAAATTGAATCAAGTGTTCAAAGCATGCACCTTAATCGTTGATGTGGGGAAAAATAACTCAAAATTATTCAATCTCCGCATTTAAAACAGCCACGATTTTGTTGTACGATTACTCAAACCAAAGACTGAACCGATTCTCAAAGATATTCATGGTACCTATCATTCCTGAAATTTTCATGCAAATCCTAGCAAAGCTGTAGTGTCTGAGTCTGTAAAAAGCGCATATGGTTCCATACCATTCGATCTTTATGATAATTTCAGAAAAGATCAATCTTATAAATAGCCATCTTAAGGGTACTGTTAAGATTTTATTCAAGAAAACATAAAATCGATAAATCATACTATAACTAACAAAGTTGAATGAATTTCGACTTCTCATGTACTTGTTGTTGTTGTACTTATCAAGGCCTACCTTCATGATTTTTTTCAGATTTTTTGGGTGGAACGTGTCCAAAGGGGGGGGTACGCGAAAATTTCGCACATTTCCTCTTCCCCTGCCCCCTTCGGTACTCATAAGGCAATTTGTTTTAAAAATATCTCACTAACACCTTTCCAATGATACCCTACTCGACTACCAATGGTGAAGATTTTTTTTTGAGGGGTCACCTCCCTATATGGGGAGACTCCCCTTAAACACCTTTGAAAAAATTTTCCACCATTGAACTTTCAAGAAGTCACTACTTCTGACCTTTCTACAAAGTTTCATGGCTGTAGCCTCTATAGTTTCGGAGAAAAAGTGCTGTGACATACAGACGGACGGACGGACGTACGGACAGCTGACGGACACAGGTCGTGATTGCAATAGGGTTTTGTATTTTAGCACAAAACCCTAAAAATGAATCGAAATCCCAGACGCCAATATTTACGATATCTAAGAGAAGATTTTCTAAATCTGATATATTCTCAAATAAAGTTGTTACTAAGTGGCCATTAAAGTTCCATCTAAAAGTAACAACTCTAAGCAATCGTCTTTTTACGAATTCATCGAACTTTGAACACCTTTTAGAGGAGTGACTAAAAAATGATGAAAAACCATGCAAACCCAAAAAGAAAATTCGGCACTCATTGATTTTTTCACAAGACTTTGAAAGAGTTAAATTTAATTTATCGGCAAAACAATGTACAAATGTAGCATCTGAAAAGCTTTCTCTCACTCTTTTTTTTAAACCGCTTACTTTACCAGACATAACCGCTGCTCCATCATAACTTTGTGAAACTAATTTTCCTTCACATTGAAACTTGCATAACACATATTCCACTTACATGATCATATAGGGCTGAAGCTGTTCTATTGGTAGATACATCTCGAAAGCCAAGAAAACGTTCCTGTATAATACCATCTTCAGTAATGTACCTTAATATTGTAGAAAGCTGAGACTTTGTGGATACATCAGTTGTTTCGTCTAACATTATTGATACGAAGGGAGACTTCTCATTTCCTTGCGGATAGTATCAAAAATAATGGAAGAAATTTATCCAATCAAATCATTTTGGAGATCTTTTGACAAGCCTGAAAAAAGTTTTGAGTTTCCGGGATGGTTTTTTCGAATGGGGTTATGCTTTGCAAGCAAAGAAATGTTTTCCGCATAATTGCCTCTGTTAAACGAACCAGAAGATTCATTATGGCTACGAAAAGCCAGTTCTTATATACGAAGAAAAGACCCAACGTCGATGAGGCATTTTAAAATTTGGCAATTTTTTAGGGTTCTGTACTAAAAAAAAGAGCCTTATTGCAATCACGAACTGTGTCCGTCTGTCCGTCCGTCTGTATATCACAGCACTTTTTCTCCAAAACCATGGAAGCTACAGCCATAAAAGTTTGTGGAAAGGTCAGAAGTGGTGACTTCTTGAAAGTTTTGGGGTGGAAATTTTTTTCAAGGGGTTTAAGGGAAGTCTACCCATATAGGGAGGTGACACTCCCAAAAAAAATTGTTCACCATTGGTAGTTGAGTAGGGTGTCGTTGGAAAGGCCTCAACGATATCTTTTCAAATCAAATCCTAAAGTTGCCGTATCGCCGTGGGTGGCAGGGGAAGGAGAAATGTACCAACTTGACCTGTCCTGCAAGTTTCACAAGGATCAAATAGTATTTAACAAAGTTATAGCGGCTTGAATTTTCCTGTACTTCCATAGAGCAATATGCGCCCTATTACTATGGAAACATATGACTATGGAACAACATGCGCTTTTTACAGCTTTGCTAGGATTTGCATGAAAGTTTCAGGAATGATAGGCATCATGAATATCTTGGAGAGTTTGTTCAGCTAGTGGTATCAGTAATTTTTTAATTTTTTACAAACTTCAACGTTTAAGGTGCATGCTTTTAACACTTGATTCAATTTAATGAATGACTGGAGATGAGTACCCACAATTAATATACAGAGCTCGTAACAGAAGGACTTTGTAACCACACTAGGGTTCGAAATCGATGCCATGAACCGATGATTACAGTAGAGGGGAGTGGCCCCCTGCAAAAAAAATTTCATCAAAGGTAGCCGATATGAGTGTCAAATGAAAGTGCTTTATGAGAGCTTTTCAAAACTGTCCTTAAACTGACAGATTTTGCTTCATTGGGGGCACGAAAAATCTGTTTCCCCCCTCGCAATGGACCCCTGTGACTCAAAACTTGAAAAAAACTATTAAGGGAGATATTTATACATACAACAATAAAAAATACCTAAGAACTCAAAATTCGTTCAGCTTTGTTAATAATAGTATGATCTTCAAATTTCACATTTTCTCCAATAAAATCGTATGGATGCCTTCAAACCCAACCTTACAGAAGGTCCTAATGCTCTGTAAGTTTAATAAAATTTGTATCATATTCACGGAGGTTGTATCCATTTGAAATTTCTCCAATTACAACAAATGTAACACATTATTTTAGTATTTTATGGACTTTCAATCGAACCAGACACTGCAGTTTTGATTTCATCTTCTTAAAATTTTCAGATAAGATCGATGACGTAAATGCTTTTGAGATTTAATGATTTGAGTGATTTTTTTAGTAATAATTGGAGAAACGGTGTATTTCTTTTAAACCCCAACTACCAAACTTCTTTTGACTTGGTCGTTTTGTACTTGAATGTTCAATGACTGCTGGCAATCGTTCATTGTCTCAATGCGTGGTAGATTACCAAACTTTTTTCAAGCCAATATGCAGCGCAGATGCTCTTGAGATATTTTAGCATGGCGTTTCAAAGCTTTATGCAAATTACTGATGTCTGAAAACCCGAAAGTCCGCCAAATGTTAGTTTCTGATGAAAATAATAGACAAGGCCAGCGAACGGGTTTGTTAATGTGCTTGCACCCACAAAGCCTTTCAAATTCATTATAAAATTTTGTTGAAAAATGTTTGACATAATTTCCCTTAACAGATTGCTGACTAAGTGAAATAAGCGGCTTTGGTGGACCCGAATCTATAATTTGCGTCTTGTCTTCGAACTTTCTAGAAGAAAAAGAACACACAAGAAGTTCCTCAATAGCACAACCACAACAGTTTTCTAGCGACACCGTTGTAAAAGTTTAATTTATTGAATAATTTTAATACAATAACATGCCAAGCTATCTTCTCCTTTGACAATGCCTGCATTTTTATTGAAATCAAGAAATTATAATAGTTGAATTCGATTTTTGAGTACTTGGAGAGCAGGGGTTTTTGTTGGAGCTTTCTTTAAAACTGGTGTTTTATGAAGTCATTTATGTGTCTCAGACATTTATGTACGAGTATGCACTTGAAAAATAAAAAAAAAATAAAAAAAAAATAAAAAAATTGGAATTTTCTAAATGAATCAAACGGTTAAATGGAGATTAGTCTTACCGAAAACTTTCACATCCATATGGAAAAACAAGTTGAAGTAGCAGGAGAGTGCTCCTGCCAGTAGGGTATTGTAAAACAATTAGTAAATCAAACAATATATTCTGCATATCAAAACTTGACTAATATACAGATTCCATAAATTGAGTTCAAAAAATTATTATGGCTACTATAATTTTAAACTCCCCACCATTTTGTTTTACGTCTCACGTGTTAATAATGTTGGAATTGTTAAATATTCAATCGGCTGTAACTTAGCTGTTTATTGTTCAATTATTGTGAAATTTTCGGGACACATTTTGGGAAATTTAAGGATCCCATTTTGATTTTATAGGAAAAAATGTAAAATTTATAAAATGTACTATTATTAACAAAGTTGATCGAATTTCGCCATCTGAGGTATTTGTTGCCTTTATACTCTTAAAGTTACACCTTTGTGATTTTTTTCAGATTTTTTGGGTCAAAGGGGAGGTCGCGAAGGGGGGACATGAAATTTTCGTGCATTTCTCCTTCCCCTGCAGCCCTTAAAGCAAAACTTGTTGGTTTTAGATCTGTTTTGAAAAGTTTTCATTAAGACCTCTCATTTGATATCCATGAATTTTTTTTTTGGGGCTACTCCCCTATATGGGGAGACCCCCTTAAAGACCTAATAAATTTCTTTTCGTGGTGAAACTTTGAAGAGGGCGTCACTTTGCACCTACTTACAAAATCTTATGTTTCTAGCTTATTTAGTTTGCGAGGACAGACAGGACGCGATTTTAGTAGGGTATTGTAAAACGATTTTTCAATACCCTAAAAATGGAAGATAGAGTATCCATCGAATTTGAACACAAAAGTTGAACATTCTGTTGCGAGGTTTGTTAAAATTGATGGAACCGAGACTCATTTATCTCGATATTGGTGGCTGAATGGTGACTTATAAAGACGATCGAAATTTCTTGTTGCTTATTGTTTTTGCTTATGGTTTTTGTTACGCTTTGTTAGGTTGAGTTTAGTGAATTTATTTAATGTGTATAATTCTGATTAGGAATAAGGTTTAGACTATAGATTAGCTATATTATTATTCTTTAAATAGTTTAAGATTAATGATGTTTTGTCAAATTTATATATTCAAGTTTAAACACTTTAGATTGTAAGATATTAGCGTATAGATTAAGAATATTGTTAAAAACTGCTTTTAATTTCATTGCCGTCATTAAACTTCCTCTTGCTATTAAATTTCATTATGTTAAAAAAAAACTTCTCTCAATTTCATTGATGTGATGAACTTCGCTATTTCATTATTGTTAATACACCATAAATTCATGTCATTCACCTTATTAATGTAATCAACGAAATTCATGTTTTCAAGTTGTCGTGAAAATCATACTACTCAGCAGTAATCATTTTTTTATAAATTCATTGATTTAGCTTAAAGTACAAATTTTGATTATATGACAATTAAAATGTTTGCAATTAAGCAATTTTATTGTACAAAAGAAATTAAATGATAATAAATTTTCGTATTCGAAAGCAAAGCGTGGACCAAGCCTATTTATTTTCCTACAGTGAGGCTACTGTGGGGCGCGAGTACCTTAGAATACCTTAGATCGAGACTAACAATTGTCTTAGAATTAGACAATTGGTGTTGCACTTATTGTGTATAAGATTCTATCTTCACGAATTGTTTCCTCGATTACCCATTGCAGAAGCATTAGGTGTACCACTTAGTGCATTTATCCCTATCCTCTTTAAGCATTAGGTGCAATACTTAGTGCAAATTAAACCCTATATTTAATTTGGTGATTCACCAGGTTAAACGTCGAGATCGGTGAAAACTCTTCGCGAGAAAATAAGTTCTTTCCTTAGCAAATATTGTTGTGTAATTATATTAGTTTAGGGATATAGTTGTTTATATTTATAGCATTGTAAGATCAATAGTTTAAATTTATAGATTTAAGGTAGAACAATTAACTATAAATAAAAATACAGTTTTGTTTTTATTTTATTCCTAATTTTGTAATCTGGTTAGTTGGTTTTTTCCTAGTTTTTTACCACTAATTTTATGATAAATAATCATTTCAATGTTTATGTAAATAACAAAAATGAGAAATATGATGACGAATAGATATGATTAAATTTAAAGGCCATTAAGTTTAAATAATTTTAATTTTTAAATTCCATTTATGTCTGTAAACTTTTAAGAATGGATTGAATAAAGCACATGATTAATAATATGATTAAAATTGGGCTAAAAGTAAGGCTAGGTATTTAAAAGTTTGTTAAATATTTTCCTGTGAAATTCTTATAGTGAGGCATGATTCCAATGGTTAAATTAATTGCTCTAGCTTTTATCTGATTCAGATACGTTTAATATCTATATTTAATCTGGCATGCGGTTGACTACTTGAAATGTTGCCTGTTTGATCTACAAATATTACTAACACTTGATCATTTCAGTGTTTGCTTGGAATTTGGCTTGGGACGTATTGAAAACGAAAGTTGTATTCATTTTTTATTGTTGGGTTCATTTATCACACGAAAATGATTACCTTCGTAACAATTTAAAAAATGTTTAAACAATTTCGAGATTTCAACTAATCTCGTTTGATTAGGCGAAATCTTGTAATTGGTTATTACATTTTTATATGTTACGCAGATTATTATTTTGTTATGGAATCAACAAAAAAATTTATGTAACTGTTGCATTTAATAAACCCTAAGCAAAATTTCAGAACAAAAACGAGAAATAATCAATTGGTTCAGAAACTTATAGTTTTAACAATTTCAGATTTCAAGTAACGAAATGGTAAGTTTTCAAGCTTTATGCATGTATCTATTGGTATAAATAGAAATATTACATAAATACATACATGTATGAAGCTGGAAAACGTTCCTTCTTTCGATTAAAAGTTGTGATAAAAACTCACCTTCATCACAATCGCTATAACTTTGAAATCATTTCTTTTCACTCGCGACACTTCTCAAATCAATTTTTAATATAGTCACTTCATTCGCGACGTTATTAAACTAACTTGTTTTCACTCGCACACTACCAAAATCGATTTTTATGTACTTAGTCTACTCGCGACGTTGTTAAACTCACGTCGAAAGGTGATTTTTGGCGCCAGAATAAATTTTCCCCAGGCGGACGAGATAAAATGGATGAACTACATTATAAGAAAATTGAAGTCATAAAAACTTAAACATTTTCCCAATCCCTCAGATGATAGGCTCTCTCAAGCACAAACAGAAATCCATCAAAAAATCTCTATAACAAAACAAAGTCTCCCAAACCTCTTTTTTCACCCATATGTTCATCTAGTTTCCAACTTTTTGTCCATCCTTCATAAATCTCTATAATAAAACGAAATCATCCAAACCTTTTTTTCGTCCACATATCCATCAGGTTTTGTACTTTTCATCCGTCCTTCATATGCTTCCTCTGTAAACAAATTTTGATATCATAAAATATACAGAACCATCAAGTTTTTGCACTGCTTTACCAGTAACTCTACAGTCATCCCAGCGTAATTTGCTTCTAGGAAGTGTTATTTTACACTAGCCAGTAGCATTTGGTTTCCACATTGAATTCAGAAGCAGCTGTTGACACAGCGTCTTTCTCATATATTTTACCATTTTTCCTACATGAAATGTAAAATTTTATTGGATATATTGAGGGATTGAAGGGACAAGGGTGCTCGGCTTTGTACGCAGAGCTCTATGGTGCTTCCCTGGGCAATCTATAGCTGTACAGTAGAGTATATATAAGCTGATGATGGTATATTGAACGAGATGTGTGAATGAACGATTGAGCCCTGTGCGTGACTTTCGAAAATTGGTTGTATAGCCAGTCGATGATGATGCTGTTTACAATTCGATATGAATGAATGCTAGTTGTTCGTTGGTCATTCATAAAATGAATGACAATTTCTGTATGCGATCATCTGAGTAAAGAGATAAATTGATAAATAGGAGTGAAGTTCGCGTAGGTTCCATGTCTTTGGTAGGTTTTATGTTGAAATGTTTAATTGGGAATTCACTATTTAAGAACTCAGGATATTAGAAAATTTCGTAAGGAATTTCGTTTGATAAATTTTATTTCTTGGAGAAAATAAAACAGGAAGCATCATGAAAGCATTGGTTGATTTGATAAGGGAAGCAGTGCTTCCCTTGCGTACAACGACGAACCACCCCTGCTTACTAGATCTGGTCGGATAATCGATCGTGTTGCACCAGTATCGGTTGTTTTGTTGCAATGCTCTCCGTCAACTTGACCCGGAAGGCATAAGTCTGCTTCTCCACGATGCAGTCTTGACACTCCTAGCTAACCTGTACCCCACGAAGTTGGCTCTTACATGTTTCCCGATCCCTCAATTTGAAGGGCTTCCATTCTGGGCTCCTGACTCGGTTTGGATCTCCTCCTGCGACACACCCTGGAAAATAACTCGCAGCTTGCAGTCTCTTTGCAGGTGTCCCTTCTCACAGCAATGCCAGCATCTAGATGCAGTTACATTTTTCGCTCCCTCAAAGTTCAGACTATAAGCCAATGCGTCCTTAACCTTTTGCTTTTGAGCTGAACGCACGGCTTGTTGCAATTCCTGGTCCTTGAATGCTTCTGTTGCTGGGTCATCTCGATTTTCTGGGGCGTAAGCTGGGTAAGCCAAAAGTGCTAGTTGCTCAATGTCTTAGGCTAGCTTACAAACTTTTGCATCCGATACCGTTGCTGTGACCGATAAATCTGCTTCAGATGATCGTCTCCACAACCTATGTTGAGCGCATTCATTATAGCAGCGAGGTTTGAGTGCAACTCAATGGGGATAGTCTGCAAAAGCTCGGCAGCTGGCCTCTTAGAGCAACAATCAATGCAACTGCTCATTCCTACTCATTCCAGTGATTTGTGCCAGCGGCGGGTTCAAACTGGGTTTTGTAAATACTTCAGACCATTTGTACGTCGAATATTGGTGCTTTCAAATTGCTGGATATGCTCTGCGCTGTGGTTATAAGTGGGGCTGGTGAGGTAGTTACTACTGCCTTCGCTGCTTCCAACTCCTTTTTCATGTTTTCCATTTCATGGTTGATTCTCTCCTCGACTCGGCTGATCTTATGGTTGATTCTCTCCTCGGCCTTGTATACCCTTTCCTTGTTATTAAATTTGGTTGTTCAGACTACTAAGCTCCGCTTTAATTTCGGTTGACTAGTTTATGCAAATTTGCCTTGATTTCGATTGCCTGTTGGTTTAGCCTCGTTGATTGCTCCTCCAGCTTCTGTGTGATTTCTGCTTTGATTCCGAATGCTTGTTGGACCATTTCATTTAGGTTCATTTAGCATCGCAGTTAAACTGGATGAGTGTTCATTTAACTTCGCAGTTTAACTGGCCTTCCGACTTAATCGCGGCACGCAAACGTGCAATCAGTACGGCCTTTTTACCTTGTGTAGCCAGATTTCGCTGTTCCAACTGCTTTTTGAGCTTCGATATGGTCAATTCATTGATTTTTAGATGTAAACTTTGTGTTATATTCCTTGTTTTGGCTATTTTCATTAGTTTCTACATTAAGTCTCACTTTTGTGTGTGTTTAAAAGTTTTCACTTTCGAATTTTCTATCCAACTTCTGACACCACTGTCGCATGTTACAGTTTGCGGCCAATAATTTTAATGTTCTGGATAAGTGAAAACGCATTGTCTTTTAAATTAACTCAAAAAAGTTTATATTTTAAGACTGCACAATCATTAATTCCATTATTTTACAAATCGCATTTTAATTTATTTTTTACTGTCTATCAACTTATATTCCAACTGTCTGTATCACGATAATCACTTCATTATTAATCAATATCGCCTTTAAGTCGCGCTCCACTTTTATCGCAGTTTTTACTATTACCCTTTCCCATTCATGCAGCTCGGCTGTATATAGGGTCTTTAGTCATTCAAATCCATCAACGAAATCAGTTGTTTGTTGTCACATATGCATTCGTTCGTGAACTCTAAATCGAGTGCGGAGTACAATTAAGCGCGGCGATTATTGAAAGTCTTGGCGCTGTACGGTCGCTAACAGAAATCATACGGTTTTTCAGTTACCCGAAATCCACAGTTAACGATATACGATAGTGCCTAGGAGTATACGGTCACGGGAAATCGTGAGGAAGGTTTTCCTAGTCTAGCAAGGAAAACTCATGCGAAGGAGAAGACGGCAAAACGTCAAAGGGTCTAAAACCTCATTTTCGAAGATCTTGAGAGCTGACCCGGAAAAATGGCGGCCATCTTGGATGTAAGTGAGGCTTCCATGCGTCGAATTACCAAAGAGGACCTAAAATACACGTCTAACGTAATAAAGGTGCGACAGATCCAGCTCACACGAGCCATCTAGTGCAAAACTGGCTCTCAGATGATCTGGAGATATTTTGGTCCAAAGAATCCTAGCCTGCCAACAGCCCCAATTTAAAATCCCCTGGACGAATACATATGGAGCACTATTGAAAGGGTTACTAGCAAGTCCAGACATCCAAATGTTGCATTGCTACAGGCTGCTTTTGAAGCAGCACTCATCAGTTTATAACGACAGCAGTTGAAGAAGGCGTGTTCGCGATTCAGACGGAGACTTGTGGCGGGGTCTGAAGCAAGCGGGGGTCTCATTTAGCAATAAATTTTGGAAAAAAATATATAATAACTTTTGTGGTAAGTGTTAGTTTATACGTAATAAATTATTAGTATAACATAAGCTGCGTCTTTTTTCGGGATTCCGCTGACGCACCCTATATATATATATATATATATATATATATATATATATATATATATATATATATATATATATATATATATATATACATATATATATATATATATATATATATATATATATATATATACATATATATATGTTATATATATGTCTATATATATATATATATATATATATATATATATATATATATATATATATACATATATATATATATATATATACCTATATATATATATATATATATATATATATATATATATATATATATATATCTGTATGTATATGAATGTTTATATATATATATATATATATATATGTATATATATACATACATACATATACATATACTCATATATGTACATGCATATATATATAAATATATATATATATATATATATATATATATATATATATATATATATATTTATATATATATATATACATATACACACACGCATATATTTATATGTATATATACACACACACGCATATATATATATATATATATATATATATATACATATATATATATATATATGTATACATACATATATATATATATATATATATATATATATATATATATATATATATATATATATATATATATATGTATATATATATATATATATATATATATATATATATATATAAATATATATAAATATATATAAATGGATTGTTACATGTCCAAACATTTCTGCGAGCTACTGTCGCCGCAACTATCAATGACCTCATGATCAACAAACGAATGTACTCGAAAGCATAAGAATCGACCAAGTATGATCAACATTTGAAAGTGACCTCACTGCGGCCATTCAAAGTTGCTCGAATAATCCATGTAGTTCGCCAATGTACGAGAAATAGATTGAATCACTAGAGACCCTAAATAAAGCCGAGCTGAATGAATGGGGGATATAGTAAAACCACGATAGTAAAACTGCGATAAGTGTGGAGTGCGAATTAAAGGTGATTGTGAAAACAGTTGAATTAAAAATTTATAGACCAATGAAAAGTAAAATTGGTGAAATAGCTAAATTAATGATTGTGCACTTTTAGTGAATAAACTCTTTTTGACTTAATTTGAAAGACAGTGCGATGACACTTTCCCGGAACATTAAAATTATTGGCCGCGAACCATAACACGCGACAATGGTGTCAAAAATTGAGAAAGAAAATTTTAGAAGTGAATACTTTTAAACATTTTTGAAGTCTACAATCGTGAAATTTTACGTGGAAATCTGTGGAAAATAGCCGAAACAATAAAAATGCCACGAAACTTACATTTAACAAGTTGGGTAAACAGACCTACGCTCATGTCAGAAGGGTTTTGTATTCAATTTACAAAATGCAGTCAACAGATTGAATAAAATCAAGAAGCGTGTCAATGACGATTTTATTGGAAAAAATATGAAATTCGAAGATCATACTATTATTAAAAGTTGAACGAATTTCGAATTGTTATACTCATAAATATCCCCCTTGATAATTATTTCAGATGTCCATTCGCGAGAGAGGAAACACATTTTTCATGTATTTCCCCTGTGCCCCACTGAAGCAGAAACTGACAGTTTAAGAACTCTTTTGAAAAGCTCCCATGAAAACTTTCATTTCATGCTCATATCGGCTACGTTTGATGAATTTTTTTTTTCAGGGGCCACTCTCCTGTACTGTTACCATCGATTAATGGCCAATTTTTTCGAATCCTAGAGTGGTTACAAACCCCTTTTGCTAGGAGCTCTCTCCCGCCTCCTTGACTTGTTTCACTTATGAGTATTAATTGTAGGTACTCATCTTCACTCATTCATTAAATTGAATCAAGTGTTCAAAGCATGCACCTTAAACGTTGAAGTTGGGAAAAAATAACTCAAAATTATTCAATCTTCGCATTCAAAATAGACACTATTTTGTTTTACGATTACTGATACCACTGGCTGAACCGATTCTCGAAGATATTCATGAGACCTATCATTCCTGAACTTTTCATGCAAATCCTAGCATAACTGTAGTGTCTGAGTCGGTAAGAAGCGCATGTTGTTCCATAGCCATATGTTGCCATAGTAATACGTGCAGCGCATATTGTTCCATAGTAATACAGGAAAATTCAAACCGCTATAACTTCGCTAAATATAATTCAATCTTAATGAAACTCGCAGGATAGATCAACCTTAGAAATAGTCATCTGTGTATTGAATGTCATTGAATTTAAGGGTACCGTTAAGATTTTATTCAAGAAAACATAAAATCGATAAATCATACTATTACTAACAAAGTTGAGTGAATTGCGACTTCTCACGTATTTGTTGTTGTTGTACTCATCAAGGCCTACATTCTTGATTTTTTTCAGATTTTTCGGATCACAGGTGTCCAATCGCGAGGGAGGGGACACAAATTTTCCGTAAATTTCCCCTCCATGTGCGCCCCTCGAAGCAAACTTTGCCAAATTAAGACCTGTTTTGAAAAGTTCTCATCAAGACCTTACATTTGTTACCCATATCGGCTACCTTCAATGACAATTTTTTTTTCGGGGGTCCCTCCCCTACATGGGGAGACCCCCCTTAAATACCTTATAAAATTTTTTTGTAGTTGAACTTTGAAGAAAACACCACTTTACATCCACATACAAAATTTGATGTTTCTAGCTTAAGTAGTTTCCGAGAAAAACTGCTGTGACACACGGACGGACGGACGGACAGACAGGACGCGATTTTAGTAGGGTTTTGTAAAATTATTTTACAAAACCCTAAAAAATAGATCAGTTGACCATATCGGAGCTTCAGGAGGAGTTGGAACAGTGAAATCTGGCTACACAAGGTAAAAAGGCCATACTGATTGCACGCTTGCGTTACGCAATCGAGTCAGAAGGTACGTATATGGGTTTGGGTGAGCCCTTAGATGTGGGAAAAGGCACAGAAGGTAGAGAATGAGAAAGACTAAAATCAAAGGAACCAAAAAATGCGCCGATGCATATGTTGATGCTGATGCAGCAAGGGCGGCGACAGCAGTCATCCAATTTAATTGCGAAGCTGGACCAACAAGCATTCGAAATCAAGGCAGACATCACACAGAAGCTGGAGGAGCAATAAACGAAGTTAAGTAAACAGTCAGCGGAACTGAACCAACAAGCGATCGAAATCAAGGAAGTACAAAAACAGTAAACCGAAAGCGGAGCTTCGTAGTCTGACCAATTAAATTAAATGTGTCGAGGAAAAGGTTTACCAGATCGAGGAGAGAATCAACCATGAGATGGACGAAATGAAAAAGGAATTGGACGCAGCGAAGGCAGTAGTAACAACCTCACCAGCCCCGCCTATAACCGCAGCGCAAAGCAAATTTAAAAACCCAGTTTGAATCCGCCGCTAGGGCGTGTCAGTGGAATGAGCAGAAATGAGCAGCTGCATTAATTCTTTCTCTAAGAGACCCAGCTGCCGAGCTTTTGCAGACTATCCCCGTGGAGTTGCACTCAAACCCGGCTGCTATAATGAATGCGCGCGACATGCGTTCTGAAGGCGATCATCTGAAGCAGACTTATCGGTCACAGCTACGGCATCGGATGTAGAAGCCTGGCAAAACCTTACAGCAGCTAGCCCAAGACATTGAGCGACTGGCACTTTTGGCTTACCCCGCTTACGACCGAGAACATCGAGATGACACAGCAACAGAAGCATTCATCAGCGCATTAAAGGACCAGGAATTGCGTTCAGCTCAAAAGCAAATGGTTAAGGACGCATTGTACTATAGTCTGAACTTTGAGGCAGCGAAAAATGTGACTCGTACCACTGTGCGAGCTCGTGAGGTAGTGGCAGACGCGTGCAGGTGTGAGCGCGTGGGAATTGAGCGAGAGCCGCAGGTGAATGGTTTGCCTAGATGCTGGAATTGCGGAGAGAAAGGGCACCTGCAAAGAGACTGCAAGAAGCGAAGAAAACGGAGCTA
>OZ017738.1:196914765-196922265 GCA_963969285.1 Odontomyia ornata | reverse complement strand
GTGCTAGCGAAGTCGATCCCCCTAGCCAACATCTGCCTGACGAAGTTGGCCCTTTCAATTTAATGGGCTTCTATTCTAGGCTCCTGACTCGGTCTGGATCTCCACCACCCTGAACAATAGCTCCGTTTTCTTCGCTTCTTGCAGTCTCTTTGCAGGTGCCCTTTCTCTCCGCAATTCCAGCATCTAGGCAAACCATTCACCTGCGGCTCTCGCTCAATTCCCACGCGCTCACACCTGCACGCATCTGCCACTACCTCACGAGCTCGCACAGTGGTACGAGTCACATTTTTCGCTGCCTCAAAGTTCAGACTATAGTACAATGCGTCCTTAACCATTTGCTTTTGAGCTGAACGCAATTCCTGGTCCTTTAATGCGCTGATGAATGCTTCTGTTGCTGTGTCATCTCGATGTTCTCGGTCGTAAGCGGGGTAAGCCAAAAGTGCCAGTCGCTCAATGTCTTGGGCTAGCTGCTGTAAGGTTTTGCCAGGCTTCTACATCCGATGCCGTAGCTGTGACCGATAAGTCTGCTTCAGATGATCGCCTTCAGAACGCATGTCGCGCGCATTCATTATAGCAGCCGGGTTTGAGTGCAACTCCACGGGGATAGTCTGCAAAAGCTCGGCAGCTGGGTCTCTTAGAGAAAGAATTAATGCAGTTGCTCATTTCTGCTCATTCCACTGACACGCCCTAGCGGCGGATTCAAACTGGGTTTTTAAATTTGCTTTGCGCTGCGGTTATAGGCGGGGCTGGTGAGGTTGTTACTACTGCCTTCGCTGCGTCCAATTCCTTTTTCATTTCGTCCATCTCATGGTTGATTCTCTCCTCGATCTGGTAAACCTTTTCCTCGACACATTTAATTTAATTGGTCAGACTACGAAGCTCCGCTTTCGGTTTACTGTTTTTGTACTTCCTTGATTTCGATCGCTTGTTGGTTCAGTTCCGCTGACTGTTTACTTAACTTCGTTTATTGCTCCTCCAGCTTCTGTGTGATGTCTGCCTTGATTTCGAATGCTTGTTGGTCCAGCTTCGCAATTAAATTGGATGACTGCTGTCGCCGCCCTTGCTGCATCAGCATCAACATATGCATCGGCGCATTTTTTGGTTCCTTTGATTTTAGTCTTTCTCATTCTCTACCTTCTGTGCCTTTTCCCACATCTAAGGGCTCACCCAAACCCATACACGTACCTTCTGACTCGATTGCGTAACGCAAGCGTGCAATCAGTATGGCCTTTTTACCTTGTGTAGCCAGATTTCACTGTTCCAACTCCTCCTGAAGCTCCGATATGGTCAACTGATCTATTTTTTAGGGTTTTGTAAAATAATTTTACAAAACCCTACCAAAATCGCGTCCTGTCTGTCCGTCCGTCCGTCCGTGTG
Organism: Odontomyia ornata; assembly: GCA_963969285.1. Lineage (NCBI taxonomy): Eukaryota > Metazoa > Arthropoda > Insecta > Diptera > Stratiomyidae > Odontomyia > Odontomyia ornata. Next base: position 196,920,888 of record OZ017738.1, on the reverse strand, counting down.
TCACAGCAGTTTTTCTCGGAAACTACTTAAGCTAGAAACATCAAATTTTGTATGTGGGTGTAAAGTGGTGTTTTCTTCAAAGTTCAACTACAAAAAAAATTTATAAGTTATTTAAGGGGGGTCTCCCCATGTAGGGGAGGGACCCCCCGAAAAAAAAATTGTCATTGAAGGTAGCCGATATGGGTAACAAATGTAAGGTCTTGATGAGAACTTTTCAAAACAGGTCTTAATTTGGCAAAGTTTGCTTCGAGGGGCGCACATGGAGGGGAAATTTACGGAAAATTTGTGCCCCCTCCCTCGCGATTGGACACCTGTGATCCGAAAAATCTGAAAAAAATCAAGAATGTAGGCCTTGATGAGTACAACAACAACAAATACGTGAGAAGTCGCAATTCACTCAACTTTGTTAGTAATAGTATGATTTATCGATTTTATGTTTTCTTGAATAAAATCTTAACGGTACCCTTAAATTCAATGACATTCAATACACAGATGACTATTTCTAAGGTTGATCTATCCTGCGAGTTTCATTAAGATTGAATTATATTTAGCGAAGTTATAGCGGTTTGAATTTTCCTGTATTACTATGGAACAATATGCGCTGCACGTATTACTATGGCAACATATGGCTATGGAACAACATGCGCTTCTTACCGACTCAGACACTACAGTTATGCTAGGATTTGCATGAAAAGTTCAGGAATGATAGGTCTCATGAATATCTTCGAGAATCGGTTCAGCCAGTGGTATCAGTAATCGTAAAACAAAATAGTGTCTATTTTGAATGCGAAGATTGAATAATTTTGAGTTATTTTTTCCCAACTTCAACGTTTAAGGTGCATGCTTTGAACACTTGATTCAATTTAATGAATGAGTGAAGATGAGTACCTACAATTAATACTCATAAGTGAAACAAGTCAAGGAGGCGGGAGAGAGCTCCTAGCAAAAGGGGTTTGTAACCACTCTAGGATTCGAAAAAATTGGCCATTAATCGATGGTAACAGTACAGGAGAGTGGCCCCTGAAAAAAAAAATTCATCAAACGTAGCCGATATGAGCATGAAATGAAAGTTTTCATGGGAGCTTTTCAAAAGAGTTCTTAAACTGTCAGTTTCTGCTTCAGTGGGGCACAGGGGAAATACATGAAAAATGTGTTTCCTCTCTCGCGAATGGACATCTGAAATAATTATCAAGGGGGATATTTATGAGTATAACAATTCGAAATTCGTTCAACTTTTAATAATAGTATGATCTTCGAATTTCATATTTTTTCCAATAAAATCGTCATTGACACGCTTCTTGATTTTATTCAATCTGTTGACTGCATTTTGTAAATTGAATACAAAACCCTTCTGACATGAGCGTAGGTCTGTTTACCCAACTTGTTAAATGTAAGTTTCGTGGCATTTTTATTGTTTCGGCTATTTTCCACAGATTTCCACGTAAAATTTCACGATTGTAGACTTCAAAAATGTTTAAAAGTATTCACTTCTAAAATTTTCTTTCTCAATTCTTGACACCATTGTCGCGTGTTATGGTTCGCGGCCAATAATTTTAATGTTCCAGGAAAGTGTCATCGCACTGTCTTTCAAATTAAGTCAAAAAGAGTTTATCACTAAAAATGCACAATCATTAATTTAGCTATTTCACCAATTTTACTTTTCATTGGTCTATAAATTTTTAATTCAACTGTTTTCACAATCACCTTTAATTCGCACTCCACACTTATCGCAGTTTTACTATCGTGGTTTTACTATATCCCCCATTCATTCAGCTCGGCTTTATTTAGGGTCTCTAGTGATCCAATCTATTTCTCGTACATTGGCGAACTACATGGATTATTCGAGCAACTTTGAATGGCCGCAGTGAGGTCACTTTCAAATGTTGATCATACTTAGTCGATTCTTATGCTTTCGAGTACATTCGTTTGTTGATCATGAGGTCATTGATAGTTGCGGCGACAGTAGCTCGCAGAAATGTTTGGACATGTAACAATCCATTTATATATATTTATATATATATATATATATATATATATATATATATATATATATATATATATATATATATATATATACACACTCATATATATATATATATATATATATATATATATATATATATGTATGTATATATATATATATATATATATATATATATATATATATATATGTATGTATATATATATATATATATATATATATATATATATATGTATATATATATATATATATATATATATATATGCGTGTGTGTGTATATATATACATATAAATATATGCGTGTGTGTATATGTATATATATATATATAATATATATATATATATATATATATATATATATATATATATATATATATATATATATGTATATATATATTTATATATATATGCATGTACATATATGAGTATATGTATATGTATGTATGTATATATATACATATATATATATATATATATATATATATATATATATATATATATATATATATATATATAAACATTCATATACATACAGATATATATATAGATATCTATATATATATATATATATATATATATATATATATCGGTATATATATATATATATATATATATAACATATATATATATGTATATATATATATATATATATATATATATATATATATATATATATATACATATATCGGTATATATATATATATATATATAGATATATATATATAACATATATATATGTATATATGTATATATATATATATATATATATATATATATATATATATATATATATATATATATATGTATATATATATATATATATATATATATATATATATATATATATATATATATATATATATATATATATATAGGGTGCGTCAGCGGAATCCCGACAAAAAACGCAGCTTATGTTATACTAATTATTTATTACGTATTAACTAACACCTCATGATCAACAAACGAATGTACTCGAAAGCACAAGAATCGACCAAACATGATCAACATCTGAAGGTGACGTCACTGCGGCCATTCAGGATTGCTCGAATATTCCAGGTAGTTCGCCAATGTACGAGAAATGGATTGGATCACTAGAGACCCTATCTAAAGCTTAGCTGAACGAATGGTAATATAGTAAAACCGCGATAGTAAAACTGTGATAAGTATGGAGTGTGAATTAAAGGCGAGTGCGATTAAAGGCGATAGTTAAGACAGTTGAATTAAAAATTTATAGACAATAAAAAGTAAAATTGGTGAAATAGTTAAATTAATGATTGTGCATTTTTAGTAAATAAACTCTTTTAACTTAACTTAAAAGACAGTGCGTTTTCACTTTCCCGGAACATTAAAATTATTTGCCGCGGACCATAACACGTGACAATATATATATATATATATATATATATATATATATATATATATATATATATATATATATATAAATATATGTATATATATATATATATATATATATATATATATATATATATAATGCACATATAACATATATATGTGTATAATATATATATATATATATATATATATATATATATATATATATATATATATATATATAATGCACATGTAACATATATATGTGTATAATATATATATATATATATATATATATATATATATATATATATATATATATATATATATATATATAGATAGATATAGATGCATAGATATATACACATACATATATATATGTATATATATATATATATATATATATATATATATATATATATATATATATCTGCTTTTGTTAAATTTTAATTTAAGCTTTATATTTTCAGTAAGCATGGGATGTGGAAAAGTATCTCGAGCTAAGAAAACAGTAATACGTAATCCATCACCGATACCTGACCATTGCAATTACTACTTCAGGCCATTCAGTAGAAACGTTTGCCAATTGAGAATTGATTTCAACGCAAAGTTAGGGGCACCAACGATACCTGATATGCACCGCGATGGATTGTACGTTCAATGTGAAAATAGTTACATCAAATTAGGGCCCTATAAATTATGTGGAGTTAACAAAAACCAGCATAGTAAGGATCAACATTTCTGCCACAAGAAATAAATACGAGAGTTTTTTATATAGTTTACATACCATTCATTGCGGAGGATGATCAGAATATTGAAATCGGGTTTTCTATAGTTCATCGAGAGGCGGAGTTTGCTGCAACCGATTACTGGGATTTTATAGTGACACAATTAGAATGCCCCTCATCAAAATTTCCGGAACAAACAGCCTCGGATTGGACGATTTCAAAGCAAAATAATTACGACATGGATTTAATTGCACCTGACGGTTGCTTGCAATTCTATACCGCCCGCAGTGGTTTGATTGAGTCATTCAATTACAATAATGGAAGAGGGCCTTACCTAGGGAATATGAAATACGCTATTTGTTTCAAAAGGACAGCTAGCGATACATCTATATTGTACGAAATTTTTCCATAAATTGAATTTAGTAATGGCTCAAATAAGAAGCCAATCATGAATTTTCAAAAAAATTTATTACTTTTTTAAGGTTTGAAGCTGACAAATTCAACATGAATGTTAATAAGATTGGTTTATTGGAAGTAGATGCAAATTGTTTTGATCCAGTGACACTCAACCCACATTCATCAAAGGACTACTTGCTGATTCCTGACTCATATCTTACCACGCCTGAAGGCATGAGCCCAAATATCAAACTTGAAGGTAGCAAATTCTGCGGTACGATTTTACAAGATCGTAAGCTTTGGTGTAAGTACATAGTTTTTTGCGTTGGATTATGCTTAAAAATTTAGATTTTACGATCCCACAAATAAATGCATATGCAAATACAAATATATATAAATATCTAAACAGATATATATACTCGTATATACATATATATATATATATATATATATATATATATATATATATATATATATATATATATATATATATATATATATAATATATACATATATATATATATATATATATATATATATATATATATATATATATATATATATATATATATATATACATATGTAGTTAAATTTTAATATATATATATATATATATATATATATATATATATATATATGTATATATATATATATATATATATATATATATATATATATATATATATATATCTATATATATATGTAAACAAATACATATAAAACATTTATTGCTTTGAGAAATAAGTCATTAATAAGCGTAAATTTTAGTTTTTTCTAGAAAAAGATTATGTTGTATTACACTGGAAATTACTTTCAAATAAATAATTTTAGACGACCAACCCCAAGCCCGATCGCAACCACACCCAACACTGTCATAACCACCCCTGGGTTGTGGTTGGCTGTGACAGTTTTTCCTTTTTTTCTAATTTGCTCCTTTGAGCTAACCATTGTTCTTCAAGACAACATTTTAGGAGTTTTTGGTGGGTAAATGTACACTTTACAATAGAAAATACCTTTCTTCCATGGGAACAAAATTTTGGGTGATTAAGGAAAAATTGTCCCAATCGTACCCAATTTAGCCTACAATGTATATGTAAGGTAACTTTGCTTGTTGGGGACGGGTATTTACTACATTCATGACGGTGATGGGCGTAGCACGCTGGAGTTTTTGTGGTACGTATTGCTTTGCGTAGGAATTGTTACGATTGCTATAGCTTTTGTGGTGCCCGTAGATGGCGGGTAATGTGATGCGTGGCATTCAGACGCGTTTTCACAAATGTCCATTCACAGATGCGACTGCTTTAAGTTGTCGATTGCTGTTTATATTGATCGCTTTCAGCCTCTCATTACTCAAGAAGACTCATTTCTATCACTTTTAAGGGTTTTGTAAACTAATTTTACAAAATCCCACTAAAATCACTTCCTTTTCATCCGTCTGTCCGTTTGTCCGTGTGTCACAACAATGTTCCTCGCAAACGATTTAAGTAAGAGACCTAAAACTTTGTATGTAGGTGCAAAGTGGCGCTCTCTTCAAAGTTCGATTACAAAAAAAATGTTTATGAGGTATTTAATAGGGGGTCTCCCCGTAGAGGGGAGTGGCCCCCGAAAAAATTCATCATACGTAGCCGATATGGGTATCAAATAAAAGTTCTTGATAAGAACTTTTCAAAACAGGTCTTTGCCTGA
>OZ017738.1:196834765-196912265 GCA_963969285.1 Odontomyia ornata | reverse complement strand
CTCTCCTGCCTCCTCAACTTGTATCACCTATGAGTATTAATTGTAGGTACTCATCTTCGTTCATTCATAAAATTGAACCAAGTGTTAAAAGCATGCACCTTAAACGTTGAAGTTGGGGAAAAATAACTCAAAATTATTCAATCTTCGCATTTAAAACAGCTACTATTTTGTTTCACGATTACGGACACCACTAGCTAAACCAATTCTCAAAGATATTCATAAAACCTATCGTTCCTGAAATTTTCATGCAAATCCTAGCAAAGCTGTAGTGTCTGAGTCGGTAAAAAGCGCACATGGTTCCATAGTCATATGTTTCCATAGTAATACGGCGCATATTATTCCATAGTATTACAGGAAAATTCAAATCGCTATAACTTTGTTAAATACCATTCGATCTTTGTGAAACTTTTAAAACAGATCAATCTAATAAATAGTCATCTTTCAACTGAAGTTTATTGAATTTAAGGGTACCGTTAAGATTTTATTAAAGAAAATGTAAAATTGATAAATCATACTAACAAAGTTGAGTGAATTTTGATTTCTCACGTATTTGTTGTTGTTGTACTCATTAAGGCCTACATTTATGATTTTTTTCAGATTTCTCGGATGAAAGGTGTCCAATCCCTTGCTCCCTCGGTACAGATATGGCAATTTTTAGACTTGTTTTGAAAAGATCTCATTAAGACCTTTCCAGTGACACCCTACTAGACTACCCATGGTGAAAATTTTTTAAAGGTTTACCTCCCTATATGGGGAGACCCCCCTTAAACCCCTTTGAAAAATTTTACCACCATTGAACTTTCAAGAAGTCACCACTTCTGACCTTCCCACAAAGTTTCATTGTGGTATCTTCTATAGTTTCGGAGAAAAAGTGCTGTGACATACAGACGGACGGACAGACGGACACAGGTCGTGATTGCAATAGGGTTTTGAATTTTAGTACAAAACCCTAAAAAAAGGAAAAAATGTCACAGCCAAAAACAACCCAGAGGCGGTTGTGACAGTGCTGGGTGTGGCTGTGATCGCGCTTGGGGTTGGCCGTCTAAAGTTATTTATTTGAAAGTAATATCCAACATAATGCAACATAATCTTTTTCTAGAAAAAAATTATTTTTACGCTTATATGTTACTAATAAAGCACTGTAGCATCTGCGGTTATTAAATTAGTTTTGATATTAGAATCATCCAACTTAACATTTCTTACAATGTATTAATTGCAGTGACTGTGCCGATATACAAAACAAATATTAATAAACGTCATATCCAAGTCTATGAAACAAAAACTGAAAAGGTCTTCTTCATTAAATTTATACATTAGTGTAACATAAGTGTCAACATACAGCAACAAAAATAATAAGAAATTTTGCATTACTCATGATTCTAAAAACTTAAATGTAAAATACTGAGATTCAGAGAGTCAGGGTCATTATAGTTATGACGAATATAATAGTGACTGTCACTTGCGCACTCTAAGTGGGACGAGAGCTACACAAACCAGATAGAAATACTCATCCGATGTTGTGTCGTTTTTCACCGACCTCCAAAGTAAAGAAGGTTATCAATTCAGCACGTATATTTCTTATATTGCTGTTTTTTATGTACGTTTTCGGCAAATGTTACGTCTTTCTTCCTATTAGATCCTATTCAAAGGATAAGAAATTCAAGTAACAGTGAAGGACTTTTACCGTTAAAACTAAAATATTTCCTACTTTCATCTCGATTTTTCAGCATAACTGATGGACGCGTGTATTTTGATTATAGAGGTTTCAAATGAAGGACAACATATTGATCTAAAATGCATCGGTACGAAATTGTAATTATTTCAAGGACTCTGTAGATATTAACCGTTCAATATGATACATTGATATCGAGAATTTGAATTTAAATAATCTTTGGTACGAAAAATGCCAATTATTTGGCACTCTTCAAGGATTTTATAGAGATAACAAATTCTCTGGTGACGGATGATAAAAATGATCAGTATCCTTAATTTTCTGCATTAACGGTACATTTTAGTCGATCGTTTCTACTGGAAATAATCAATAAATTAATTTCAAATGTGGCATAAATACAATTCAACAATATTTATAGGGAAAATTTCAGGATGCTTTTCTGTTCCGCATTCATTCTTTGCTTACTTATGAACTTAGTAAAGTATCTTTCTTATATCCTTACACGTTAACATTACATATAGAATTTATAAAATTCCCCAAAAGAAATAATAAAGATTAAGTGATTGCAAATTATAGAGTTTATTCGTTACTTTCCAGTTAATATTAAACATTATATTCCAAGAAATTTAGAATTATTGATTTCCATACTTAAGACCGGCAAGAATCGCAACCTAATAACACGATACTTTTCCTTCTATAACTGATCACAATTTTAAAGATGAACATGAAAATGCATAATCGAGTTTTTATAGAACTATAGGATATAGTTTTCATGAAACTTTCGTGAAAATTATGTGCCATAATTAACTAAAAACGAAGGCGATGGCTATCTAATAAATGTGAACGAGTGAAGGATCTTTCTAAGTAAATTTTGTGAGATTGATTGTGGAATTAACTTCACATTTGCATATACATATAAATAAATTTATAAATGCATATGTCTATATATATATATATATATATATATATATATATATATATATATATATATATATAATACATATATATATATATATATATATATATATATATATATATATATATATATAGATAATAATATATATATATATATATATATATATATATATATATATATACATATATATACATATATATATATGTATATATATATATATATATATATATATATATCTATATATCTATGTATCGTATATATATATATATATATATATATATATATATATACGAGTATATATATATATATCTATATATCTATATATATATATATATATATATATATATATATATATATATATATATATATATCTACATAGATGGACAGATGGATCTAAGGGCTGCAGATTATGCGAGCAATGTGGAGGAAACGAAAGCAAAGTGATTTCATTTTCTTTGCAAAAATCCAATGTAGTAATGTGAATATGCTTGGAATGGTTATCCAGCACCAGCAAGACTTTATGCGTTGGAGAAGTATTGGAGAATTTCTCTAAATGCTCCAAAAATACTAGGAATGGTGCATCTTGCATCCAGCCTGAAGGATTTGCAGCCCCAATCTATCCTACTGAGCCATCCCTAATAAAGTGATCTTGATACCGGACCCGAGAAAGTATAAATAAAGGAATAATAGCATTGCCCAGAGCATCTACTGCAAAAGCAACCGTGACTAATGTGCCTCGTTCAGCTAAAGTAAGAGCTCCCACTTGCCATACGCCACATCTTGCAATTACCTTATCAAGCTTTTGGACGGAAGTGATGCCTGTTTTGTCTACATTGTAGATATCTTGCGGTTCGAGGGTATGCCTGTCGATAACTATTTGCAAATTATTACAAAATGCTTCCACATTTGGCGTGTTAAAGCTTAATGCTCTCGCAACGGAGGTAAGCTACACGAACAGCCATTGTAGGGATTCTGTTCATGAATGAACGAAACCATTTCTCACCAGCCATTTCACTTTCAAGCTATATAGCAGGTCGATTTAAATAGTATTTAATTGTAAGCTCACAAACTAACTTACGCACCTCTTTCGGGGAAAGGCCAGAATATATTTTTGCGCAACGTGTTATGTATTTGGACAGCTGCTGTTCTTGATCTTCCAAAAATATTTTATTATCAGCAACATACACCATGCTAATGCTATTTTAATTTTGGGCCGTGCATGTTATATTGCATTTAAGAGTGTATCATAATAATGACATGCGATTAACTTTTTGCATTATCGCAGCTTTTCGTAAAGAAGCCCCGCGTTTGAATTTGCCATAAGCAGCTTCATACTGTTTGATGTCGCACTGCCCCTTTTTGGTCTTTTTTACGCATTTTCTGGCCATTAAAAGCAAAAACAAAAAAAAAACGTATGTCACAACCCTACCCAGAAAATATGTCACAACCGCACCCAATACACTATTTGACAAAAAAACAATCACCATGGCAAAATAAAATAATCTACTAACAAAATAATCACCGTTATTTCACTACAACTGTTTAACTTTTACTAAGGAAAAACACTCATTGCTCTATCTGTACACATAAAACAACTATAACTAAACAAAACCAAATAAAAAATGTAACTTTTTATTATTAAAATGTAGAGTAGGTCTCTGCTAGCGTTAGTATCACGAGACGGCTGCAGCTATATTGTGAAACAAGATCAGACGGGCACACCGCTATTCTCTTCCCTTGTGTTCTCTCCGATATTCTTTATGGTTATGCTGATATGACGACTGTCACAACTGTCCCCAGGGTATCATGCGTAGGGCATGATACTTTTCTGCCACGATGTAGATTTGGACGTTTTTAAACTCCTCCTTTAGGCAAGTCGACATTCATAAAACACTACTCTTGACAAAACATTCATTTACATATGCCTTGCGTCCACAAAGCCAATTTCCACTGCCGGGAGAATCTACACCCCAGACTCCATACTCCAACAATTGACGCGCATTACGTCTACTTGCCTACAATGCCGTCTATCCTTAATCGCATACATCGATCGATGAGCAACGCCTACCGTAAGTATACACCCGCAAAGCAAGTCCTCATGCCATATAACATCCACCAAACAGGCAAATCGATAACGCAAGGTCACCCGTCTATAGCAGTGCCCGCTGTGGCCATGCCCTCACGCGTAACGTAAGATGTCCAGCACACTTAACATGATCAAATAAATTGCTCGACCCAAACGTCCCTCAGTAGTAAAGCATATATCCTTCAATTGAAGATATGCGGCCATCTTGGACTATAATCAGTATGCTTAGCTCCACTATTTACCACTAGAGTCTACTAAGTCCCAAGACGTTCACCTGCTGTCTCAAGACATATGTCTATCTAAGAGAGGAATCAAATTTCTATTTCGTAGGGGACAACAGATAGTAACTCTCCCAACACGTACTCCAGAACCCCGACCTATTCACCCAATGCATATGCCCAGCCTAGCCACGCATATATTGATCCAACACATATGACTATCCTATAACACAGCCATTAAGACTTGTTCCCCTATTTGCCACAAGTGGCAATTAAAATTCAGGACCCTTATCTGCTGCCCCCAGACAAATGCCTGTCCTATAATATAACCATCACGGCAAGTGTCATTATCTGCCACTAAAGGCTACTAAAACCCGGGAAACTTACCTACTTAACTAAGAACCTTCTTATAAAGACATGGATCTGCATTTATTGTAACTAAGAGCCACACCTACTTATCCTAAGTACCCACCGATAATAATCTAATAGACGCACCCACATGCCCAAAAAACAACACCCTCGACAACATTTGAAGTTTGTATGGAAAAAGTGCATTCGAGTATGTATTCCCTACCTACTAATAACCTATTAAAACCGAAACCTGTCTGCCCGGCCGTCAGTATGCCACAGCAATTTTCTCCGGAACTAGGGGAGCTAGAAGCATTGAATTTCATGAACGGATCCGAAGTATTGGATTGATGGGAATTTCATAGTCGAAATATTTCGATGTGCTTTAACGGGGAGTTTCCCATAAAAGAATGTAGTTCCTTAAATTTCCCTTCGAATCAGACACTTCACTTTTGATTTGATCTTCATCGAATTCTATTCTCCAAATATATAGGTATTTGATAAATTTCTCAATTAAAATGCTATTTTTCTCTTAATATAGTAGTTTCAATAGCAAATGTGCAAAAATGTGTATTTTTCTATATTTGTTTTTTGTTCAATATAAGTTCCCTCTACTTCAACAGACTTATTACAATGATTTTCTAATAATTTTATACTATTTTTGTAATGATTTTCCAGTAGCTTTGAAAAATACTATCATATAACTTCAACAGCTTCTTCATTCGACGAAAAATACTTTCCACGATGTAATTGCTTGAAATTCCTGAAGATGTAATATTCAGAGGGAGCCAAAATGTGCTGATGAAAAATGATCGTATCTTATATAAGTTGGGTCTTCTTTCACGAACAATTTTATCCAACTGGTCCAAAATGCGGCAAAAATACTCAAAGTAAATTGCTTATTTTTCTTCAAGATAATTAATCAACGAAATCCGTTTTGAGTCCCGAAAAACTGATGCCATAACATTTTTTGCCGATAATTCTGACTTGACCTGTTTTGAAGCTGAACAATCAGCTTCAGTCAACTGTACCGTTCTTTTTAGGGTATTGTAAAATCATTTTACAATACCCTACTAAAATCGCGTCCTGTCTCTCCGTCTGTCCGTCCGTCCGTCCGTCCGTGTGTCACACCACTTTTTCTCGCAAACTACATAAGCTAGAATCATAAGATTTTGTGAGTAGGCGCGAAGTGACACCCTCTTCAAAGTTTCAACACGAAAAAAAATTTATAAGGTCTTTAAGGGAGGTCTCCCCATATAGGGGAGTTTCCCCTGAAAAAAAAAGTTTTCATCGCATGTAGGCAATATGGGTATCAAATGAAAGGTCTTAATGAGAACTTTTCAAAACAGGTCTTAAAATGACAAATTTTGCTTCGAGGGGTGCAGGGGAAGAGAAAATGTACGAAAATTTTGTGTCCCCCCGCCCTCGTGATTGGACACCTTTGACCCGAAAAATCTGGAAAAAATCATGAATGTAGGCCTTCATAAGTAGAACAACAACAAATACATGAGAAGTCGCAATTCACTCAACTTTGTTAGTAATAGTATGATTTATCGATTTTATGTTTTCTTGAATATAATCTTAACGGTGCCCTTAAATTGAATAAAATTCAGTACACAGATGACTATTTATAAGATTAATCTGTCCTGAAGGTTTCATAAAGATCGAATGGTATTTAATGAAGTTAGAGCGATTTGAATTTTCCTGTGTTACTATGGAACAATATGCGCTGTATTACTATGGAAACATATGGCTATGGAAGAATATGCGCTTTTTACCGACTCAGATACTACAGCTTTGCTAGGATTTGCATGAAAATTTCAGGAATGATAGGCATCATGAATTTCTTTGAGAATTGGCTCAGCTAGCGGTATTAGTAATCGTAAAGCAAAATATTGGCTGTTTTAAATGCCACGATTGAATAATTTTGATGTATTTTGCCCCAACTTCAACGTTTAAGGCGCATGCTTTGAACACTTGATTCAATTTAATGAATGCCTGAAAATGAGTACCTACAATTAATACTCATATGTGAAACAAGTCGAGGAGGCAGGAGAGAGCTCCTAGCAAATAGGCCTTGTAACCATTCTAGGATTCGAAAAAATAGGCCATGAATCGATGATTACAGTACAGGGGAGTGGCCGCTGAACAAAAAATTTCATCAAAGGTAGCTGATATGAATATCAAATGAAAGTTCTTTATAAGAACTTTTCAAAACAGTACTTAAACTGACAATTTTTCCTTCCCAAGGGCAACAAATACCTTAGAAGTCGAAATTCGATTAACTTTGTTAATAATAGTACATTTTATAAATTTGGTTTTTTGTCTATAAAATCAAGAAGGGACCCTTAAATTTCCCAAAATCTAAAATTTAAGTTTTCTTAACAATAAACAGCTAAGTTACAGCCGATTGAATATCTAACAATTACAACAACGTTAACACGTGATACTAGGGAGAAACACGCTTGCAACGGACCTAGACACTACAAATATGTAGGAATTTTGATAAAAATTTTAGAAATGGTTTGTAATATTCACGTGTTATCATGACTAATCAAGCGACGGGGTCAAAACACTTGAAACAAAATGGTGGCGAGTTTAAAATCATAACCACAATAATTTTTCGAACTCAATTTATGGAATCTGTATATTAGTCAAGTTTTGATATGCAGGATATATTGTTTGGTTTACGAATTGTTTTACAATACCCTTCTGGCAGGAGCATCCTCTTGCTACTTCAACTTGTTTCTATTTAAGATCATGAAGGTAAATCTAAATCTCATCCACAGTTAGATAATGGTGCACAAAATGGGTTTTATTCTACTGAAAACGCTCCAAATTACGCTTAAAAGTTTGTTTACGATTCAGTTTTTGTTGAATTGTTAACGAATACGGCACCATCCTTCCGATAAGCTTTTTCACACGTAATTCTTCGTGTTAAATATAGAGTACTCATTTGTCCGAGATAGCTGTTGTATTAGCAATTCCAAGCTTAGTTACATCTAAATCTTTACCAACAATATCATAGACTTGCTCAATGATTTCTGGTATTGTTGCAATTTTTGAACGTCTTGTACGTGGTGTAGTGAATTTAATGAGTTTCATGAAGTCCGTAAAGGACCGCAGCGATGTTCTGCTGCCTCGGCAGAGGAAGGTGTCGGTGTCTGCCGAGAATGCCCTCGTCTGGAGACGCGTGAATGCGCTGGCAGGCTAGCATTGCGGTGTCGTGGGGCGGGTTCGTTTCCCCAGCACGAGGACCCACTACAAAGATATTTCGCATTCACGAATTGGACTGCTGATAAAGGGGCGACCCAAGTCGCAAAAGTTGTAGATAACTACACAGAGGGAATTATAACTTGTTACTAGAACAAGTGAAACCTGAAAAAAAAGGCGAACTTGGGGTGACCTCGTCTTTACCCAAATAAATTCAGGGCCCACAAATGAAAGAGGGGCAACCGGGTGGTGGTGGAGCCCCTTCATACCCACCCAACCGGAATAAATCCAATGATAATTTGTTGAAGTGGCCAGGTATCCCTCTTCTGAGTGGAAAACTCATACAACTTGAATTGTATGAGCCTTCCCATCAGAAGGGGAGTACCCCAGTGACCAATTTATGTCATAGAATTATACAATTGGATTGCATAATCTATGCCATAAAAAGGCACTCTGCTTGGGCCACTCAACCCATAAAGTCACCTGAAACAGAAGAAGGAATTAGTTTGTACCCGGCGGCTGGCTCATATTTTGGGGTGGAAGCCTGCCACCGTACCGGGTCCTATACTCGGTCGGAAAAACCGGAAGGGAAAGGCCGATTTTAAGTTTAATCCATCATTTTTATTTTCGCGTTGCTTAATATTTCTGTTTTCATTCAGAAGAATTTTTTTCAGTCATTATTATTATAATCAATATTACAAAAATATTTGAATCACAGGTGTATTGTTGTATTATCCTTTCAAACGTTGACTTTTAATACTCGTATATAGGATATAATAATATAGTAAATGAAATTTAAATGTGAATCAAATGAAATTTAAATAAACTAATTAATATACTGTGAATAATTATATCATACAAATATTAGAATTGAATTTTATTACATAAAAAAGGACTCACCGCATGTTCCGTCGAGCGCTCGATGGGTGCTGGATACATCGTGTAAATTTCCACTTTTGTTAACTTAAAAGCAATAATGTAATTCGACAATGATCTAAGGCCGAATAATTCACCTATCACTATAAAGGTTCTTTGGGCGAATGCCATACAAAATTCAGTAATAAAATCACTTGAAACGGGCGCTAGTGTGAATCCGTTTTCAAGAATTGTTCGTAACTCTTCTCATCCATAAGTTTATCAATGTCTGAAGTTTTACTGAGCTTCACTTTGAATAACCAGCCTTTTTCATAACACGATGTATTGCTCAACCCTGGGGTATCCTCAACTGATGTGTTCTTCTCTACCACAGTTCCTGACACAGGAGAATATAATTCACTTGCTAGCGGTGGATGCAGAACACAAAATTCATTTCGATGATTGTGGGGCCAGTTGAATACGCTGCAACACGAGGAACTGTCGATCCGATGCGCTTTGAATGCCAGGAATGGCGAACGTGTTTCCGTTAACCAGCTCATCCCGGACAATGAACAGTAGAGCGGGGGGCTGCCGAAACCTTGAAAACGAACCAAACGCGGCATCAGCTAATTAGTACTGCTCCAGTGCTGGTTCTTCGGACGGATTGAAATCGTTATCGAAATGGGGCTTGGGTATTGTATGTGTACGAGTAGTTATCAATCACTGTACTCACGGCAGGCCATGGAGTAATTGCGGCTTGTCCTCAATTCAAATGGCGTTGGGTACCCGTATTTATCCTTGCACTATCAACGCCGTGATTGCATTGAGAAATTTTGGTCAGCTCTAGGTGCACGGCGACAATAAGTTCGTAAACACACTCTCTTATTTTAAAATGTATCACGCGCGCAGATAAACAGACAATTTGTTCTTCGCACATCACGGATATTTTTATTTTATAGTTCCAAATAGTTTTAGATTAAGTTTATGTTGAATCGTCATTTGAAGTGTTTGCACGTTATGAAAATGATTTTATACACATGCTTTGTTTTAAATACTAGTGTGCAGTATTTTAATTTCGAATGATAATTTTAGTTTAATTTTAGGTAGTGTTGCGTTTGAGCCATTAAAAGTTTAATATATTAATAATTGGTCAAGAACTTAATGAACTTGTTATGTCCCGCAAAATAAACAGATACGGCATTGTATAACTTGTATAGAATGCTTATCGCCTCCTCAGGATTCACCACTGAATCACTAATAGCTGGCATTTGACTTTCGTTCAGGGAATCTGATTCAAAGGAATGTTCACTTACTCCCGCAAGGTTCCGGAATCCTTCACGTCTTCCCGCTAGATTTGTTCTTGCTAGTCGACTGATATTCGCGATCGTGTTCTAGAAGCTAGACAATCACGTTTGGACGAGTTGTTTTTCTTCTCACTTGAATCCTTCTGGTGAGATTTATCGTGTTCTCGATTAGTGTTATCATCGGTTGGGTTCTGGCGACGTCTCTTGTGATTCGAATGTGTCAATAAATCTTCACAACTTGCCAACGAGTTTTGGTCCGATATCCGTTTTCGTTCAAATCTTTTGGATGCAGGATTTGGTGATTGAGATTTATACGATCTAATAGATCCCCTCGTATTGGTACTTTTTTCTAACAGGCGTTGTTGTCGACGTCGCTGTGTTGCCAACGTTACACAAGGAGTCGATGTTGGCTTCGTTATGTGTCGATTTTGTTCGTAGACTTCGCGAGTTTTTCCCGATTTGTGTTTTTGCTACTATTTTGGTGGCTATTGTAATGTGAATGGCTACTGGAAGCTTGTGAACCTGGCGCCGTGGTCGTGTTGCTACGATGCCCCTCCGTCACTGCCGAGAGCAATTGATTGTTAACGGGTTCGGCCATAGACGACACTTAACCGTCCACTCTATGTCACTAATCATGCCCCTGAAGCGAATTTTTCCTGTCCTTGTCCTATTTAATGTTTTGATTATACCGAAAATTGTGGGGGAGAAGGGAGTTGATCGATGTGAACAACACTAGTTCCAATATCTAGGGTACCCCTTTTTTATATGCCGTTTGGGTAAGGTGACTGTGGCAGTGTGCTTGAATAATGATAACGTAATTTCTACTCGAATTATTTATCAACCAAAATATTGACCGCACTACAAACGCAACCGGAATTTCCATCAAATTTCGAAGTTACTAATTAAGTTTTCATTTGTTCGCAACGATGCGACAATAAAGGAAATCAATACTCACAAAAAGTTGCCATACAAATAACAGTAGAGTTCACATTTCGCATTGCACACACACTCCCTATCCCGACGTATCTTGATTCCGGATGTGCTTTTAATATATGAAGGAGCTCCAATGAGGGGTAGCTTAGAATATGAGCACATCCTTGGCCCTTGGTAAGGAAAAATAAATCACTTGTATTATTCCATGCTATTTCACTAACCTGTTATAATGTTTCACAATAAAACTGTCTATTGCGGCATTTAGAGTTCCGTTTTCCATTTGGTTGTTTTGCCGCTGCTTCGTAAAATTGAATCGAGAGTTCGAAAATATCTATACCTCAGAACAGATATTTTCCCAAACAAAATAGCACAATTTCCCAAAAATTCCGATGGAAGCAATATTTAGGCGCGAAAGACTTGACAAACGTTGGCGTCACTGGTATGAGACAATCAACAGAAATTACGTCATTGGTATCTACGTATCTACGAAATTAGATTAATTCGGATTTTATTGACTCGTTGATGGTATTTTTACCAGCATCGATGCAAATGTCTCCATTTACCTACAGTCTAGAGAAGTAACGAACACGAATTTTCTCGAAATCTTCACAAGACCTTCGACATCATTGAGTCACCACTATTTTCTATTTAAACTCAACTGCTATAATAAATAACTAAACAAACTTAAAACAATTCAGTCAGGACTTCTTGCCTACAATACCGAATAACGTTCTATCCAGACCGCCGGCAAACTCCCTCGTGTTTTTCTCAAGTTCCCAAAAAAATGGCGGGGCCGAACCATCGAGCAACGAAACAGCAATGGAAAATCGCGAAAAGTTTCGTTTAATAGTGACATCTATGGGTGGATCCGCGATGGTGATAATGCACACTCGTTTCGGTTGTTTTTAAAATCTACGTCGTCTTTTGTAGATTCGCTTAAGTTATCAATTGAAAGCAATTTTCGTTTATGATGATTAGGCGTAATTAAGTGGAAAAAATGCAGAGAATGATTTTTTTTTTTTTTTTTCTAAACAAACCGCTATTGAAATACGATGTAGAGCACAATGACAAGAAAAACGATTTAAAATGAATTTATATTTGAAAATGCTCTATAAGTCAAAGTTATTGTTTCTTTAAATTTTTATTTCGAAATTCGCATTTATACTCTGCACTGTAAAGAATTAACACATGACATCATAATTATTAATACGAAAAATTAAAACTTAAAAAAAAACGAGTGTTGCGATGGGGAAGGCGACTGAATCGTTACTCCTTGTTAAATTGAGTTTGAGCTGTGTGCCTGTGGCAGCGCTGGCTTACTACAGGGCAGCTAATTTTCTCGCGATCCCAAGCAATGCGGATTGCAAAAAAGGAGCTGAAGGATATTTCTGTGTATCATGGGTTGGCTTCGACGTCGGGACTAGAGATGACGGACAATAAAAGAAAAACACAATTGACAGACGGACGGACTGACTTATTTTTATGTTTGGCCGGAAGTATACAACCCTTGTGCGTTTTTTGAAAATATATGCGAAAGGACAAACAGATGTGCCTAATTATCTATCGGCGCGGGTCTTCCGCGTGGTATGTCCCCACTTCTTTTCCCGATGGATCTGTTATCAGGTACCGGTTGGGTCCCATTACCTTCTTTATGCGGCTTTTCAAAAATCGCCTGTCCAGCTTGGCGTTGTAATGCCCCGCAGCGTCACTTTGGCGGAAGTTTCGCCGGAAAACTTCATTTCCTTCTTTGAAATCAGCAGATCGTGACCGGAGATTGTACTGCGCTTCATTTGCACTTCCTGCGGCCTTAATCTTCCGTCCGATTTGTTGGCGGAGGTCTCCTAAACGTTCGTGGGGCTCCAGCGCAACGACGGGGTCTCCCAAACACTTTAATTGCCGTAACAGCCGGTATGATTTACCGTGGCAAATCATGTGCTGTCCAAAGGCGGCAAAGTAAGGGGCGACGCCGGTGACGGAATGATACGAGGATCGCAGGGCGCATGTGATGGCAGACAATCGCCGATCCCAATCCTTTTGAGATGGGTGGACGTAGGAACGGATCGTGGCCAATAGGGTGCGGTTCAACCGTTCTGATGCGTTGGACTGAGGAGAGTATATGGGCGTCAGTTGGTGTTCAACACCATACTGCTCAAGTAGGCTCTTAAACTGCCGAGACCGGAACTGTACTCCATTATCTGAGTACACACTCTCTGGAACACCGAACACATGGAATACCCGGTTCTCTAAGGATTTCACGATCGATGGAGTTGTGAATTTACGGATAGGTTCCACCATTGGAAACTTTGAGAGCTGATCTAGGACGACTATAGCTCCGATGTGTCCCATGGAAGACCAAGGAAATGGACCGAGTAGATCGATGTATAGACGCTGGAACACGCGTTCTGGGACGTTGAGTTGACCCATAGGAGGTCGAAGAGGCTGGTTGGGCGCTTTGGTGCCTTTACAGGTCTCACAGGCGCTCACGTAGTCTTTGACCTGGGATGCCATTTTAGGCCAAAAGAAGTATTTTTTTAGTCGCCGTAGTGTTCGACCGTAACCTCCGTGGGCACTTAACGGATGGTCATGTGCGCGGAGGATCAGATGTTGTGTCATTTCCTCCGGTACCCAGGGTTTCCAAGACTCTTCTTCCTGCCATGGATCACCAGTGGCGTATTCAATTCGTCTATACACATAGCCGTCTATTACCTTCAAATCAGGCAGCTGTGTTTGTTGGGTCGCTATGGTTTGCCTCAACTCTTTGTAGCTATCTGATTCGAAATGTGGGCTGTCCAAATCTATTTCGATGGGGTCCTCGACATTTATTGTTAATTTGGCTCCCTCTGGGGAAAACATCCGTGAGAGAGTGTCGGGTACGATGTTCTGGGTCCCTTTCCGATGTTTGATGGAGAACTTGAACCCTTGCAGTTTAAGAGCCCATCTGGCTAGGCGTCCATTTAAATCTGCCTGGTTCATCAACCATTGTAGTGACGCGTGGTCCGTGTTGATCTCGAATTGGTGGCCCTCGATATAAGCTCGGAATTTCTTCACAGCCATTACCGCTGCCAAACATTCTTGCTCAGAAACAGTGTAGTTTCTTTGGGCCGAATTCAGCTTATTGGACATGAAGGCGATGGGAGCTTCCTCTCCTTCGTCGGTCAATTGCACCAGCACGGCTCCTATTCCATGTTGACTTGCGTCACAATGAATGAAGAAGGGCTTCGTGAAGTCGGGGCTGTGCAAGACAGGAGCTGATGTGAGGGCTTGTTTTAGCTCTTCAAATGCCTTTCGGCTGAGTTCGGTCCAAACGAACTTCCCCTTCCGCAACATGTCTGACAGGGGCGCTGAAACTGTTGCATAATTCCGAACAAACCTTCGGTACCAACCGCACACACCAAGGAAACGTCGTAGCTGCTTCACAGTTTTTGATAAGGGGAACTCATCAATCGCACGAGTTTTGTCTGGATCCGTTTTGATCGTGCCATGTCCTATGACATGTCCTAGGTATCGGACTTCTTTCATGACAAACTTACTTTTCTGTACGTTGATGGTGAGTCCCGCCTTACTGATGTGCAGGGCTACTTCTTGTAGAAGTAGGAGGTGTTGATCGAACGTTTCCGTGATGAGTAACAGATCATCAAGGTACACGAACACTTGGTGTTTTAGGTGGGGTGGGATGACCTTGTCCATCAACCGAGTCATCGTTTGCGGCGCGTTACACAGGCCAAAGGGCATTGTGACGAACTGATATAATGGTCGTCCAGGCACTGTGAAGGCGGTCTTGTCCCTCGACCCCTCATCGAGTGGAATTTGCCAGAAGGCGTCTTTTAGGTCGAGACTGGTGATATAATTGGTTTTCGGCAGTCTCCCTAGTATTCCATCGATGAGTGGAAGAGGGTACGCGTCCTTGATGGTAACCGCGTTTACCTTACGGGCATCAAGACAGAGGCGGACTTTACCTGGCTTCACAACCAAGGTTACCGGTGATGACCAGGCACTTTGGGACTCTTCTATGACCCCCAACTCGAGCATCCTATCTAGCTCCGCATACACCAATTTCTCCATGGCCGGTGAGATGGCGTAGTGTCTCTGTTTAATCGGTTTACTATCGCCAACGTCGATGGCGTGTGAGACTAGGGTGGTGCGGCCAAGACCTTGGGTAGCGTAAGATGGGAAAGCAGCGATGGATGCTTCCAGGCGTTGTCGTTGGTTAGGCGTCAGGTCATGCCTATCGGGAATAGAAGTGATTTCGTTGACATTTCTGTTTTAAAAGACACATCTGTGAATAAATCTGAGGCCAGTCCAAAGCGAAGGACGAAATCGACGCCAAGGTATACATTCTAAGTCAAAGACGGGATAATGTAGAACGTAATATCCTTCGTCTGACCCCGGAACGTCACGGGTGTGGTTAGTTTACCTCGTATAGGGTGTTTGGTGCCATCAGCTGTACTGATTTCAGTGCGCCAGGATTTAATCAAGTTCGTATAGTCTTGGAACACCTTCGAGCCAAAGTTCGAGGCAAGGCAACTGATACTGGCACCCATGTCGATCAATGCAAACACGGTCTCGCCCAACACTTTAATTGGATGATAAGGTCTGATCTCATTCTCAGCAACCTCCGAGATGTTACACGAGTTTAGGGTTTGACGGCAGATGCGCACTCTCTTGCGGAAATTCCGCCAACGACGGGTTGACCATTTTGTCGTGCGCGGGCGGGAAGTGACTACTTCAGAAGCAAATATTCGCTCTCGAGCCACCCGATATTCCTGCAGCCTAACATGATAAGGTTTTAGAGTGCGTATTTGAGGCTGCCGCGGTTCTTCTGGCAGTAACTGCGATGGTCGCTTCAAGATTGTTGTTGGCGAGGTCTCCGGAAGAGAGTGAACATCCGCAGTCGTAGTGGTCATGGCTGGTGGGTTAACGTCAGGTTTGTTGGGGTGGGCAGCTGGCTGAGGAGCTACTGCGGGGTCTTCGAGTACCGCTGAGGTGGTCGGGTACTCTTTTGGCCATTTTTTCGCGCGGCACATTCAGAACAGTCCGGGAAGTAAGTGTCCGGCTTGCCGCAACCGCAGCAGAAAACCTTACGCTCTGCTCGGCATGAGATGAACCGGTGTCCGGTTTGATGGCAATTCCAGCAGGTCGTAAGGCTTCCCACCGCTGCTACAGCAAGCTGGACCCGGTCTATATCTTCCTCCAGATCCATGGTGGTATAATCTGGGGCCAATTCCGCGATTCCTCGTCGAGGACCCGTCCTGGCTAGTAAGTATGGCCGGTCCCGTAGATCTTCCTCAAACCCTTCTATACGACGCACAGTTCTCAGCAGGGCCTCCATACTCTGTGGATCGGAGTTCAGAATATGGCGACGAATCTCCGGCCTTATATTGCGCTTCAGCAGGCGCAGTATTTGGGTAGAAGACAATGGCTCTGACAACTGGTCATTCAACCGAAGGATATCGGCTCGATATTGATGGAAGGACTCGTCCGGACGCTGCCATCTAGCATTCATCTTGTCCAGTACTAATTCGTCCATGTCGACCGTAGGATACTCCATGCGGAGTACCTCCTTCAACCGTGACCAGCGTATGGATGGTGGGGCTGAATGTATTCGCCAATATGTCTCCAGTGCTGCTCCCCTAAGCAGCATTGGCAAGTATCCTGCGAGCGCTGTGCGGTCTCCTGCTAGCATCTGCTCAATCAGTGACTCCACCCGACTTATGAAGACTTCCACCGTTATGGTATTGGGTTCCCCACTGAAATGCAGATTCCATCCCTGGATGATGCTGGGGATCTGTGTCGGCTTCAGCCGATACATATCGTGTGAATGGAAGCGTTGGTCCGGCGGATTCACCGGAGCCTGATTTGGTGGCGGTGCTTGGCTCAATCGGGGCCTGTACACTGGAGCCAACGGATTCATTGCTGCACCTGGCTGGACTCGTTCGGGATCGCGCCGCGAGTCTACCGGAAAATCCCATTTGGGTCCGAATCCCACATCGGAGGCGTTCTTGGCCGAGGTGGTGCTGGATTCTCCTTCTGGCTTTCCAGCGAGGCTACCCGGGTAGACAGGTCCTGCATGAGCGCCATTAGGTCTTGTAAAACGGTCGCTTCCACAGCCACAGTGGGTCTCGCCTCTTCTGCAGGCGGAACTGCTTCAGCTCGGCCCATTAAGTCAGGCTCATCAGCCGCAGTTGGAACCAGCTTCCGCCGCTCCCTTGATTTGGGCACCGCCCCTTGAGCAGCTGGGAGCTCTAGGTGGCTGGAAGGTCGCTCCACTGAGGTGGCTGGTTGTCGGCATAGAGGACCAGTCCGGCTGACTAGTAAATGCTGGGTCAAACAGGCTTCGTGGAACTCGTGTCCGCACGCCAACGTTTGTACGGACGTTCCATCATTTCGCGCCTGTTGGCAGATGACGCATAATGCCGTGGGCCCTGCTTCCGAACGCAACCTGCGCTTGTCTGGCGTGCGTTTGGTCGACATTCTAACACTGTTGACGCTAATAATAATAGAATAGTAAGATGCTATAAAGGAAATAAGTATATATTAATAAGAAGAAAAAAATAATACATAAAGTGGCCGAAGGTGGCGAACTATACAAGAACCTCACAAAAAAAAACCGCAAGGTATGACAAAAAGTTTTATTAGTTTTCAAAAAATTTTAAGGTATCAAAATTGCGTTATCCAAAAAAAAAAAATAACTGGTCCTTCCTTTCCGTCCTTCCTCCCAAGTATGGACACCAATGGCACAATCCTTCTATGGCGTTTCAGGGACACTCTCTTGTGGCACCATGAAAATCAGGGTTCAGAAGTGATCCCTCATTAGCAAATTTCTCAAGTTACAACTTGTTAGCCCAGGGTGGGATTCTAATCCACAAGCAGCGCGTGTCTTGTCATGGATAGTCATGGATTAGCTAATCAGCCAATCACATGAAATCAAAATCCATGTAATTTAAGACACCTAGGCACCGCTGGTTTGGGGAGCGAATCAGAATCCTCCGCATAAAGTTGTTGGGATAATAACCTCTGAACACAAAAAGGGACTCTAATATCATTTGGCCTTACTAGTTATACAATGGTGGTAAACCACCAAAGTATAATTCAAAAGCAGGACCAAACGATGTTGATGTCCAAAGACAACACACGTCCGAAAGTTATTAAGCTGCTGGGGCACGATTAGTGCAAAAACCCTCGGGAGTTATCTACCCGCCAAAATTTCTAACACCTAGTGGGGACACCTAGAGACGATGGACTGTCTCGTGCTCACGACTGATGATACAGCCGGGCTTTTTGGGCCCCACGTTGGGCGCCATTTGTAGTGAATTTAATGAGTTTCATTAAGTCCGTAAAGGACCGCAGCGATGTTCTGCTGCCTCGGCAGAGGAAGGTGTCGGTGTCTGCCGAGAATGCCCTCGTCTGGAGACGCGTGAATGCGCTGGCAGGCTAGCATTGCGGTGTCGTGGGGCGGGTTCGTTTCCCCAGCACGAGGACCCACTACAAAGATATTTCGCATTCACGAATTGGACTGCTGATAAAGGGGCGACCGAAGTCGCAAAAGTTGTAGATAACTACACAGAGGGAATTATAACTTGTTACTAGAACAAGTGAAACCTGAAAAGAAAGGCGAACTTGGGGTGACCTCGTCTTTACCCAAATAAATTCAGGGCCCACAAATGAAAGAGGGGCAACCGGGTGGTGGTGGAGCCCCTTCATACCCACCCAACCGGAATAAATCCATTGATAATTTGTTGAAGTGGCCAGGTATTCCTCTTCTGAGTGGAAAACTCATACAACTTGAATTGTATGAGCCTTCCCATCAGAAGGGGAGTACCCCGGTGACCAATTTATGTCATAGAATTATACAATTGGATTGAATAATCTATGCCATAAAAAGGCACTCTTCTTGGGCCACTCAACCCATAAAGTCACCTGAAACAGAAGAAGGAATTAGTTTGTACCCGGCGGCTGGCTCATATTTTGGGGTGGAAGCCTGCCACCGTACCGGGTCCTATACTCGGTCGGAAAAACCGGAAGGGAAAGGCCGATTTTAAGTTTAATCCATCATTTTTATTTTCGCGTTGCTTAATATTTCTGTTTTCATTCAGAAGAATTTTTTTCAGTCATTATTATTATAATCAATATTACAAAAATATTTGAATCACAGGTGTATTGTTGTATTATCCTTTCAAACGTTGACTTTTAATACTCGTATATAGGATATAATAATATAGTAAATGAAATTTAAATGTGAATCAAATGAAATTTAAATAAACTAATTAATATACTGTGAATAATTATATCATACAAATATTAGAATTGAATTTTATTACATAAAAAAGGACTCACCGCATGTTCCGTCGAGCGCTCGATGGGTGCTGGATACATCGTGTAAATTTCCACTTTTGTTAACTTAAAAGCAATAATGTAATTCGACAATGATCTAAGGCCGAATAATTCACCTATCACTATAAAGGTTCTTTGGGCGAATGCCATACAAAATTCAGTAATAAAATCACTTGAAACGGGCGCTAGTGTGAATCCGTTTTCAAGAATTGTTCGTAACTCTTCTCATCCATAAGTTTATCAATGTCTGAAGTTTTACTGAGCTTCACTTTGAATAACCAGCCTTTTTCATAACACGATGTATTGCTCAACCCTGGGGTATCCTCAACTGATGTGTTCTTCTCTACCACAGTTCCTGACACAGGAGAATATAATTCACTTGCTAGCGGTGGATGCAGAACACAAAATCCATTTCGATGATTGTGGGGCCAGTTGAATACGCTGCAACACGAGGAACTGTCGATCCGATGCGCTTTGAATGCCAGGAATGGCGAACGTGTTTCCGTTAGCCAGCTCGTCCCGGACAATGAACAGTAGAGCGGGGGGCTGCCGAAACCTTGAAAACGAACCAAACGCGGCATCAGCTAATTAGTACTGCTCCAGTGCTGGTTCTTCGGACGGATTGAAATCGTTATCGAAATGGGGCTTGGGTATTGTATGTGTACGAGTAGTCATCAATCACTGTACTCACGGCAGGCCATGGAGTAATTGCGGCTTGTCCTCAATTCAAATGGCGTTGGGTACCCGTATTTATCCTTGCACTATCAACGCCGTGATTGTATTGAGAAATTTTGGTCAGCTCTAGGTGCACGGCGACAATAAGTTCGTAAACACACTCTCTTATTTTAAAATGTATCACGCGCGCAGATAAACAGACAATTTGTTCTTCGCACATCACGGATATTTTTATTTTATAGTTCCAAATAGTTTTAGATTAAGTTTATGTTGAATCGTCATTTGAAGTGTTTGCACGTTATGAAAATGATTTTATACACATGCTTTGTTTTAAATACTAGTGTGCAGTATTTTAATTTCGAATGATAATTTTAGTTTAATTTTAGGTAGTGTTGCGTTTGAGCCATTAAAAGTTTAATATATTAATAATTGGTCAAGAACTTAATGAACTTGTTATGTCCCGCAAAATAAACAGATACGGCATTGTATAACTTGTATAGAATGCTTATCGCTCCTCAGGATTCACCACTGAATCACTAAAAGCTGGCATTTGACTTTCGTTCAGGGAATCTGATTCAAAGGAATGTTCACTTACTCCCGCAAGGTTCCGGAATCCTTCACGTCTTCCCGCTAGATTTGTTCTTGCTAGTCGACTGATATTCGCGATCGTGTTCTAGAAGCTAGACAATCACGTTTGGACGAGTTGTTTTTCTTCTCACTTGAATCCTTCTGGTGAGATTAATCGTGTTCTCGATTAGTGTTATCATCGGTTGGGTTCTGGCGACGTCTCTTGTGATTCAAATGTGTCAATAAATCTTCACAACTTGCCAACGAGTTTTGGTCCGATATCCGTTTTCGTTCAAATCTTTTGGATGCAGGATTTGGTGGTTGAGATTTATACGATCTAATAGATCCACTCGTATTGGTACTTTTTTCTAACAGGCGTTGTTGTCGACGTCGCTGTGTTGCCAACGTTACACAAGGAGTCGATGTTGGCTTCGTTATGTGTCGATTTTGTTCGTAGACTTCGCGAGTTTTTCCCGATTTGTGTTTTTGCTACTATTTTGGTGGCTATTGTAATGTGAATGGCTACTGGAAGCTTGTGAACCTGGCGCCGTGGTCGTGTTGCTACGATGCCCCTCCGTCACTGCCGAGAGCAATTGATTGTTAACGGGTTCGGCCATAGACGACACTTAACCGTCCACTCTATGTCACTAATCATGCCCCTGAAGCGAATTTTTCCTGTCCTTGTCCTATTTAATGTTTTGATTATACCGAAAATTGTGGGGGAGAAGGGAGTTGATCGATGTGAACAACACTAGTTCCAATATCTAGGGTACCCCTTTTTTATATGCCGTTTGGGTAAGGTGACTGTGGCAGTGTGCTTGAATAATGATAACGTAATTTCTACTCGAATTATTTATCAACCAAAATATTGACCGCACTACAAACGCAACCGGAATTTCCATCAAATTTCGAAGTTACTAATTAAGTTTTCATTTGTTCGCAACGATGCGACAATAAAGGAAATCAATACTCACAAAAAGTTGCCATACAAATAACAGTAGAGTTCACATTTCGCATTGCACACACACTCCCTATCCCGACGTATCTTGATTCCGGATGTGCTTTTAATACATGAAGGAGCTCCAATGAGGGGTAGCTTAGAATATGAGCACATCCTTGGCCCTTGGTAAGGAAAAATAAATCACTTGTATTATTCCATGCTATTTCACTAACCTGTTATAATGTTTCACAATAAAACTGTCTATTGCGGCATTTAGAGTTCCGTTTTCCATTTGGTTGTTTTGCCGCTGCTTCGTAAAATTGAATCGAGAATTCGAAAATATCTATACCTCAGAACAGATATTTTCCCAAACAAAATAGCACAATTTCCCAAAAATTCCGATGGAAGCAATATTTAGGCGCGAAAGACTTGACAAACGTTGGCGTCACTGGTATGAGACAATCAACAGAAATTACGTCATTGGTATCTACGTATCTACGAAATTAGATTAATTCGGATTTTATTGACTCGTTGATGGTATTTTTACCAGCATCGATTCAAATGTCTCCATTTACCTACAATCTAGAGAAGTAACGAACACGAATTTTCTCGAAATCTTCACAAGACCTTCGACATCATTGAGTCACCACTATTTTCTATTTAAACTCAACTGCTATAATAAATAACTAAACAAACTTAAAACAATTCAGGCAGGACAACTTGCCTACAACACCGAATAACGTTCTATCCAGACCGCCGGCAAACTCCCTCGTGTTTTTCTCAAGTTCCCAAAAAAATGGCGGGGCCGAACCATCGAGCAACGAAACAGCAATGGAAAATCGCGAAAAGTTTCGTTTAATACATCTATGGGTGGATCCGCGATGGTGATAATGCACACTCGTTTCGGTTGTTTTTAAAATCTACGTCGTCTTTTGTAGATTCGCTTAAGTTATCAATTGAAAGCAATTTTCGTTTATGATGATTGGCGTAATTAAGTGGAAAAAATGCAGAGAATGATTTTTTATTTTTTTTTTAAACAAACCGCTATTGAAATACGATGTAGAGCACAATGACAAGAAAAACGATTTAAAATGAATTTATATTTGAAAATGCTCTATAAGTCAAAGTTATTGTTTCTTTAAATTTTTATTTCGAAATTCGCATTTATACTCTGCACTGTAAAGAATTAACACATGACATCATAATTATTAATACGAAAAATGAAAACTTAAAAAAAAAACGAGTGTTGCGATGGGGAAGGCGACTGAATCGTTACTCCTTGTTAAATTGAGTTTGTGCTGTGTGCCTGTGGCAGCGCTGGCTTTTAGAGCCCTACTCCTCGATTGCTACAGTGGTTTATATTCAACGCTTGTACGACCGCCCTTAAACTCTGAAATCCATCGATGCACAGTTGGAAATATAGGAGCAGGTTTCTTTGACACTTTCAACATTTTGTATGAATCTTTGTTGCTGATAAAGCTTCTAAAACAAAAAATCTTATCACTGGATAATATTCGGTTTTATCCACTGTTGAAAAATTTTCTGACCCACCAACTTCAAATGGCTTGTAAACAAAGAATAAATTGACCAATTTTGTGTGTTTTCATATGGAAGATGAAATATTAAAATGGTGCATAAATTTTGATTCCTGTACTAGATAGGAGGTGTTACCTTAACAACTTTTCAACCAACCTGTATATATTTTGGAAGTAAGTTTTAATTTGAAAATTTGATGAAACACATGTTTTTAAGGTTTGATTCAGACAATTGTTGTTATATGTATTATGTTATATGCACGGTTTGGTGCGCTTAATGGGCCAGTGGAATAATTGATCCATATATTTTCAAAAAAATTTTGAATGGGTTTTGGTTGTCGGTAATATACTATAAGAAATAAAGAGGGGATATGTAAAATTAAAATTCTTTAATTTTTTATAACTACTTCTAATTTATGGTAGGATAAAGTATATTTATAAACTCAACCTCCAGTTTACACCAGGTGTGCACCAACCGTGGAGGCCAATCCGCAATATCATCTTCTAATATTAATATTAAAAATTTATTTCAAATAAAGCCAATTTCTTAGATATTAAAAAAATTTATCGTCGCTTCACTTAAATTTAAAGTTTTCCCCTTCTTACAAAACACCGTTTACATGCGTACTCGAGACCCAACCATCATTGTATACTCTTCTAAAAATTTGTACGATAAACCACAGTCATTTGTATGTGTGAACTACGCTGACTCTGCATATAAAATTGCTGAGTGGCTTTGCCATCAAGTTACCTCATTGCCTCTCACTCTTCTTGCCCATATTACCTACTTTGTGCTTATTTTTTACGCTGTGTGTGAAAAAGCCTATTGTTCGCATTTCAGCGGTGTACTACAATCTTCATGTCATAATTTCCATGAGACACACAAACATTATTTTTGGTAAGTCTTGTGTTCAGCATTAAGTACCTAGGTAATTTATGTTGAAACATAAATTAGTCTTTGGATGGTGACACAGTGGTAAATTCAACTAATTATTACGATTGAGTGGCAAGGGCGTGCACCAGGGAGCTCAAACAATTTCTTGTATCAGATTCGACTCCGCGATGTTTTTCACTCAACCGCAGTGGGCAATTCGTCGTATGCAACTACGTGAGAGTTGAGTCAATTTATCTTCTTTAGCAGTGAAGCTGATATTCATGCTTGCATTGTTTGAATGTGGGTGGTTTCCAAACATTCACCAATTTTTTTGCACGCAGTCATCTATTTTTACCAAACGACCGAGGTTTGGCATACAAAGTGAATATTTTGACCTCATACTTTTCAGTAGGGGTAGAATGTATGTTCTGGCTCACTTTTTTCATACAAATTTCAAATGTTGTCGAGGGTGTGTGTCTTAGCTGTATGGGTGTGTGTATTAGGGTGGTATCGGTGGACGCCTGAGATAAGAAGGTATGAGTCCGGAACACGTGTGGATCTCTTGGATGGTTGCGGCGAGGGTGTGTGTCTAGGGTATGTGGATAGGTGTATCAGATTAGTGTAGGTGCGAGCTAGATGGCGCTCTGGGCGGTTGTTCGCAGGGCTTGAGATCCTTTAGTGTGTGACTTATTGAAGGCGTTTGGTTCGAGCGATTTACTGGGTCACGATAGGCGGGCTGGATTTTTTTATGATGCGAGTGGCTGCGTGGGGACGAAGGGAGTGGCTGCGTGGGTGA
The DNA here is from genome assembly GCA_963969285.1 of Odontomyia ornata. Taxonomy (NCBI): domain Eukaryota; kingdom Metazoa; phylum Arthropoda; class Insecta; order Diptera; family Stratiomyidae; genus Odontomyia; species Odontomyia ornata. The sequence continues at coordinate 196,887,002 of OZ017738.1, read as the reverse complement.
CTACGTTATTGACGGGTGATGGGTCTGCTTGTCAGCGAGTGCTCTAAGGCATAGGAATTTGCTTCGTGGGTGCTTGTTTAAGGAGCGCATTGCTCCTCGATTGGATTGGCGAGTAAACGTCATGCGTGTCGATTGTTCGAAGATGTAATTTGAGGTGTAGTTTTTATGGCGCGAATGGTTGCATGGTGACGGAGGGCGCTGCTGTAGATGGGTGACTTTGCATTATGGATGGGCGATGGGTTTGCCTTTCGACGGGTATTCTAAAGCGTTACAATTTGCTCCGTGGGTCCTTGCTTAAGGTGCGCTTTGCTCTTCGATGAGCGTCGGTGGATAAGGCATGTGGAAATCACCGATTTGCTTGATCACGTTAGGCGTGCTAGACGTTTTTCATCGTGCGAGTGGTTGCGTGGTGATGGAGGTCGCTACTATAGACGGGTGACTTTGTATTATGGACGGACGACGGGCTCGCCTTTCGATGGGCGTTCTAAGGCATGGGAATTTGCTTCGCAGATGCTTGGTTAAGGATCGTGTTGCTCATCGATTGGTGCCTTTGGCTAAGGATCAACGGCCGTGTGTGGAAATGACCGATTCGCTTGATCATGCTAGGCGTGCCGGAAGTTTTTTATGACTCAATCAGTTGCATGGATGGAGGGCGCTGCTATAGCCGGGTGGCTTTGCATTATGGCTGGGCGACGGGCTTGCCTTTCGACGGGTGTTCTAAGGCGTGAGAATTTCCTTCATGGGTGCTTGCTTAAGGTACGTTTTGCTCCTCGTTTGATGTCTGTGGTTAAAGATGGATGGTATTGTAGATGTGATGCGCGTCGCTTGTTGGAGGAAGTAATCTGAGGTGTATGTTTCCACCGAGCCGTAGAAATTTGTCTCGTGAGCGTTTGGTTAAGTTTCCGCGTTTCTCATCAAAGGATGCCTGTCTTAAAGTATGGACGGCCTTGTCGGCGATGCGGAATGATTTGCGTCGCTTTTTGGAGGATCGTGATTGGGGTGTAGATTTATTCGACGGTGAATGCTGTAAGGCATGGAAATTGTCCTCGGGGATGCGTGGCATGTGCAAGTGAGTTTGCTTGCTAAGTGTTGTGTTTCGTTCGCATAGACTTCTCTGTTGGCGGGAGTTTTAGGGCATCGGAATCTACAGCGTGGAAGAGAAGTGGCGTGGCATACACTGCATTGCAATATGGTTTTGCTTGATGGAGGCGGATTTTTTGTTGTATTGGTCGTGGGCAGTGGGTAACGTGATGCGCGGCATTGAGACGTGTTTTCATAAATGTCCATTCAAAGATGCGCCTGTTATAGTTTGCTGATTATTATATACATTGATCGTTTTCAGTTTCTTTTTGCTTGGATACGTCGTTTCTTTGTTTTGTGACTCATTGCTATTGTATATTATTGCTTTTATCGGTTTCATTGTAATAGTACTTTAAGAATCGTCTTCAATGTATTTTGTTCGGTTAGACTACTATGTTGATTGTTCAAATCTATGGATGCAGGGAAAAAGATCTTAATGTTTGTTGTAATGCGTTCTTGATATTTAGTATAGTTTTAAATTTCAGTTTGCTTGTAGCAGCATTTTGTTTGTCTGCATCATCATCACTTATTTCTTAAAGCAGTTTCTATACTTCATTCTCTGATTGTACTATTATGTAGAAGTACGGCACTATATTCATTCATTTTTTTTTCTTTACTATAGGATGCTCATTGGTTTCGTTCAAAAATTCTAATAATTTCTTCCAAGACGAGTTATTTTTTCAAATTAATGGTCTTGTAGTGCATGAGATGGTGATAATTTTGTTCGTACATCATATGATTTGTCCCTTTTGATAAGTGCTTGGGTCTATTTTTTTAATCACTATGTTGAGATGTATGTTTTGGGTATGTATTCTAAATTTAAGATTATTTATGGATGTTGTATAGGAAAGATATTACGGTTTATGGCTTCTGGAATGCTACTTTTTTATGGAGTTTATGTATGATGGATGTAGAAATCATCGTGGTGGTCCTAATGAGTAGGAATATAGACGCATTTTCATTGATTTATTTTGGGTACGTACTGAAAGGAAGAACCTAATATAGAAAAAAGTGAATACGCTAGGTCATTGACATTAGGGGTTTGTTGGTATTATGGTATTATTCTTTGTTTATGCTCATAATGCATGGGAAAATATTTTTGGTCCTATATGATGGCATTATAGGCATGCACTAGATTGAATAAATTTTTATATTTACTCTGAATTAGGTGCTGTTATTATGAATCTGTATTATTTAGTTTAAGTAGTTTCATGAGTGTCAGTATAATATAGAGTAAAACTGTTATTTTATGCTTGTCTCATATTCTACACAGTATGTATGATTTTTTGACATTTCCGAATTTCTCTAGGTATATTTTCATTTAGAACTTGTTGATGTTTTTTGAGCATGATAATTTTTAATTTGTTATCTCCTTAGGAAAATGATGCTTGAATGGTGCCGTTAAGTTGATACTTTTCGGATGCATATTATCGCTTTTAATGCCTATATGATTGCATGAGAATTTACAAACCTCATACTTTGTGTGCTTGTATTAAGCGTAAAGCCACTTCTGCGATATTCATATACATTTTCAATATTTGTGCATTAAGTAAAATACGTATTTACTACATTTTAAATATACTGGATTTATCATCATAGCGATTTGAGGGTATACTCATTAACATATTCAAGTATTATTTTCACATAAGTAAAATATATTCTTGTTGAGTTTTTCTTATCAGAATTTTTTTCTGCTGGATGCTTGGTTGATTTCTTTTAGGTTTGAAGAAGATCTAATTATTTTTCAACATAAAGGGTATGTTTTGGGTTGGCGCACTGCTACTATAGATCACTTAGGCTAATGTTTATTTTAGATAGTTCGGTATAGATAACGATGTGTGGAAGCATATGAGTTTATGGTAGGCTATTTTTAGATCGATCTCATCGTATCTTGTATAGACAAGTAGCATATGTTATAAAGTATTCTTGATAAGGATGGTCACGAGTCATTGTAGGATGTTAAGATATGATCATTACTTTCAGGAGGTGTTTGTCTGCTGGTAATTTGATGAACAGATGTACACTTGAGTTGAATGAACTAATGAGGGGCTTTTTTTGTCTCTCATTAGATATTTTTGAATGGTAGAATTGAGTGTTTGATACTTGGGAGTTTCGGATATGCTAGGAATGTTTAGGTTTTTTTGGTTTATTGTTTGAGGTATTCGTTTACTTGAGCAGTGTTAGATTAGTTGTTAAAATAAAAAGATTGTGTTTCTTTCTAATAGAAATAATTTATTGAGTAATGCTATTTTTCTGTTATATATATATATATATATATATATATATATATATATATATATATATATATATATATATATATATACCTATATATATCTATATATATATATATATATATATATATATATATAAATAAATTTTCATACAATTGACAGGACATCTAATATATGGGTTGATATATTTATGAATTCTATAGCATATTGAAGGTTTATTCAGCTGCACTATTTCTGCTTTAGGACCATACAAATGTATAGTAATTCCTCTCACGTCTTTTTTAATGTTTATTATACAATTTATATAGCAATTCAATATCCTCAGCATATAATTGTAGCTTATGTCCCCTTCACTCTAGTGCAAACTGTTGATGTTTCAATTCGAATTTCGTTTTGGTTGCATTTTATGAGAATAGTATGTTCCTTGATGAATTACTGGTGAGGATTTCCCGATACATTCTAATAGCACTGGCCACCAGTTGGCTCTAATTTTGTTTGGACTATTTATACTACCCGATACTATGAATTATTACTTTGTCGTATGTATGCGAGACTGCAGGAGTATGTACTGTTTTATTAGTTTAAAAATATTTCTTGTCTCTTGATCGTATGAATGACAAATGCATGTATCAGTGCCTGATGTCGTATTAGAGTTGGACCATTTACATATTTGGTAGTGTATTCCATGTTTATTAGATACTTTCTCGCCCATATTACCATATTTAAGCATATAATTCTCGATTCGTATTCGGTGTTCAGGAAAAATATCACGGTACACTTCCTTGAAGTATAGGATAACCATTGTAATAGATCTTATCGCGGTGAAAGTGTATTGACCTCTGTTTTCCTAGTTTTCTTGACGTCGTTTACGTTGGTTTGCTGAATTTTAAAAACCTCATAATAATCCGTAGAATTATATGTACTCTAGTGATAGAAAAAACGACGTGCTGCCTTTAAGTTAACATACATTCATGTCCTAGTTTGTGCAGTGCAGCTAAGATGAGGGTCTGTTTCTCAATATTAAATTTCAGTATTTTATAGACTCAAGAGATTATACTTGATTTCAAAGCCTTTCACAATAGTTTGTAGTTTACCAAGTCTCAATTTCCAATTTCCTTATGAATAATTCCTTTAAGTGAAATAAAACATTGTTTATAGGGTTTTTAGTATTTTATTTCATCACATGGAAAATTAGATCGTTACATAGTACTGGTATTTCATAAAAAAGCCTAGAGTAGTTTATATTTACAAATGATGTTTGACTTGGAGTGAAGAAGTCGTTGATATCCAGTTTAAGTACGCTTTTTTCTCTGAATCTTGCACAATATTGGTCATAGTATTCCTTCACAAAATCGGTAAGCAAATTGTTGTATTGCATAACAATGTTGAAAAAATCCATCATGATGAAAAGCGTGAAGAGCTCGGGATGTTTAAGTATTAGTCTGTCTCCTCCAATAGGTATGTAGAAGAGTTCAAGAAGTCCAAGCTGATTTGCAGGGAACTCATCTACTCTATCCTTGAGATCAATGAGGTATTGGCGAAGTGAAGTCCATTGACTGTTATCTAACTCCAACTGATTTTGTCCACTGCATTGGAAGATTATTTTCGCTTGAAATGTCAGCGGGTCAAATCCAAGTATTACTTTGCTTTTGTGGAAGCCTTCATCAAGATAGTATGTATAGTTCAGCAAGAGGTTTTTCTCATAGATTCGCTGTTTCTCTCGATTCTTTTTTAGTTTCTTCTCTTTCTTGTTCACTTTTCGGCTGAAGTAGCCTTATCAGTCTGGCTGGCCTTTTCATGCTTCTGACTGACTGACGAAGTTACTGGATCTGCTCCGTTCATTTTAAATGACTGCTTCTAGTAGTAAAACTAAAGATGTATATTTGTTACACCAGCATATATATTCACTTCTCTGCATTTACGGATGGAGTGGGGGGGCAAGTTCAATATTTGTTGATAATTCTATTGCATAAGTAAACATGTTTAGCCCTTGAATGCTGTAATGTTGCTCACTCTCATGATTTGAATTCAAAGATAAGAAAGTGCTATGGAGTTAAGATTTGAACCACCAAGCTAACAGGAGTAGGAGTCAGTAACAGGAAATGACACTTTGCTCCGTATTTCCTTTAGAATTTTTAGGAGTACTGCTGGGCTACAATAGATTGCTTCTAGGCTAATTAGCTGTCTTTTTATCAGTTAAACTATCTATTTAGCTGTCACTTTTGCTGATGAGCTGTCTATCTTATGTGTAATGCTGTCTTTAAAGCCGATTCCCTGTCTGTTTAGCTGATATGCTATCCTCTTGAGCTGTCTATTAAGCTGTCACTTTTGCTGATGAGCTGTCTATTATATGTATAATGCTGTCTATGCAGCTGTCTATTTAGCTGATGCCCTGTCTGTTTAGTTGTTATGCTGTCTGCTGAGCTAACCGTTTAGCTGATAAACCCGTCTATTTAGCTGGTAAGTGGTCTATGTAGCTTTCTTTTTAGCTGATGCCCTGTCTGTTTAGTTGATATGCTATCTCTTTAGCTGTCTGTATAGCTATCTTTAGTTAATAAGTTGAGCGTTTGACCTTACGTGCTATCTGCCATTCGGTAAATTTATTTGTTTGTTGGTAATTATTTATCCATAAAAAAATTCTTACTTTCCATACAGTTGCTGTCAGCTTTTTTTTACACCTTACTTTAAATGTCATATGCTCATCACGATTTACGTTAGGCCTATTGGTTACTAAGTCTGCATGTTGATCATCTTCCAAGTTATTCGTAGGCATGCATGGGTCAGACAAGAATAATCACGTCTAGGTTGCTGTTCTGGTAAACAAATCTTGAGTAGGACGAAGCCATTGTTATTTGCTCGAGAGTTAATTGATCTTATTTCACACTGATGCATTCTTCATAAGAATGAGTCAAGTCACCATTCTTTTTTATCTGCGTCGGTTTTTCTCTTGACCTCTGTCTATCTAATCTATAGGATCCTCTTTCTACAGCAATTCGATTTCAGTTCTCTAGGTTTTCATGTCTTCATAGGATTTGCGGCCTATGGGACCCTTATTGCCCACTATAATGTTCAATTGCATTGAAATTATGTTGCTACACTTATGAACTCATCCAATATGCCCAAAAATCATATGATCCCATGGATCAGCCATTTGAATCATTTTGTAAAGCACAAACTTGTTGAATAAATCTCTACTTCATGCAAACCATTGCTAGGGCATTAACATGAATTAGTTCAGCCTGTTGCTTAGTCGATGTATTAAGGGTTTATAGTGGAACCTATTAAGTATATTGAATCATCTTGGCGTTCTCATGTATGATCAACCCTTTTGGATTATCCAGGATATGCTATGACTGGAACGATTTTTTCCCTATCATTGAACAATTGAGTAAAATTTTGATACCTCCAACTGACTAAAAATCTGTCATTGATCCATTTTCAGAAGATGTTTGAATGGTTTGGAAGACTTGAGGCTCATTACTCACAACCTGTGAAATGATTAAATATCATGGACAAATGTGTCTACATATGTACATTATAATAGCTATCAAATGTCTATGTATTAGTATCATATGATCGACTGGTCTCTTTTATCATGCAAAGAGGGTTATCCACAATCACCGATCAGTTGAGCCGTCTGATACGATCATGAGTTGCCTGTTCAGCAGTTGAACTTTGGTCAACTTCACACCAATATGTTTTCTCTTTCGCACCTGCTACCCAATTGCCTGACGAACTCAAGGTAGCCTTTTCTTTCACACCTACAACTCGAGTTGATTGGTGAGCAGAAGGTGGTGAAGGGCCTTACAGGGCTTCTACCCAGCCTGCCCCGTGGCATGCATGCATGATGATCCTCGCAGAGATGCAGAATAACCTTCTACCCAGCCTACTCCATTGCCATGCAGGCTGGGTAGAAGGTTATTCTGCATCTCTGCGAGGATCATCATGCATGTATGCCACGGGGCAGGCTGGGTAGAAGCCCTGTAAGGCCCTTCACCACCTTCTGCTCACCAATCAACTCGAGTTGTAGGTGTGAAAGAAAAGGCTACCTTGAGTTCGTCAGGCAATTGGGTAGCAGGTGCGAAAGAGAAAATATATTGGTGTGAAGTTAACCAAAGTTCAACTGCTGAACAGGCAACTCATGATCGTATCAGACGGCTCAACTGATCGGTGATTGTGGATAACCCTCTTTGCATGATAAACGAGACCAGTCGATCATATGATACTAATACATAGAGATTTGATACCTATTATAATGTACATATGTAGACACATTGGTCCATGATATTTAATCATTTCACAGGTTGTGAGTAATGATGCAGCCTCAAGTCTTCCCAACTATTCAAACATCTTCTGAAAATGGATCAATGACAGATTTTTAGTCAGTTGGAGGTATCAAAATTTTACTCAATTTTTCAATGATGGGGAAAAAATCGTTCCAGTCATAGCATATCCTGGATAATCCAAAAGGGTTGATCATACATGAGAACGCCAAGATGATTCAATATACTTAATAAGTTCCACTATAAACCCTAAATACATCGACTAAGCAACAGGCTGAACTAATTCATGTTAATGCCCTAGCAATGGTTTGCATGAAGTAGAGATTTATTCAACAAGTTCGTGCTTTACAAAATGATTCAAATGGCTGATCCATGGGATCATATGATTTTTGGGCATGTTGGATGAGTTCATAAGTGTAGCAACATAATTTCAACGCAATGGAACATTATAGTGGGCAATAAGGGTCCCATAGGCCGCAAATCCTATGAAGACATGAAAACCTAGAGAACTGAAATCGAATTGCTGTAGAAAGAGGATCCTATAGATTAGATAGACAGAGGTCAAGAGAAAAACCGACGCAGATAAAAAAGAATGGTGACTTGACTCATTCTTATGAAGAATGCATCAGTGTGAAATAAGATCAATTAACTCTCGAGCAAATAACAATGGCTTCCTCCTACTCAAGATTTGTTTACCAGAACAGCAACCTAGACGTGATTATTCTTGTCTGACCCATGCATGCCTACGAATAACTTGGAAGATGATCAACATGCAGTCTTGGTAACCAATAGGCCTAACGTAAATCGTGATGAGCATATGACATTTAAAGTAAGGTGTAAAAAAAAGCTGACAGCAACTGTATGGAAAGTAAGAATTTTTTTATGGATAAATAATTACCAACAAACAAATAAATTTACCGAATGGCAGATAGCACGTAAGGTCAAACGCTCAACTTATTAACTAAAGATAGCTATACAGACAGCTAAAGAGATAGCATATCAACTAAACAGACAGGGCATCAGCTAAAAAGAAAGCTACATAGACCACTTACCAGCTAAATAGACGGGTTTATCAGCTAAACGGTTAGCTCAGCAGACAGCATAACAACTAAACAGACAGGGCATCAGCTAAATAGACAGCTGCATAGACAGCATTATACATATAATAGACAGCTCATCAGCAAAAGTGACAGCTTAATAGACAGCTCAAGAGGATAGCATATCAGCTAAACAGACAGGGAATCGGCTTTAAAGACAGCATTACACATAAGATAGACAGCTCATCAGCAAAAGCGACAGCTAAGTAGATAGTTTAACAGATAAAAAGACAGCTGATTAGCCTAGAAGCAATCTATTGTAGCCCAGCAGTACTCCTAAAAATTCTAAAGGAAATACGGAGCAAAGTGTCATTTCCTGTTACTGACTCCTACTCCTATTAGCTTGGTGGTTCAAATCTTAACTCCATAGCACTTTCTTATCTTTGAATTCAAATCATGAGAGTGAGCAACATTACAGCATTCAAGGGCTAAACATGTTTACCTATGCAATAGAATTATCAACACATATTGAACATGCCCCCCCACTCCATCCGTAAATGCAGAGAAGTGAATATATATGCTGGTGTAACAAATATACATCTTTAGTTTTACTACTAGAAGCAGTCATTTAAAATGAACGGAGCAGATCCAGTAACTTCGTCAGTCAGTCAGAAGCATGAAAAGGCCAGCCAGACTGATAAGGCTACTTCAGCCGGAAAAGTGAACAAGAAAGAGAAGAAACTAAAAAAGAATCGAGAGAAACAGCGAATCTATGAGGAAAAACCTCTTGCTGAACTATACATACTATCTTGATGAAGGCTTCCACAAAAGCAAAGTAAAACTTGGATTTGACCCGCTAACATTTCAAGCGAAAATAATCTTCCAATGCAGTGGACAAAATCAGTTGGAGTTAGATAACAGTCAATGGACTTCACTTCGCCAATACCTCATTGATCTTAAGGATAGAGTAGATGAGTTCCCTGCAAATCAGCTTGGACTTCTTGAACTCTTCTACATACCTATTGGAGTAGACAGACTAATACTTAAACATCCCGAGCTCTTCACGCTTTTCATCTTGATGAATGGTCCAACTCTTATACGACATCAGGCACTGTTACATGCATTTGTCATTCATACGATCAAGAGACAAGAAATATTTTTAAACTAATAAAACAGAACATACTCCTGCAGTCTCGCATACATGCGACAAAGTAATAATTCATAGCATCGGGTAGTATAAATAGTCCAAACAAAATTAGAGCCAACTGGTGGCCAGCGCTATTAGAATGTATCGGGAAATCCTCACCAGTAATTCATCAAGGAACATACTATTCTCATAAAATGCAACCAAAACGAAATTCGAATTGAAACATCAACAGTTTGCACTAGAGTGAAGGGGACATAAGCTACAATTATATGCTGAGGATATTGAATTGCTATATAAATTGTATAATAAACATTAAAAAAGACGTGAGAGGACTTACTATACATTTGTTTGGTCCTAAAGCAGAAATAGTGCAGCTGAATAAACCTTCAATATGCTATAGAATTCATAAATATATCAACCCATATATTAGATGTCCTGTCAATTGTATGAAAATTTATTTATATATATATATATATATATATATATATATATATATATATAGATATATATAGGTATATATATATATATATATATATATATATATATATATATATATATATATATATATATATATATATATATATAACAGAAAAATAGCATTACTCAATAAATTATTTCTATTAGAAAGAAACACAATCTTTTTATTTTAACAACTAATCTAACACTGCTCAAGTAAACGAATACCTCAAACAATAAACCAAAAAAACCTAAACATTCCTAGCATATCCGAAACTCCCAAGTATCAAACACTCAATTCTACCATTCAAAAATATCTAATGAGAGACAAAAAAAACCCCTCATTAGTTCATTCAACTCAAGTGTACATCTGTTCATCAAATTACCAGCAGACAAACACCTCCTGAAAGTAATGATCATATCTTAACATCCTACAATGACTCGTGACCATCCTTATCAAGAATACTTTATAACATATGCTACTTGTCTATACAAGATACGATGAGATCGATCTAAAAATAGCCTACCATAAACTCATATGCTTCCACACATCGTTATCTATACCGAACTATCTAACATAAACATTAGCCTAAGTGATCTATAGTAGCAGTGCGCCAACCCAAAACATACCCTTTATGTTGAAAAATAATTAGATCTTCTTCAAACCTAAAAGAAATCAACCAAGCATCCAGCAGAAAAAAATTCTGATAAGAAAAACTCAACAAGAATATATTTTACTTATGTGAAAATAATACTTGAATATGTTAATGAGTATACCCTCAAATCGCTATGATGATAAATCCAGTATATTTAAAATGTAGTAAATACGTATTTTACTTAATGCACAAATATTGAAAATGTATATGAATATCGCAGAAGTGGCTTTACGCTTAATACAAGCACACAAAGTATGAGGTTTGTAAATTCTCATGCAATCATATAGGCATTAAAAGCGATAATATGCATCCGAAAAGTATCAACTTAACGGCACCATTCAAGCATCATTTTCCTAAGGAGATAACAAATTAAAAATTATCATGCTCAAAAAACATCAACAAGTTCTAAATGAAAATATACCTAGAGAAATTCGGAAATGTCAAAAAATCATACATACTGTGTAGAATATGAGACAAGCATAAAATAACAGTTTTACTCTATATTATACTGACACTCATGAAACTACTTAAACTAAATAATACAGATCCATAATAACAGCACCTAATTCAGAGTAAATATAAAAATTTATTCAATCTAGTGCATGCCTATAATGCCATCATATAGGACCAAAAATATTTTCCCATGCATTATGAGCATAAACAAAGAATAATACCATAATACCAACAAACCCCTAATGTCAATGACCTAGCGCATTCACTTTTTTCTATATTAGGTTCTTCCTTTCAGTACGTACCCAAAATAAATCAATGAAAATGCGTCTATATTCCTACTCATTAGGACCACCACGATGATTTCTACATCCATCATACATAAACTCCATGAAAAAGTAGCATTCCAGAAGCCATAAACCGTAATATCTTTCCTATACAACATCCATAAATAATCTCAAATTTAGAATACATACCCAAAGCATACATCTCAACATAGTGATTAAAAAAATAGACCCAAGCACTTATCAAAAGGGACAAATCATATGATGTACGAACAAAATTATCACCATCTTATGCACTACAAGATCATTAATTTGAAAAAATAACTCGTCTTGGAAGAAATTATTAGAATTTTTGAACAAAACCAATGAGCATCCTATAGTTAAGAAAAAAAATGAATGAATATAGTGCCATACTTCTACATAATAGTACAATCAGAGAATGAAGTATAGAAACTGCTTTAAGAAATAAGTGATGATGATGCAGTCAAACCAAATGCTGCTACAAGCAAACTGAAATTTAAAACTATACTAAATATCAAGAACGCATTACAACAAACATTAAGATCTTTTTCCGTGCATCCATAGATTTGAACAATCAACATAGTAGTCTAACCGAACAAAATACATTGAAGACGATTCTTAAAGTACTATTACAATGAAACCGATAAAAGCAATAATATACAATAGCAATGAGTCACAAAACAAAGAAACGACGTATCCAAGCAAAAAGAAACTGAAAACGATCAATGTATATAATAATCAGCAAACTAGAACAGGCGCATCTTTGAATGGACATTTATGAAAACACGTCTCAATGCCGCGCATCACGTTACCCGCTGCCCACGACCAATACAACAAAAAATCCGCCTCCATCGAGCAAAACCATATTGCAATGCAGTGTATGCCACGCCACTTCTCTTCCACGCTGTAGATTCCGATGCCCTAAAACTCCCGCCAACAGAGAAGTCTATGCGAACGAAACACAACACTTAGCAAGCAAACTCACTTGCACATGCCACGCATCCCCGAGGACAATTTCCATGCCTTACAGCATTCACCGTCGAATAAATCTACACCCCAATCACGATCCTCCAAAAAGCGACGCAAATCATTCCGAATCGCCGACAAGGCCGTCCATACTTAAAGACAGGCATCCTTTGATGAGAAACGTGGAAACTTAACCAAACGCTCACGAGACAAATTTCTACGGCTCGGTGGAAACATACACCTCAGATTACTTCCTCCAACAAGCGACACGCATCACATCTACAATACCATCCATCTTTAACCACAGACATCAAACGAGGAGCAAAACGTACCTTAAGCAAGCACCCATGAAGGAAGTTCTCACGCCTTAGAACACCCGTCGAAAGGCAAGCCCGTCGCCCATCCATAATGCAAAGCCACCCGGCTATAGCAGCGCCCTCCATCACCATGCAACTGATCGAGTCATAAAAAACTTCCGGCACGCCTGGCATGATCAAGCGAATCGGTCATTTCCACACGCGGCCGTTGATCCTTAGCCAAAGACACCAATCGATGAGCAACGCGATCCTTAACCAAGCATCTGCGAAGCAAATTCCCATGCCTTAGAACGCCCATCGAAAGGCGAGCCCGTCGTCCGTCCATAATACAAAGACACCCGTCTATAGTAGCGACCTCCATCACCACGCAACCACTCGCACGATGAAAAACGTCCAGCACGCCTAACGTGATCAAGCAAATCGGTGATTTCCACATGCCTTATCCACCGACGCTCATCGAAGAGCAAAGCGCACCTTAAGCAAGCACCCACGAGGCGAATTGTAACGCTTTAGAATACCCGTCGAAAGGCAAACCCATCGCCCATCCATAATGCAAAGTCACCCATCTACAGCAGCGCCCTCCGTCACCATGCAACCATTCGCGCCATAAAAACTACACCTCATATTACATCTTCGAACAATCGACACGCATGACGTTTACTCGCCAATCCAATCGAGGAGCAATGCGCTCCTTAAACAAGCACCCACGAAGCAAATTCCCATGCCTTAGAGCACTCGCTGACGAGCAGACCCATGACCCGTCAATAACGTAGTCACCCATGCAGCCACTCCCTTCGTCCCCACGCAGCCACTCGCATCATAAAAAAATCCAGCCCGCCTATCGTGACCCAGTAATTCGCTCGAACCAAACGCCTTCAATAAGTCACACACTAAAGGATCTCAAGCCCTGCGAACAACCGCCCAGAGCGCCATCTAGCTCGCACCTACACTAATCTGATACACCTATCCACATACCCTAGACACACACCCTCGCCGCAACCATCCAAGAGATCCACACGTGTTCCGGACTCATACCTTCTTATCTCAGGCATCCACCGATACCACCCTAATACACACACCCATACACCCAAGACACACACCCCCGACAACATTTGAAATTTGTATGAAAAAAGTGAGCCGGAACATACATTCTACCCCTACTCTTTTCCTATCGAATAACTTAAAACCAACTAGGTGTTTGAATTTAAGAAATGGTGGCTATTATTTTATAAAAACAAACATTTTAATTAGTACAATCCTATGCAAAACTTATCCAAAAGATTTAAAAAAGACATTATGCCTACACTTATTATGGTTCCGATAGAAAAGGAACCATCACTGCCACGAAATATATAGATGGAGCCAACCATGTGTTTATTTTAGTGTGAAACCTTAACAATCCCGTGCTACTCCTTTTCCCCGTAGCACAGCAGCCCCTCTCGGGTCTACGCTTTCTACAGCAAGTACTTGCAACGATCTAGGTCCATAGCCCGAGTCCTCCAATTTCAAAATCCAAGCATCGATAAACTGTCGTCGTCGACTTGGTTAGACCAGTGTTCCCTCGGTTTCCTCACTGGTCCCCGAATGAACACTTTCTGGGGTATCCGTTGTTCATCCATATAATTCACGTGGCTAGCCAATTGCAACTTCCGCAATCTTAAAATCTTTGAGATTTCCGGCTCTTCAAATATTTCATACAGCTCATGGCTGTATCGAATTTACTTTTGGTCTCCGTCTAGCTTCGCTCCAATAAATCGCCTCAGGACCTGTCCTTCGAAGGCATTCAATATGTATGCAAATTCTTGAGTTAAGGTCCATGTTTCACCCATAGGGTAGCATAATCCATATCACAGATTTGTATACTTGGAGCTTTGTTTTCCTGTGTATGCAGCTGGTCTTCAAGATCGTCAAAACTGAATGAAATATTTTATTTGCGAGCCGTGTTCTTTGGCGTATTACGTCTCTTTCATTACCAGTTCTCGTTATTTTAGCACCCAAATATACGAATTCACTCACATTTGCGAAATTGTATTCACTATGAGTTATTTTTCTTCGATTGCATCATAGGTTTTATTTTATCCTCTTTGATCTGTAGCCCTACTATTTTTGCTTTGCTGTCGAGATTCGAAAAATTTCTTTGGTAGTTGTTAACGACCGTGTCAAAATGTTGATGTCATCTGCATAGACTACCGCTTCGCTCGACTTGTAAAGTAACATACCTCTATTACTATATTTATCTTTCGTGAACTAAGAAAAATCATTTTAAAAGAAAAAACGAACGCATTATGCTATGTTAAAAGCATTTTTATTCACTTCAAGTGCAATACACGAAATTCCTTTTATAACCACGTTTATTGTTATGTCATACGCTTGATGGTACCAAGTAGTGGAATTTAATTTATCGGAGTTTCTATAGCTTGATTTAACTTCCCGTTAATGTGATAACGAAGTGTTACCACTATTTTAAGATTAATTCAAATTAATGAACTATGACGAACCGATTGTTTATGTTCTTAAAGCTAACTGTCTACAAGGTGTAATGGCACTCTTCGTTTTTTATAGTCCATATTGTGACGTCACGACTAGTGTGGCAGGCTATAAGTATGTATGAAGACCCTGGGCCAGCTCATCTCCCTGCTTCAGTTCAATATTTGTGTCAAAGGCGTCGGTGAATTGGTTTTTGATGCGGGCTATGGAGGTTATTGACGTCATTGCCATTTTGGTAAGATGGACTAATTTGGCTGGGATAACAAATAAAGCATTATTTGGTACAGTACGTAACAATCGATACTGTCGTATGCTTGCTTGAAGTCAACGAAAATTTAGTGTAACTTTACATTGAACTTCCAGCATTTTTCATTTTGACTGGGAAAAATTGGTCGATCGTCGATCTACCCGCTCCAAAGCCACCTTAATACTGCCCAATCATACTGTCGGCGTTTGATCTGATTTTATTTTCTAAGATCTTTGAAAATATTTTTTACAACGTGCAATGTATTGATGTGCTTCTACAGTTTTTACACTATAGCTTATCGCCTCTTTAATGGAGAATAAATATAATTGATTGGATTCATTCTTTGGGCATATACTCTTGTTATCAAATATGCTGGATGAGTTTGTGGATGGCTTTTGGAACACCAGTGCCATAATATTTGGTGAAATCCACTGGAATCTCACGGATGCCCAGCGCTTTATTATTCTTTTAGGCTTTGATGGTGGAACAAGAACAAAGCATGTTCTTGAGGTCGTAACCTCATTTTAGGCTTTGTTTTTTACTTAGTATGCTTGTCTCGTGTTATTTTTCACTAGACTTACTTTAATGTTTCTCAATTTGTCATCATAGTATTTTTTTTTTTGTTAATTGTAGTAATTTTATTCGCTACTCCTCTGAGATATTCATTATGTTATCTCTTTGTCCTGGTTTTCCTACCTTTATATTCATTGTACACCTGATTCGTTTTGTTTAACGCATTCCTGCACTCATTATTGAACCAAACATTTCTTTTGCACCAGGCTTGATGTCCGACTGTGTTTTTTAACCACGGTCTTTATTTCCACTTTCACTTCCATGCAGATCTCATTGCTTCTTTTTGGCGGTGTTTTTATTCAAATAGGAGCCAGCTAGTTGTCGAGAGTCTTCGTGTAATTTTTAGCCACAGGTGCCGTTTGGAGCCTTTCGAAGTCCAATTTCTGTGGGGGGCTGGTCTTCGCCGAATACGCCTTTGATGTACGGTATGTAAGAGGATAAGTATACTCAAAGCCCAACGTTGTTGAATCAGAACGTGATTTTGTGTGGTGCCATCCAGCAATACCCCGGTAATTTTAAGCGTACGTTGATATGGAAAGCAAGTCGAACGTATGACTAGATTTCTGCACCATGCTACAGGTGCTGGTCGTTGTCATTTGTTTAATTGTTGAGGCTATATCCTCCAGTCGCTCCCCGATGAGATAGCTCATTGCCAACCTCAGCGTTGAAACTACTCAAAATTATTTTTGATCGTTTCTAGGTAATGAGCTGACTTGTCTTTCCTGGTGATATTAGAATGTTTCCTTCGTTAAAATTAAAAACAGGTGACTTAAACTCCCTACCCACAATTAGTACCATTCCGAATTTTCGCTTTTCAATAGGCTTCCCACCTTTGAATGTTGTAAGCTATCTCATATCTTGAATATCAGTTCCAATCCAGTTCGTTTTCTGGATTGCCAGTATGTTTAATCTTAATTGACTGGCCTATTGTAAAACGTCCTTGACAGCATCAGGTTTGCTTTCCTTTTAACCTAGTGAAATCTGACATTCTGTTCTATTCAATTCAGTCTTTGATTGTTTTTTTTTATTTTTTTAAGGCGAGTTTTATTTTGACGTTTTGAAATATATATTTAAAATCGAGAACAATGCCATACTAAGGTCAAAATTAGGAAAAAGTGGTCATTTGCAAATATCGCGTTTTCTATGCGTCAGAGGTGAATTAAGATTGGAGGCGAAATTGGAGATAATCTGATTCCCCTACAAAAAGATTTTGTCAATTTTTCCCCTCAAGAAATATTTTGAATTCAATATGTTTCAGTCAATTATTCAATCTCATAAAGACAACAATCAAGCAGAACTATTAAAGCTCAATAATAACACAAACGTTGCCAAGAACAATTTGGGTATGGGGCATCTACTGTCCTCAATAATTCAATAATGTCAGAAATATTCTTACAATCGTTGGAAGAAGTGTTTATACCCAAAATTGTCCAAAAGTTTAATGTCATATTTTACAGACGATATGTGGATGACTGTTTCATCATTATCGACACACAAAAATTGAAAAAATCTTTTTTGTAGGGGAATCATATTATCTCCAATTTCGCCTCCAATCTTAATTCACCTCTGACCCATAGAAAACGCGATATTTGCAAATGACCACTTCTTACTGATTTTGACCTTAGTATGGCATTGTTCTCGATTTTAAATATATATTTCAAAACGTCAAAATAAAACTCGCCAGTAGCTAGAGAATACCGATTCTGGAGCACTTTTTCCATACGAATTGAGATTGATTTTGCGCGCCACCTAGTGGCGGAAATTGGAACTAATGGCGCTTGAAGCGACCGGGAATGAAACTAATAGTTTGTGTCTCGGATATGTGGATGTGTGTGTCTTGGGTGTATTGGTGTGTATATTAGGGTGGTATCGGTGGATGCCTGAGATAAGAAGGTATGAGTCCGGAATAGGTGTGGTAGTCATGAATGGTTGCGGCGAGGGTGTGTGTCTAGGGTATGTGGATATGTATCAGGTAAGTGTAGGTGTTGGCTAGGTGGCGCTCTGGGCGGTTGTTCGCTGGGCTTGAGATCCTTTAGTGTGTCACTTATTGAAGGCGTTTGGGTCGAGCGATTTACTTGGTCACGTTAGGCGTCTGGATTTTTTTTCATGATGCGAGTGGCTGCTTGATGACGAAGGGCCCTGCTATAGACGGGTGACTACGTTATTGACGGGTGATGGGCCTGCTCGTCAGCGAGTGCTCTAAGGCATGGGAATTTGATTCGCAGGTGCTTGGTTGAGGAGCGCGTTGCTCATCAATTGGTGTATGTGGCTAACGATGGACGGCGTTGTACGCGAGTAAACGTCGTGCGTGTCGCTTGTTCGAGGATGTGAATTGAGGTGTAGTTTTTATGGCGCGAATGATTGCGTGGTGACAGAGGGCGCTGCTGTAGATGGGTGACTTTGCATTATGGATGTGCGATGGGTTTGCCTTTCGACGGGCGTTCTAAGGCGTGAGAATTTACTACGTCAGTGCATGCTTAAGGTGCGCGTTGCTCTTCGATTGGCGTCGGCGGTTAAGGATAGACAGCAGCGTGTGGAAATCACCGAATTGCTTGACCACGTTAGGCGTGCTGGACGTTTTTCATAGCACGAGTGGTTGCGTGACGGCAGAGGGCGCTAATATAGACGGGTGGTTTTGCATTATGGATGGGTGATAAGTTGGCCTTTCGGCGGATATTCTAAGACGTGAGAATTCACTCCATGGGTGCTTGCTTAAGGGGCGTATTGCTCATCGATTGATGTATGTGGTTAAGGATGAACGGCCGCGTGTGGAAATGACCGATTTGCTTGATCATGCTAGGCGTGCCGGAAGTTTTTATGACGCGAGTGGTTGCATGGTGATGGAGGGCGCTGCCTTAGACGGGTGACTTTGCATTATGTATGGGCGACGGGCTTGCCTTTCGATGGATGCTCTAAGGCATGGGAATTTGCTTCGCGGGTGCTTGGTTAAGGAGCGCGTTGCTCACCGATTGGTGTCTTTGGCTAAGGATAGACGACAGCGTGTGGAAATAAATGATTTGCTCGATCATGTTAGGTGTGCTGGACTTTTTTATGATGCGAGTGGCAGCGTGGTGACGAAGGGCGCTGCTATAGATAGGTTACTTTGCATTATGGATGGGCGACGGGTTTACTTTTCGACGGGTATTCTCAGGCGTTACAATTTGCTCCGTGGGTGCCTGCTTAAGGTGCGCGTTGCTCTTCGATTGGCGTCGGCGGTTAAGGATGGATGGCGTTGTGGGCGAGGAAACGTCACGCGAGTTGGTCGCTGGAAGAAGTAATTTGAGGTATAGGTTTCAGTGGCAGCGGATGTTATGAGCCGTAGAAATTTACTTCATGAACGCTTGGTTAAATTCCCGCGTTGTTCATCAAAGGGTGCATGTTCTTAAGTATGGATAGCTTTATTGGCGATTAGGAATGATTTGCGTCGCTTGTTGGAGGATGTTGATTG
Organism: Odontomyia ornata; assembly: GCA_963969285.1. Lineage (NCBI taxonomy): Eukaryota > Metazoa > Arthropoda > Insecta > Diptera > Stratiomyidae > Odontomyia > Odontomyia ornata. Next base: position 196,867,319 of record OZ017738.1, on the reverse strand, counting down.
GGTTTTAGATTTGCTCGGCGGCGAGTTCTGTTAAGCATGGAAATTGTCCTCGGGGATGCGTGTCATATGTTATTTGGTTTTGCTTGTCAAGAGTAGTGTTTTGTGCTCGTAGACTTATCTATGGATGGCAGTTTTAGGGCATCGAAATCTACAACGTTGAAGAGAAGTGGCACGGCGTACATTGCATGGCAATATGGTTTTGCTTGATGGAGGCGGTTTTTTTTGTTGTGTTGGCTGTGGGCAGCGGGTAACGTGAATCGCGACATTAAGACGTGTTTTCATAAATGTCCATATAAAGATGCGCCTGTTCTAGTTTGCTGATTATTTTTTAACATTGATCGTTTTCAGTTTCTTTTTGCTTGGATACGTCGTTTCTTTGTTTTGTGACTCATTGCTACTGTATATTGTGGCTTTTATCGGTTTCACGTTAATAGTACTTTAAGAATCGTCTACAATTTTTTTTGTTCGGTTCGACTACTATGTTGATTGCTCAAATCTATGGATGCAGTGAAAGAGATCTTAATGTTTGTTGTAATGCGTTCTTGATATTTAGTATAGTATTAAATTTTAGTTTGCTTGTAGCAGCATTTTGCTTGTCTTCATCATCATCACTTATTTCTTAAAGCAGTTTCTATACTTCATTCTCTGATTTTACTATTATGTAGAAGTATGGCACTATATTCATTCGTTTTTTTTTAAATATAGGATGCCCATTGTTTTTGTTCAAAAGTTCTAGTAGTTTCTTCCAAGACGAGTTATTTTTTCAAATAAATGATCTTGTAGTGCATGAGATGGTGATAATTTTGTTCGTACATCATATGATTTGTCCCTTTTGATAAGTGCTTGGGTCTATTTTTTAGATCACTATGTTGACATGTATGTTTTGGGTATCTATTCTAAATTTGAGATTATTTATGGATGTTGTATAGGAAAGATATTACGGTTTATGGCTTCTGGAATGCTACTTTTTCATGGAGTTTATGTATGATGGATGTAGAAACCATCGTGGTGGTCCTAATGAGTAGGAATATGGACACATTTTCATTGATAAATTTTGGGTACGTACTGAAAGGAAGAAGCTAATATAGAAAAAAGAGAATGCGGTAGGTCATTGATATTAGGAGTTTGTTGGTATCATGTTATTCTTTGGTTATGTCCATAATGCATGAAAAAATATTTTTAGTCCTATATGATGGCATTATATGCATGCACTAGATTAAATGAATTTTTATATTTACTTTGAATTACGTGTTGTTATTGTGGGTCTGTAATATTTAATTTAGGTAGTTTCATGAGTTTCAGTATAATATAGAGTAAAACTATTATTTTATGCTTGTCTCATATTCTTCACAGTATGTATAATTTTTCGACATTTCCGGATCTCTTTAGCCATATCTGCATTAGGAACTTAATTTTTTAAGTATGACAATTTTTAATTTGTTATCTCCTTTGGAATGCTTGCATGCATGGATGATGCCATTTAGTTGATACTTTTCGGATGCATATTATCGCTTTATCGCTCATACTTTGTATGCTTGTATTAAGCGTAAAGTCACTTCAGCTATATTCATATACATTTTCAATATTTGTGCATTAAGTAAAATACGTATTTCCTACGTTTTAAATATGCTAGATTTATCATCATAGGGATTGTCGGGTATATTCAAGTATTATTTTCACATAAGTAAAATATATTCTTGTTGAGTTTTTTCTTATCAGAATTTTTTTCTGCTGGATGCTTGGTTGATTTTTTATAGGTTTGAAGAAGATCTAATGGGTTTTTAACATAAAGGGTATGTTTTGGGTTGGCGCACTGCTACGATAGATCACTTAGGCTAATGTTTATGTAAGATAGTTCGGCATAGATAACGATGTGTGGTTGCATATGAGTTTATGGTAGGCTATTTTAGATCGATCTCATCGTATCTTGCATAGACAAGTAGCATATGTTATGAAGTGTTCTTGATAAGGATGGTCGCGAGTCATTGTAGGATGTTAAGAGATGATCATTACTTTCAGGAGGTGTTTGTCTGCTGGTAATTTGATGAACAGATGTACACTTGAGTTGAATAAACTCATGCGGGGTTTTTTTTTGTCCATCGCTAGATATTTTTGAATGGTAGAGTTAAGTGTTTGATATTTGGGAGTATCAGATATGCTAGGAATGTTTAGGTTTTTTTTTTGGTTTGTTGTTTGGGGCATTTGTTTACTTGAACAGTGTTAGATTAGTTGTTAAAATAAAAAGCTTGTGTTTCTTTCTAATAGAAATAATTTATTGAGTAATGCTATTTTTTGTTATATATAAATAAATTTTCATACAATTTACAGGACATCTAATATATGGGTTGATAGATTTATGAATTCTATAGCATATTGAACAATTTTCAAGTGAACTTAACCTAGGTTTATTCAGCTGCACCATTTCTGCATTAGGACCATACAAATGTATAGTAAGTCCTCTCACATCGTTTTTAATGTTTATTGTACAATTTATATAGGAATTCAATATCCTCAGCATATCATTGTAGCTTATGTGCCCTTCACTCTAGTGCAAACTGTTGATGTTTCAATTCCAATATCGTTTTGGTTGTATGTTATGAGAATAGTATGTTCCATAATGAATTATTGATGAGAATTTCTCGATACAAATTGAATAGCAATTATAAACTTTTTCATTCTAACAGCACTGACCACTAGTTGGTTATAGTTTTGTTTGGAGTGTTTATAATACCCGGTGCTATGAATTATTACTTTGTCGTATGTATTCGAGACTGCAGGTATATGTACTGTTTTATGAGAGTAAAAATATTTCTTGTCTCTTGAGCATATGAATGGCAAATGCATGTATCAGTGCCTGATGTTGTATTAGAGTTGGACCATTCACATATTTGGTAGTGTATTCCATGTTTTTTAGATACTTTCTCACCCATTTTATCATATTTAAGCATATAATTCTCGATGCGTATTCGGTGTTCAGGAAAAATGTCATGGTACTCTTCCATGAAGTATAGGATGACCATTGTAACAGATCTTATCGCGTTGAAAGTGTATTAACCTCTGACCTATTAGTTTTCTTGACGTTTGTTGAAAGTGATGGATTTAGGACCACTTTTTGATGAATTTCAAAAACCTCATATGATCCATAGAATAATATGTAGTCTAGTGTTAGAAAAAAAGGTGTGCTACCTTTAAGTTAACATACATTTATGTTGTAGTTTGTACAGTATAGCTAAGATACGGGTCAGTCCCTCAATATTAAACTTCAGTGTTTTATAGACTCAAGAGATTATACTTGATTTCAAAGCCTTTCACAATAATTTGTAGTTTACCAAGTCTCAATTTACAATTTTCTAATGAATAATTCCTTTTAGTGAAGTAAAACATTGTTTATAGGGTTTTTCGTATTTTATTTCATCACATGGAAGATTAGATCATTACATAGTACTGGTATTTCATAAAAAAGCCTAGAAGAGTTTATATTTACAAATGATGTTTGAGTTGGAGTGAAGAAGTCGTTGATATCCAGTTTAAGTACGCTTTTTTCTCTGCATCTTGCACAATATTGGTCATAGTATTCCCTCACACAATCGGTAAGCAAATTGTTGTATTGCATGACAATGTTGAAAAAATCCAACAAGATGAAAAGCGTGAAGAGCTCGGGATGTTTAAGTATTAGTCTCTCTCCTCCAATAGGTATGTAGAAGAGTTCAAGAAGTCCAAGCTGATTTGCAGGGAATTCATCTACTCTATCCTTGAGATCAATGAGGAATTGATGAAGTGAAGTCCATTGACTGTTATCTAACTCCAACTGATTTTGTTCACTGCATTGGAAGATTATTTTCGCTTGAAATGTCAGCGGGTCAAATCCAAGTATTACTTTGCTTTTGTGGAAGCCTTCATCAAGATAGTATGGATAGTTCAGCAAGAGGTTTTTCTCATAGATTCGCTGTTTCTCTCGATTCTTTTTTAGTTTCTTCTCTTTCTTGTTCACTTTTCTGGCTGAAGTAGCCTTATCAGTCTGGCTGGCCTTTTCATGCTTCTGACTGACTGACGAAGTTACTGGATCTGCTCCGTTCATTTTAAATGACTGCTTCTAGTAGTAAAACTAAAGATGTATATTTGTTACACCAGCATATATATTCACTTTTCTGAATTTACGGATGGAGGAGGGGTCAAGTTCAATATATATTGATAATTCTATTGCATAAGTAAACATGTTTAGCCCTTGAATGCTATAATGCTGCTTACTCTCATGGAGTTAAGACTTGAACCACCAAACTAACAGAAAATGACACTTTGCCCCGTATATTCTTTAGAATTTTTAGTAGTACTGCTGGGCTACAATTGATTGCTTCTAGGCTAATTAGCTGTCTTTTTATCTGTTTAACTATCCACTTAGCTGTCGCTTTTGCTGATGAGCTGTCTATCTTATGTGTAATGCTGTATATGTAGCTGTCTTTTAAGCTGATGCCCTGTCTGTTTAGTTGTTATGCTGTCTGCTGAGCAAACCGTTTGGCTGATAAACCCGTCTATTTAGCTGGTAAGTGGTCTATGTAGCTATTTTTTTACCTGATGCCCTGTCTGCTTAGTTGATATGCTATCTCTTGAGCTGTCTATGCTATATTTAGTTGATAAGTTGAGCGTTTGACCTAACGTGCTATCTTCCATTCGGTAAATTTATTTGTTTGTTGGTAATTATTTATCCATAAAAAAATTCTTACTTTCCATACAGTTGCAGTCAGCTTTTTTTACACCTTACTTCAAATGTCATATGCTCATCACGATTTACGTTAGGCCTATTGGTTACCAAGACTGCATGTTGATCATCTTCCAAGTTATTCGTAGGCATACATGGGTCAGACAAGAATATTCACGTCTATGTTGCTGTTCTGGTAAACAAATCTTGAGTAGGAGGAAGCCATTGCTAGTTGCTCGAGAATTAATTGATAGTCTTTCATGCTGATATATTCTTCATAAGATTGAGTCAATACACACTTCTTTTTTCATGTGCATCAGTTTTTCTCTTGACCCCTGTCCATCTTATCTGTAGGAACCCCTTCTGACAGCAATTTGAGTTCACTTTTCCAATCTTTACTTGTCTTCATAGAACTTGCGGTCCGTCATTATTTTTTAAGTAAATAATGCTTGAGACTCTTACCGCCCACAATGATGTTCCGTTGCATTGAAATCATGCTGCAATACTTATGAACTTGTCCAAAATGCTCAAAAATCCCTTGGATCAGCCATTTGAATCATTTTGTAAAGCACAAACTTGTTGAGTAAATCTCTACTTCATGCAAACCATTGCTAGGGCCTTAACATGAGTTAATTTAGCCTGTTGTTTCGTCGATGTATTAAGGGCTTATAGTGAAACTTATTAAGTATATTGAATCATCTTGGTTTCCTCATGTATGATCAACCCTTTATCATTATCCGGGATGTGCAGAAAGATCAATATGTTATGACCGGGACAATTTTTCCCTATCATTGAACAACATTTTTCAATCAAGTATAATCTCATGAGTCTATAAAATACTGAAATTTAATATTGAGGGACTGACCCGTATCTTAGCTGTACTGTACAAACTACAACATAAATGTATGTTAACTTAAAGGTAGCACACCTTTTTTTCTAACACTAGACTACATATTATTCTATGGATCATATGAGGTTTTTGAAATTCATCAAAAAGTGGTCCTAAATCCATCACTTTCAACAAACGTCAAGAAAACTAATAGGTCAGAGGTTAATACACTTTCAACGCGATAAGATCTGTTACAATGGTCATCCTATACTTCATGGAAGAGTACCATGACATTTTTCCTGAACACCGAATACGCATCGAGAATTATATGCTTAAATATGATAAAATGGGTGAGAAAGTATCTAAAAAACATGGAATACACTACCAAATATGTGAATGGTCCAACTCTAATACAACATCAGGCACTGATACATGCATTTGCCATTCATATGCTCAAGAGACAAGAAATATTTTTACTCTCATAAAACAGTACATATACCTGCAGTCTCGAATACATACGACAAAGTAATAATTCATAGCACCGGGTATTATAAACACTCCAAACAAAACTATAACCAACTAGTGGTCAGTGCTGTTAGAATGAAAAAGTTTATAATTGCTATTCAATTTGTATCGAGAAATTCTAGTCAATAATTCATTATGGAACATACTATTCTCATAACATACAACCAAAACGATATTGGAATTGAAACATCAACATTTTGCACTAGAGTGAAGGGCACATAAGCTACAATGATATGCTGAGGATATTGAATTCCTATATAAATTGTACAATAAACATTAAAAACGATGTGAGAGGACTTACTATGCATTTTTATGGTCCTAATGCAGAAATGGTGCAGCTGAATAAACCTAGGTTAAGTTCACTTGAAAATTGTTCAATATGCTATAGAATTCATACATCTATCAACCCATATATCAGATGTCCTGTAAATTGTATGAAAATTTATTTATATATAACAAAAAATAGCATTACTCAATAAATTATTTCTATTAGAAAGAAACACAATCTTTTTATTTTAACAACTAATCTAACACTGTTCAAGTAAACAAATGCCTCAAACAACAAACCAAAAAAAAAAACCTAAACATTCCTAGCATATCTGATACTCCCAAATTTCAAACACTTAACTCTACCATTCAAAAATATCTAGCGATGGACAAAAAAAAAACCCCGCATGAGTTTATTCAACTCAAGTGTACATCTGTTCATCAAATTACCAGCAGACAAACACCTCCTGAAAGTAATGATCATCTCTTAACATCCTACAATGACTCGCGACCATCCTTATCAAGAACACTTCATAACATATGCTACTTGTCGATGCAAGATACGATGAGATCGATCTAAAATGGCCTACCATAAACTCATATGCAACCACACATCGTTATCTATACCGAACTATCTTACATAAACATTAGCCTAAGTGATCTATCGTAGCAGTGCGCCAACCCAAAACATACCCTTTATGTTAAAAACCAATTAGATCTTCTTCAAACCTATAAAAAATCAACCAAGCATCCAGCAGAAAAAAATTCTGATAAGAAAAAACTCAACAAGAATATATTTCACTTATGTGAAAATAATACTTGAATATACCCGACAATCCCTATGATGATAAATCTAGCATATTTAAAACGTAGGAAATACGTATTTTACTTAATGCACAAATATTGAAAATGTATATGAATATAGCTGAAGTGACTTTACGCTTAATACAAGCATACAAAGTATGAGCGATAAAGCGATAATATGCATCCGAAAAGTATCAACTAAATGGCATCATCCATGCATGCAAGCATTCCAAAGGAGATAACAAATTAAAAATTGTCATACTTAAAAAATTAAGTTCCTAATGCAGATATGGCTAAAGAGATCCGAAAATGTCGAAAAATCATACATACTGTGAAGAATATGAGACAAGCATAAAATAATAGTTTTACTCTATATTATACTGAAACTCATCAAACTACCTAAATTAAATATTACAGACCCACAATAACAACACGTAATTCAAAGTAAATATAAAAATTCATTTAATCTAGTGCATGCATATAATGCCATCATATAGGACTAAAAATATTTTTTCATGCATTATGGACATAACCAAAGAATAACATGATACCAACAAACTCCTAATATCAATGACCTACCGCATTCTCTTTTTTCTATATTAGCTTCTTCCTTTCAGTACGTACCCAAAATTTATCAATGAAAATGTGTCCATATTCCTACTCATTAGGACCACCACGATGGTTTCTACATCCATCATACATAAACTCCATGAAAAAGTAGCATTCCAGAAGCCATAAACCGTAATATCTTTCCTATACAACATCCATAAATAATCTCAAATTTAGAATAGATACCCAAAACATACATGTCAACATAGTGATCTAAAAAATAGACCCAAGCACTTATCAAAAGGGACAAATCATATGATGTACGAACAAAATTATCACCATCTCATGCACTACAAGATCATTAATTTGAAAAAATAACTCGTCTTGGAAGAAACTACTAGAACTTTTGAACAAAAACAATGGGCATCCTATATTTAAAAAAAAACGAATGAATATAGTGCCATACTTCTACATAATAGTAAAATCAGAGAATGAAGTATAGAAACTGCTTTAAGAAATAAGTGATGATGATGAAGACAAGCAAAATGCTGCTACAAGCAAACTAAAATTTAATACTATACTAAATATCAAGAACGCATTACAACAAACATTAAGATCTCTTTCACTGCATCCATAGATTTGAGCAATCAACATAGTAGTCCAACCGAACAAAATACATTGTAGACGATTCTTAAAGTACTATTAACATGAAACCGATAAAAGCCACAAAATACAGTAGCAATGAGTCACAAAACAAAGAAACGACGTATCCAAGCAAAAAGAAACTATAAACGATCAATGTTAAAAAATAATCAGCAAACTAGAACAGGCGCATCTTTAAATGGACATTTATGAAAACACGTCTTAATGTCGCGATTCACGTTACCCGCTGCCCACGGCCAACACAACAAAAAAAAACCGCCTCCATCAAGCAAAACCATATTGCAATGCAATGTACGCCGTGCCACTTCTCTTCAACGTTGTAGATTTCGATGCCCTAAAACTGCCATCCATAGATAAGTCTACGAGCACAAAACACTACTCTTGACAAGCAAAACCAAATAACATATGACACGCATCCCCGAGGACAATTTCCATGCTTAACAGAACTCGCCGCCGAGCAAATCTAAAACCCAATCAACATCCTCCAACAAGCGACGCAAATCATTCCTAATCGCCAATAAAGCTATCCATACTTAAGAACATGCACCCTTTGATGAACAACGCGGGAATTTAACCAAGCGTTCATGAAGTAAATTTCTACGGCTCATAACATCCGCTGCCACTGAAACCTATACCTAAAATTACTTCTTCCAGCGAGCAACTCGCGTGACGTTTCCTCGCCCACAACGCCATCCATCCTTAACCGCCGACGCCAATTGAAGAGCAACGCGCACCTTAAGCAAGCACCCACGGAGCAAATTGTAACGCCTTAGAATACCCGTCGAAAAGTAAACCCGTCGCCCATCCATAATGCAAAGTAACCTATCTATAGCAGCGCCCTTCGTCACCACGCTGCCACTCGCATCATAAAAAAGTCCAGCACGCCTAACATGATCGAGCAAATCATTTATTTCCGCACGCTGTCGTCTATGCTTAGCCAAAGACACCAATCGATGAGTAACGCGCTCCTTAACCAAGCACCCGCGAAGCAAATTCCCATGCCTTAGAGCATCCATCGAAAGGCAAGCCCGTCGCCCATACATAATGCAAAGTCACCCGTCTATGGCAGCGCCCTCCATCACCATGCAACTACTTGCGTCATAAAAACTTCCGGCACGCCTAGCATGATCAAGCAAATCGGTCATTTCCACACGCGGCCGTTCATCCTTAACCACATACATCAATCGATGAGCAATACGCCCCTTAAGCAAGCACCCATGGAGTGAATTCTCACGTCTTAGAATATCCGCCGAAAGGCTAACTTATCACCCATCCATAATGCAAAACCACCCATCTATATTAGCGCCCTCTGCCATCACGCAACCACTCGTGCCATGAAAAACGTCCAGCACGCCTAACGTGATCAAGCAAATTGGTGATTGCCACACGCTGCCGTCTATCCTTAACCGCCAACGCCAATCGAACAGCAACGCGCACCTTAAGCATGCACTCACGCAGTAAATTCTCACGCCTTAGAACGCCCGTCGAAAGGCAAACCCATCGCACATCCATAATGCAAAGTCACCCATCTACAGCAGCGCCCTCTGTCACCACGCAATCATTCACGCCATAAAAACTACACCTCAATTCACATCCTCGAACAAGCGACACGCATGACGTTTACTCGCGTACAACGCCGTCCATCGTTAGCCACATACACCAATCGATGAGCAACGCGCTCCTCAACCAAGCACCTGCGAATCAAATTCCCATGCCTTAGAGCACTCGCTGACGAGCAGGCCCATCACCCGTCAATAACGTAGTCACCCGTCTATAGCAGGGCCCTTCGTCATCAAGCAGCCACTCGCATCATAAAAAAAAGTCCAGACGCCTAACGTGACCAAGTAAATCGCTCGACCCAAACGCCTTCAATAAGTGACACACTAAAGGATCTCAAGCCCAGCGAACAACCGCCCAGAGCGCCACCTAGCCAACACCTACACTTACCTGATACATATCCACATACCCTAGACACACACCCTCGCCGCAACCATTCATGACTACCACACCTATTCCGGACTCATACCTTCTTATCTCAGGCATCCACCGATACCACCCTAATATACACACCAATACACCCAAGACACACACATCCACATATCCGAGACACAAACTATTAGTTTCATTCCCGGTCGCTTCAAGCGCCATTAGTTCCAATTTCCGCCACTAGGTGGCGCGCAAAATCAATCTCAATTCGTATGGAAAAAGTGCTCCAGAATCGGTATTCTCTAGCTACTCTAGCCTAAAAAAATAGAAAAAAGAATCAGAGTCTGAATTGAATAGAACAGAAGGTCAGATTTCACTATGTTAAAAGGAAAGCAAACCTGATGCTGTCAAGGACGTTTTACAATAGGCCAGTCAATATAGATTAAACACGCGAAAAAACAAGATTAGACTACAAAATATACAGCCACGTGAATCGTATGGACGAACAACAGATACACTAATAGGTATTCGTTAGAAGAACTGAAGAGTGGAGACCATTGGGGAAACCGAGGAAATGCTGACCTGACTCAGTTGAAGATGGTAGTTCATTGCTGCTTGGATTTCTAAATCGGAAGATGCGGTTAATGGACCAAGACAGTTGCAGGTGCTATTTGCTGGAACCGAAGGCCCAAGAGTGGTTGCAATCCTACAAAGATGGAGAAGAGTAACAAATTCAATCCATTTTATGCAAAAACTCCATGAGTCCAAAACTGTTTTTATCGGATATCTCATATTTTCAAGTTAATAATTTTAACAATGAGTAAATTTTTGCGAACATCAGTGGTCAATCATAATATGCAGGCTAAAAATGAATAAAATCTCATTATCTTTTAAATAAAACAGGTTTTAAATTGATTGCTAAAAAATTTCATTGCTTGGGCTTGAGTATTTTTGAAATGATTGATTCAATTTAAGAAATTGAATAAAACCTGAATGAAAAATTTATTTGTATTACTCGTTTATGCTTTATACAATATCAATATTATTTTTCTCGATTTTGAAGAAAATTTATTCAAAATTTCAATTTAACCCCGTTCTGACTTTCATTGAAGAATTTTTAATGGACGCTCACCAAACAGAAGTCAGTCTGTCCTCTCTTATTGTGCTTCTGAGCCGAATCTTTCTAAGAGTACTAAGCGATCTTTCAACAGTAACCATGGTGGATGGAAAAGTGATTAAAATCAAGAGTGCGTTCCTTGTTGTGGGGAAAAATATATCAGTTTCCTCCAAAAGCGCTGCCACTTATATTTCCTTCTGTTGGTCTACTGATGAATCCTTCTTTTTCTACAGATTATACCACAAATCAAGTTTTGACGAGATTTCGACTAACTGATAAAAATCCAGGAATGATTTTGCATTTTTTTCGAAATCTTTGCAAGTCATTTTCCGCACGGGTGAAGATACGATATATAAACTGCTTTGTGAGCAAATCTGACGTTTAAAGATAAAGTCAGAGTGTCAAGATAAGGCATGAATAAAGATCTTCTCTAGTATTCAATCATAGTTTCAACTGGCTGATTGCTTCCATAGATTCGTTTTCGAGTTCTTTGAGGTATTGATAACTCACTTCCGATACTTTCTGCGATGTCTTTTTTTTAACAATACATCAAAAACATAGTTAATATCTGGTCGATCTTTTGAAATTACTTCGAGTATTTGGCTTATTTATGTACTTCCCATGATCAAATTCATTAGCTTGAAGAACGTTCACGATGGTTTCTTAAATTGGAGAGTATTTCGCAATAATGACAAAGATTAGGATGAAAATTGGTTTAGTAATTGCTGAGTGCAATTGATACACAGACTTTCTTGTAGAATAGCTTATCTCGATCGAGAGATGTTCCAGGGCACAGAATCTTGATACATAGGTTGAAAGGTAAATTCCTGCGGGGTGCTGACTCTCTAAAGAAGGATATGGTATCCTTAACTGCTTTCAATTTTATTTTTAATTTATGGTAATTTACTTGCATCATCAACCACAAAGTTTAGCTTGTGGCTTGAAGAATGGAACAATAAAGCTTTCCTGTACTTTTTCTCGTAGATCGCGTGCACTCTATCTTCTTTTTCAGCCGTCCTGAGGAACCATCAAACCCAAGTCAAGTATGATTCTCAATAGAGGTCATGATCAATCAAAAACCGTTCATTCACGCTAGTGATCGTGAATGTTTCTTAAGATTTCAGCCAACAAATTCTTCTCTGATTTTTTCTTGAATGTCATCATAAAATCTTCATCCGATAGAAAGTTGTTATTTTCTAGCAATATCTACAGTTTCAGCCATAACTGCGTCAAATTTGGCTTTTTTACAATCTTCGAAAATTTTTTCTTTGATTCTCAAATGTAAAATGTGTGAAAAAAACTCCTCCATCTTTTTCTTTTACTCTAAACGACAAATCATGAGTCGCGCAAAATAGGTACGACACAAGAAATAACTGATGAAAGTATTTCTCTGTTTTCCTGTATTAAATTCTGGTGACGACTTTGCAATTGAATATCAATTGGAATGTTTTCAAGTAAAACTTTTGCCACAGCAGTTGAAGTGCTTCCTACAACCTTCATGTTTGTATTTAAACCTCATGTATGGCATTATCTTGTTCGGCCCCAAAACTCCTTTGAGGATTCCTTCAACGGAAGGAAAAAGTGCACATTGTATACAAAGAGCACCTTATAAATGGCTTGAGTACACCAGCCATGGAGCGTGCTGATTTAACTGAAGGCGATTGAATTGTCTTTTCAGATACCCAACATCGGAAGCAAAATTGTAGTTTGCTGGTGGTTCTTTTTTTTTCTGGCAGTTATTTGAAGGCGTGACCTTTATAACGACCGATGTCATGATCATAGTAGCTTTTGAGTACTCCAATTGCCGTGGAGGTCCCTGTGACGGGTGTCTGTAAAGCTGCAGTCACTTCGTCTATAGTTGAATCTAAGGGTGATGCTGAATTCTGCGTATAATTTGCTACTACAATTTCCAGCTTTTTCGGGTTTTTCTTCGTCGAAGGGCACAGAAATTTGCGTAAAAAACCTTTAGAAAAGAGAAAAATAAAAAACTTTTAGAAAAAAAAACTGACTTCAAAATTCCCTAAAAAGGATGTAATAAATTTTATGGAAGCGGTGCCAAATCAATTTCCCCATTTCAACATAAATACTTCCCATATCTGCATCATCACAAAAGAATTCGAGAAAAAACGATATGGCGCCGCTTCCATTAACACTTATTTCATTCTTTTTAGGACATTTTGAAGTCGGTTTTCTTTTTTTTCTAAAAGTTTTTTATTTCACTCTTTTTAGTGGAAATTTTTTTCATTTCAAACCTTTCAAAACTCAGTTTCTTGAATACATTGGACCGTGTATGTTACAATATAATTGTTTACTGAGGTTCAAAAACCTCTACGGCTAAAATCTGCAGCGTTCATAGAAATCGAATTTGGTGCTGATACATTTAATGCATGATCTCATCAACGTCTACCTTGTTTTTGCCTAGCCGACATTTTGATGTCCTGACCTGACCCGGAAGTGCTTTTTTATTATTCAACCTTTTCTACCTTTGTACAGCAGCCATTTTGTTTCAAATGGTTCGACTTTGGATTTTTTATTGTGAGCTTTATCACAAACTTGAATAAATCTTTGTACCAGTTTTGGTACAAACCGGAGCTATACTTTGGTGAGAACAGGAATCACGAGTTTTCATCTAAAACATCCTCTACCCTGTTTTCGCTTGACCAATTCGAATGATGAACAAAACTAGTCAATGTATTTCTGCAAATTTGCCGAATACCGAAGCGAAATTGCGTCCTCCAGGCACAAATTTTGTCTAACACACATACACATATACACAACCACACACACACACAAATATATATATATATATATATATATATATATATATATATATATATATATATATATTGTTACATGTACAAAGAATTCTGCGAGCTACTGTCGCAATTGTTTCCACAACCATTAAGAACATCAACAAAATGAATTTACTCGAAACCACGAGATCCCACCAAGCATGATCAACATTTGGAAGTGAGTCACTGCTCCATTCATTAATCTGCTCAAATATACCAGGTACCTCTCGGCAGAACATTCGCCAATGTACGAGAAATGCATTGAACGGATGGAGACCCTATATAAAGGCGAGCTGAATGATTGGGGAGATCATTCATTACAACTGGGATATACGGATAGTGGAACGCGAAGTAAAGGCGATTGATTGTTTGAGTGCGAAGTGATTTTAAGAAGACAATTGTAAGAGGAATTAATTGACAAGTGAAAGTTAGATTTTAATTAAAATTGTGAAATAGTAAAATAAGTGATTGTGCATTTTTAATCGATTTAATAAACTCTATTAATTTAATTTAAAAGACATTGCGTTTTCACTTTCCCGGAACATCGAAAATTATTGGCCGCGAACCATAACACGCGACAGTGGTGTCGAGAAGTGAGAAAGAAAGTTTTGGAAGTGAAAACGTTTAAACATTTTTAAAGTGCACAACAGGGAAATTTAACTTAGAAACTGGTGAAAAAATAGCCGAACTAATAAAAATGCCAGGAAATTTACATCTAAAAATTGACCAATTGACCATATCGGAGCTCAAGGAGGAATTGGAACAGCGAAATCTGGCCACACAAGGTAAAAAGGCCATACTGATTGCACGCTTGCGTGACGCGTTCGAGTCGGAAGGCAGGTATCTGGATTCGGGTGAGCTCTCAGATGCGGAAAAAGGCGCAGGAGGTGGAGAAGTGGAAACACCAAAATCAAAGGAGCCAGAAAATGCGCTAATGCAAATGTTAATGCTGATGCCATCCAGTCTAACTGCGAAGCGAGAAGAATGAACAATCAGCGAAGCTGGATCAACAAGCGATCGAAATCAAGGCAAATTTTCAAAAACAGTCAACCGAAGTAAAAGAGGAGGTCGGTAGTGTGAACAAACAAATTAAAGGTGTCGAGGAAAAGGTTGACCAGGTCGAGGAAAAGGTTTACCAGTTCGCGGAAAAGGTCAGCAAGGTTGAGGAAAAGGTCAGCCAGGTCGAGGAGACAATCAACCATGGGGTGGAAAACATAAAAAAAGGAATTGGAAGCAGCGAAGGCAGGAGTAACCACCTCACCAGCCTCGCTTATAACCGCAGCACAAAGCACATCCAGAAATGTGAAAGCACCACTATTCGACGGGCAAATGGTCTGGAGCATTTACAAAACCCAGTTTGAAGCTGCTGTAAGGCCAAATCACTGGAATGAGCTGGAACGAGCAACTGCACCGATTCTTGCTCTGAGAGGCCCAGCTGCCGAGCTTTTGCAGACGATCCCCGTGCACTCAAACCCGGCTGCTATATTGAATGCGCTCAATATGCGTTATGGAGATGACCATCTGAAGCAGACTTATCGGTCACAGCCACGGCATCGGGTGCAGAAGTCTGGCGAAACCCTACAGCAGCTAGCCCAAGACATTGAGCGACTAGCACATTTGGCTTACCCAGCTTACGACCCTGAACATCGAGATGATGCAGCGACAGAAGCATTCAACAGCGCACTAGAGGACCAGGAATTGCAACAAGCTGTTCGTTTAGCTCAAAAGTAAACGGTTAAGGACGCATTGGTTTACAGTCTGAACTTTGAGGCAGCGAAAAATGTGACTCGTACCACTGCCTTGGCTCGCGAAGTAGTGGCAGACGAGTGCAGGTGTGAGCGCGTCGAAATTGAGCGAGACCCACATGTAAATGGTGCGCCTAGATGCTGGAATTGCGGAGAGAAGGGGCACCTGCAAAGAGACTGCAAGAAGCGAAAAAAGCTGAGCTATTATCCAGGGTGTGCAGCTAGGAGAAGATCTAGACAGAGTCAGAAGCCCAGAATGGAAACCCTTCAAACGGAGGGGTCGGGAAACATGTAAGAGCCAACTTCGTGGGGCAGAAGTTGACTAGGAGGATCGACGTCCCCAACACCACCATCACTGTATCAAGACTACATCATGGAGAAGCGGACTTATGCCTTCCGTGTCAAGTTGACAGAGAACATTGGACCATAACCATCGACACTCGCGCGACCCGATCGATCATCCGACCAGACCATGTGAGGCAATAACTACTTCGAAAGGGCAGGATTTTCTCACTACGGACAGCTACGGGAGAAACTGCACCTGTCCATGGAGAGGTCAACCTCTAGATACAGTTGGGAGACTTTGCGTTCCGACATAATTTTCTCGTCGCGAACATTATGGATGACTGCATTCTCGGAATGGATTTTCTGCGACTACATGGAATCACGTTGGACTTGGGCAAACGGGTATTGAAATGGCAGAATGTCGAAGGATTGATGGAGGGTCCCAGCGTCCAAATTTCCAAGACTAATGCGGTAGTATGTACCAAAATCTTCCGAGAGCATTGTATTGGCCAAGCTTGATGGTGATTCTGGAGACCACCGATCTTATCTGATAGACCCAACGAAGACGTCCGCATTGCGCAGTTTGATTGTAGGACGAAGCCTTGTAAGATATTTAAGGAACGGATATGTGCCGGTTAGAGTCCTTAACACTGCAGACTCAACCACGAGCATCAAAGCGGGAGAAATCATCGGCAGCCGCCAGCCTGTTTCCACCATCACCTCTTTGGTAGCTACTCACGACCATCATTGGAAAAGGAGCCAAGACACAGACAAAGCTCGAGAATCCAGCCCAAGACATTGAGCGACTAGCACATTTGGCTTACCCAGCTTACGACCCTGAACATCGAGATGATGCAGCGACAGAAGCATTCAACAGCGCACTAGAGGACCAGGAATTGCAACAAGCTGTTCGTTTAGCTCAAAAGTAAACGGTTAAGGACGCATTGGTTTACAGTCTGAACTTTGAGGCAGCGAAAAATGTGACTCGTACCACTGCCTTGGCTCGCGAAGTAGTGGCAGATGAGTGCAGGTGTGAGCGCGTCGAAATTGAGCGAGACCCGCATGTAAATGGTGCGCCTAGATGCTGGAATTGCGGAGAGAAGGGGCACCTGCAAAGAGACTGCAAGAAGCGAAAAAAGCTGAGCTATTATCCAGAGTGTGCAGCTAGGAGAAGATCTAGACAGAGTCAGAAGCCCAGAATGGAAACCCTTTAAACGGAGGGGTCGGGAAACATGTAAGAGCCAACTTCGTGGGGCAGAAGTTGACTAGGAGGATCAACGTCCCCAACACCACCATCACTGTATCAAGACTACATCATGGAGAAGCGGACTTATGCCTTCCGTGTCAAGTTGACGGAGAACATTGGACCATAACCATCGACACTGGCGCGACCCGATCGATCATCCGACCAGACCATGTGAGGCAATAACTACTTCGAAAGGGCAGGATTTTCTCACTACGGACAGCTACGGGAGAAACTGCACCTGTCCATGGAGAGGTCAACCTCTACATACAGTTGGGAGACTTTGCGTTCCGACATAATTTTCTCGTCGCGAACATTATGGATGACTGCATTCTCGGAATGGATTTTCTGCGACTACATGGAATCACCTTGGACTTGGGAAAACGGGTATTGAAATGGCAGAATGTCGAAAGATTGATGGAGGGTCCCAGCGTCCAAATTTCCAAGACTAATGCGGTAGTATGTACCAAAATTTTCGGAGAGCATTGTATGGGCCAAGCTTGATGGTGATTCTGGAGACCACCGATCTTATCTGATAGACCCAACGAAGACGTCCGCATTGCGCAGTTTGATTGTAGGACGAAGCCTTGTAAGATCTTTAAGGAACGGATATGTGCCGGTTAGAGTCCTTAACACTGCAGACTCAACCACGAGCATCAAAGCGGGAGAAATCATCGGCAGCCGCCAGCCTGTTTCCACCATCACCTCTTTGGTAGCTACTCACGACCATCATTGGAAAAGGAGCCAAGACACAGACAAAGCTCGAGAATCCACGTCTGCAATATTGAAGCAAGTCAAATTGCCGGTGCAGCTATTCAAACGAGCCTCTGATCTGGTCACCAAGTACAGTGACATCTTCTCAATAAGCCCGGATGACCGAGGCCGAACGAGTCTGGTAACTCACGTCATAGATACACAGGGAGCCAAGCTGATTCGACGAGCACCGAAACGTCTCCCTATAGCCAAACAAGGAGAAGTGAGCGCGCTGATCTCGGACATGGAAAAACAAGGCGTTATTGAACCTTCTGTCAGTCCATGGGCCACGCCTGTAGTTCTAGTTAAGAAAAAGGATGGTAGCACTCGCTTTTGTGTCGACGATAGGCAGCTAAACGACGTCAGTAAGAAAGATAGTTACCCACTCCCACGCATCGACACTTTAGCCGACGCAAAATAGTTTTCTACACTCGATCTCAAGAGTGGCTACTGGCAGGTAGAAATTGACAAGAAGGGCCGAGAGAAGACCGCATTTTCAGTTGGGACCGGATTGTGGCAATTTGTGGTGATGCCATTTGCGCTTTGCAATGCTTCAGCCACTTTCGAACGCCTGATGGAATACGTGCTATGAGACCTGACCTGGAAGACCCGCTTGGTGTACCTATATGACATCATTGGTACCGGGAGAACGCTCGAAGATTATGTGCGGAACTTAGAAGAGGTTTTCTCCCGATTGCGACTGGCAAATTTGAAACTTAGTCCCGACAAGTGTTCCCTTTTCGCAGCTGAAGTAAAATACCTGGGACACGTCGTATCAGCAGAAGGGGTCAAAACAGACCAACACCAAACAACAAGCGCCAACTACGAAGTTTTCTGGGTCTGGTGACGTACTTTCGAAGATTTTTCAAAGACTTTGCCAAAATAGCTAAGTGTCTCCATCAGCTTACCGAGAAAAATCGTCCGTATGTCTGGAATGAACAATGCCAGGTAGCCTTTGAAACCTTGAAGGAGAAGGTGTGTGAATCACCCGTGCTGGCATATCCGAAACCCGGAAAAATGTTTGTAGTTGACACCGATGCGAGCAACGATGGTATTGGAGCTGTACTCTCCCAGCAGATCAATGGCGAAGAAAGAGTCCTCTGGTATTATAGTCGAGTTCTTTCAAAAAGTGAGAGGAACTACTGCGTGACCAGGAAGGAGCTATTGGCTAGAATAGAGGCCACGAGGCAGTTCCACAAGTACCTATATGGCCAGAAATTTGTGCTTCGAACGGACCATGCATCGTTGAGATGGCTGCTCAGCTTCAAAAGCCCCGAGGGACAAGTTGCGAGTTGGATCAATAGATTGCAGTCATACGACTATGAAATTGTTCATCGGAGGGGCGGAGTTCATGGAAATGATGACGCCCTCTCCCGCCGTACATGTCCAGCTTACTGCAAGCATTGCTGACGAATTGAAGAAAAGGAACCAACCGTTGATCTGCGATTGATAGCGGCCGAATTCGATGAAGGTTGTCATCCGAGGAGATTCGAAATGCCCAGTTAGCCGATGAAGACATCGGACCATTGCTCGTATGGAAGGAGATGACTGGGCAAACTGAGTGGAAAGACGTTTCAATGCATGGCGCAACCCTGAAAAGCTATTGGGCACAATGGAACTCCCTTCAGGTGGAGGGTGGTGTACTCAAGCGGAAATGGGAAACGGCGGATGGCAGCTCCTACAGGATGCAAACTATACCACCCAAAAGCCGAATCCACGATGTGGTTAAGGAAATGCACGAAGGATCCTCGGGAGGCCACCTTGGTGTTAACAAGACCTTAGAGAAATTGCGGGAAAGGTTCTACTGGCTCCACGCTCGAGAAGACGTAGAGGAGTGGTGTCGCAGATGCACAATTTGCGCTTCCGTCAAAGGCCCAAAGCGACGACTGAGAGGACAAATGCAAACCTACAACGTGGGGTTACCGTTTGAAAGGATTGCTGTTGACATCGCAGGACCCTTTCCTGAATTCGAATGGGAAAATCGATACACGCTGGTTGTGGCCGATTATTTCAGCAAGTGACTCGAACAGCTAGTGTTGAATTGGGTCAGTAGGTGCGGCGGACCTTGTGAGCTACATTCGGATCAAGGTAGAAACTTCGAATCACTAGTTTTTAGCGAAATGTGCGAACTGCTGGGAATACAACACCGCTGCATCCCCAATCCAATAGAATGGTTGAACGTTTCAACGGCACGCTCAATAAACATCTGGTCAAAATGATTGACGAGATCCAAAGGGACTGGGACCGACATTTCCCATTATTTTTGATGGCGTACAGAGCTGCCGAACATGCATCGATGGGTCAAGCCCCAGCCAAAGTCATTTCTGGAAAGACTATCCATCTGCCAGCTGAAATAAAGTTCGAAACACCCCCTGAAAAACCCCAAACGATCTCGGAGTACGCAAGTGAGCTAAGGCAACGGTTGAACCAGATACATCGGACAGTGCGAAAACACCTCGAATCGGCTACTGACCGCATGAAGACCAGGTATGATCTAAAGGCAAATTCTACTGGCTTCCAGCAAGATGACTTGGTGTATCTATATAACCCGCAACGGTGAAAGGGTAGGTCTCCAAAGTTGCAACATAATTTGGAGGGACCATGCCGAGTTACAAAGCGAATCAACGTCGTCGTATACCGAATACAGGAACATCGTAAGCCAAGAGCCAAAATGAGCTTGACTACAACTAGCGACACATCTTTTTGGGGCGAAAAGGACTGAGGTGGGGGCAGTGTTACATGTACAAAGAATTCTGCGAGCTACTGTCGCAATTGTTTCCACAACCATTAAGAACATCAACAAAATGAATTTACTCGAAACCACGAGAACCCACCAAGCATGATCAACATTTGGAAGTGAGTCACTGCTCCATTCATTAATCTGCTCGAATATACCAGGTACCTTTCGGCAGAACGTTTGCCAATGTACGAGAAATACATTGAATGGATGGAGACCCTTTGTAAAGGCGAGCTGAATGAATGGGGGGATCATTCATTACAACTGCGATAGAAAATTGCGATATAAAGATAGTGGAACGCGAAGTAAAGGCGATTGATTGTTTGAGTGCGAAGTGATTTTAAGAAGACAGTTGTACGAGGAGTTAATTGACAAGTGAAAGTTAGATTTAAATTAAAATTGTTAACTAGTAAAATAAGTGATTGTGTTTTTTTAATCGATTTAATAAACTCTATTAATTTAATTTAAAAGACATTGCGTTTTCACTTTCCCGGAACATCAAAAATTGTTGGCCGCGAACCATAACAATAGTGTCTTGCTTGCATCCCACAGTGTTTTTTTCCGGGTTTATATCTTGGCTTTCTGTTTGCCAAATTCTTTTACAGGCACTTCATTATTGATATCATCTCGACCTGCCATCTAGTTTTTGTGACAGTGTTCTTACCTTGTGTCTGTAGTTATAGCACATCTTATTAGTGATGAAACTTTTTATCATAGTTTTAAACCGCGAGATTCCCCTTTGCCGCTAGCAGGGGCACCTACGGGGTAATAGCGTCATTTTCTACTTGACTTTCTACTTGACTTTCTTATCATTCATCATTTTAAAATTGATATTAAAATAAATAAAAACATTGCAAATAACGTTCGGTTATCGCGAACATTCAATAAAAAGTTACGAACAAAGAATTTTATCATTCACGCCAACTAATTCGCCACACGTCATGACCCTCTGCGTCGCGCGTACTTGTGTTAATAAAGCCAACAAATTGGCTTTGGTATCCTGCTATGGATTTTACGGTTTGTCGTTGCACGCGAAATGCGTTAGCCTACCAGGACCCATCGCTGACAATATCATGAAGGCAGACTCTGGAGTGTATCGGTACTGCGGATCATGCCGTAAGTACACCATTATCACTTCCGTTAGTAGATTACGTAGGGCTGAATGCACCATTGCAACCATCTCATCGTCGTTCAACAATATGAAAGAAAAATTGGATAGTGCGCATATAGAAATTGCTTCGCTTTTGAAAACTGTCGATATAAACCACCCGCCCACACAGCCTTCTCATACTGGTGGCACGTCTCTCTTGGAAGCAGCAGATGTAACATTGCCTTTAACTTCGACCAGTCCCTCTTGGCTGGTCCCAAACAACATTTTGCCGAGTACCACAGATAGGAAGGATGGCCTCATCATTAGCATCCCCACATCTCCAGCAGCGGATGATACTACTAAGGAAAGAAGCATGGTCTCTCTCAGTCCATATATTCAACAAATCCAAACTACGAGCATGGCGAACAATCGGAATGCACGACTGAACACCTCACCGAATGGATTAACATCGAACAGGACCTCTCCCATTGGCATTTATTCTGAACCGATAGAAACCACCTCTCGTTTGTGCGGTCAGTATCCCCAGCGAACTGCAGACCCCCTACTTCCACTGGCCCTGTCAAGTCACAGTATTGCCCAGGATGTTGCTGCTATACAAGCCATACATTCGCACATGCAGCCTAACGGAGTAGCGGCAAATGTTACTGAACGAGTCTTTACGCAGTCAATGCCGAATTGTATACAATCGGATCTCTCCTCTTGGGTTGTTTCTCCTCCACTTCAACTACTGGTTTCCCATCTTGCTTTAGACACGCCTACTGAGGAGCTGAAAAAATACATTATATCTAAGCTGGCCTTCACTCCGCAGCTATTAGATTGCATTAAACTAACACGCGAAAATCAACTGAACCGAGTAATTGCCTCGTTTAAAATTACAATCCCGGCGGAGTTACAGCTTATGCTTAAACCAGAATTTTGGCCGCGAGGTTTTTTTGTAAAACGTTTCGGACGTTCATCGCGTAAAAATTTTCGTACAACCAGCAGATCACAACCAAGAATTTAAAACAAAAATGTAAAAGCAGCGCCATAAACGTATACTATCAAAACGTCCGTGGTCTGAGGACCAAGCAAGAATCCATAAAACTTGCTTCTGTTCTTGCCAACGACGATGTAATATGCTTGACTGAAACCTGGCTTACCGACGAGATTGCGGACAATGAAATCTTCTCTCACCATACTGTATCTCTCACCATACTGTATTTAGGAAGGACCGAGATCGGATCACTACCGGTAAATCTGATGGTGGTGGTGTGCTCATTGCCGTAAATCCTCTATTGAATGGTATCTTCTGCACGGAATTATCCTTGTCACCGCCGGTTGAAGGCGTGGCAGTCCGCATTTACCTTCAAAACTTTCCACTTTTTATTGCAAGCATTTACGTTCCCTGCAACTCTCCCTTAACAACTTTTCAAATCCTTTTCAGCGAATTAAGTAACTTTATAAACAACGCCAAATCTTCCGCCCAGTTTCTCATCTGCGGAGACTTCAATGTGCCCTCTGTCCACTGGGATATTGAGACCGGCACTCCATCATCTTGCAATGACTTCTCTATTGCGATTTCCGCATTTCTGTCTCTTTGCTCCCTCTCCCAATTTAATACTATAAAAAACACTTCCAACCGTATTTTGGATCTGATTCTTTCGAGTAATCCCCATACTGCAGACACTGTCTTCCCCACCTCTTCCCCTTATGTTACCCCTGATCCCCACCATCCACCTTTAGAATGACGTCTATTAATAGAATTGCCACGTACAAAGAAACGAACAAACCCATCTCGCTTTAATTTCTTTAAAGCTAGTTACGAAGGCTTAGCATCTGAACTTATGGCCGTGAACTGGCACGCAGTTCTGGACCATACTGATCCAAATGGTGCTGTTCAGATGTTTTACTCACTCCTCCATAATATAATTCCTTTACACACACCAATCTCTCGTTCTTCAGGTAATAAATGGTCGCCCTGGTTTACCAAAGATGTTGCCTAGGCAGTACGATTGAAAGACGCAGCCCGCAAACGCTACCAACGTTCACGATCAGACATTGACCTTTCTGTGTTCCGTCAACTTCGGGCGATTACCAAAAAAGTAACTTCGCGAGCAATGCTCGCTCACTTCAAGTCCATAGAAACTACCTTCCTAACTAACAATCCCAAATCCTTTTGGTTCTATGTCCACTCCTTAAAATCATCCCACAGCTCTGTTAGTTCTTTATCATATCAGAACAATACTGCCATCAATGAGCAGGCCATGTGTGACTTGTTTGCTGACTTTTTTTCTTCAGTCTATATCTCATCCTCTCCCTCAATCGCCACCAACTCTAGGGCTTCCCTGAACAAGTTAAGTGTTTTTTCTACGTGCCCTTCTGAAGTTGCTGCTGTAATCGCGTCGCTAAACGCTAGCAGCGCTGTTGGTCCGGACGGGATCCCGAACGTTTTCATCAAATCGCTCGCTTCTTCCTTGAGTGTCCCACTTGCCCTTATCTTTAATACGAGTCTAGCAACAGGGATTTTCCCAGACACCTAGAAGCAAGCCAACATTCTCCCTATCCATAAGGCAGGAATCCGCTTCTCTGCTCATAATTATCGACCCATTTCTCTGTTATCCTGCTTTGGCAAAATCCTAGAACGTATTGTGCATTTGAGAATTTATGATGCTTTACGGCTAAATTTCTCCAATAGGCAACATGGTTTCATAAACGGGCGTTCCACTGTAACCAATTTACTTGAAATTACAGATACTATTGCCTCTGCACGTGACTCAGGTGGTCAAGTGGATGTGATTTACACAGATTTCGCTAAAGCATTTGATAGCGTAGATCACAACATTCTGATTGCAAAACTCCAACAATTTGGCATTAGTGGCCCCCTCTTGGCATGGCTGGACTCGTTTTTCAAAAATGGATCCTGTACGGTGATCTGGGGTAGACAAACTTCATATTCTTTCAGTCCCACTTCTGGCATTCCACAAGGTTCTATTCTAAGTCCTCTCCTCTTCAATCTATTCATTGATGATCTCCCGTCTATTTTTACTTCTAAATCCCTATTATATGCGGACGACCTAACAAATTTTACAGTCATCAGCTCAAATCAAGATTGCCTGGACATTCAAAATGACTTAGACCTCTTAAACTCATGGTGTCAAAATAATCGACTCACTCTTAACATCTCTAAATGTTATTGGATGTGCTTTTCCAGGAAAGCAAATCGCATTCCTTTCGCTTACTCACTCGACCACTCAGTGCTTGTTTGCGTCGATAGGTTTAAGGATTTAGGCGTAACGTTTGACCCCCATCTGAAGTTCGACATCCGCATACCTCTAATGACATCTAACGCCTCTAGAGTTGCAGGCTTTGTTTTACGCTCTTCTCATAAATATTTCAGTATTTAAACCGGAATACGTTGTTCTCTATGGTTGTGCGCCCGATTCTAGAATATGCATGTCAGGTGTGGTCAGCGCACCTAATTTATCTCTCAGATGCAGTGGAATCTGTCCAGCGAAAATTCACACGCACGCTCCTCTTCAAGCATAAGGTTCTGTATCGTCCTTACAATGACCGCCTGAGTTTCCTGTAAATGCCTTCGCTTCAAGCGAGGAGGCTCTTCCTCGACCAATGCTTTCTCTTTAAACTTGCCAGTGGTTTACTTTCATCTAACCTAATCAACGCGATAAGCACACGCCCACTTTCCCGAACCAGATCCTTTCAGTACTATGTAGTACCGTACGCTAGAACAGAAACGTATCGTCAATTTCCGTTAGTTCGAATGGTTAGAGATCATCATCATCTCCAGCTTGGTCCTCCTTTAGACTCGATTGCGAGCTTCAAATTAAAGCTGCGGAGAATACTCTGCCATCTAGAAATTTAATTCTTTTTGTCTTTTTATAATGCAAGTATCTCTTTTTCCTTGAAATGTGCTTAATTTTTATGGATTTTGTCTTTTTAAAGTTCTTTTTAGGGTTTTGTACTGAAATACCAAACCCTATTGCAATCACGACCTGTGTCCGTCTGTCCGTCCGTCCGTCCGTCCGTCTGTATGTCACAGCACTTTTTCTCCGAAACTATAGAGGCTACAGCCATGAAACTTTGTGAAAAGGTCAGAAGTGGTGACCTCTTGAAAGTTCAAGGGTGGAAAAATTTTTCAAAGGGGTTTAAGGGGGGTCTCCCCGTATAGGGAGGTGACCCCTCAAAAAAAAATGTTCACCATTGGTAGTCGAGTAGGGTGTCATTGGAAAGGTCTCAATGAGATCTTTTCAAAACAAGTCTTAAAATTGCCTTCTGAATACCGAGGGGGGCAGGGGAAGGGGAAATGTACGAACTTTTCGCGTACCCCCCCCTCGCGATTGGAAACCTTCCATCCGAAAAATCATGAATGTAGGCCTTTATGA
Organism: Odontomyia ornata; assembly: GCA_963969285.1. Lineage (NCBI taxonomy): Eukaryota > Metazoa > Arthropoda > Insecta > Diptera > Stratiomyidae > Odontomyia > Odontomyia ornata. Next base: position 196,840,898 of record OZ017738.1, on the reverse strand, counting down.
GTACAATAACAACAAATACATGAGAAGTCGAAATTCACTCAACTTTGTTAGTAATAGTATGATTTATCGATTTTATGTTTTCTTGAATAAAATCCAAACGGTACCCTTAAATTCAATAAAATTTAGCACACAGATGACTTTCTATAAGATTGATCTTTTCTGAAAGCTTCATAAAGATTGAATAGTATTTAATGAAGTTATAGCGATTTGAATTTTCCTGTATTACTATGGAACAATATGCCCTGTATTACTATGGGAACATATGGCTATGGAGCCATATGCGCTTTTTATCGATTTAGACACTACAGCTTTGGTAGGATTAGCATGAAAATTTCAGGAATGATAGGTATCATGAAAATGAGTACATACAATTGAAACAAGTCAAAGAGGCAGGAGAGAGCTCCTAGCAAAAGGGCTTTGTAACCATTCTAGGATTCGAAAAAATAGGCCATAAATCGATGATTACAGTACAGAGGAGTGGGCCCTGAAAAAAATTTCATGAAAGGTAGCCGATATGAATATCAACTGAAAGTTCCCTATTAGAGCTTTTCAAAACAGTTCTTAAACTGACAGTTTTCGCTTCAGTGGGGGCACAGGAGGGGGGGTGCAAATACATGAAAAATGTGTTTCTAAAAAATCTGGAAAAATTATCAAGGGAGATATCTATGGGTATAAGTAAAACAAATACTTCAGAAGTCACAATTCTTTCAACTTTGTTAATAATAGTATGATCCTCGAATTTCACATTTTCTCCAATAAAATCGTCTTTGACATGTTTCTTGATTTTATTCGTTACTGGTTACTGTATTTTGTAAGTTGTGTACAAAACCCTTCTGACATGAGCATAGGTCTGTCTACCCAACTTGTTTCTTATTAAGAAACTACCTTGTAATTGGAAGGATTTCATTCTGTAAGATAGTTTTGTAAATAAATAAATAAATACCACGCGACAATATATATATATATATATATATATATATATATATATATATATATATATATATATATATATATATATATATATATATATATATATATATATATATATATATATATATATATATATATATATATATCTATATTTATCCATATAGAGATATATATATATATATATATATATATATATATATATATATATATATATATATATATTGTTTATATATATATATATATATATATATATATATATATATATATATATATATATATATATATATATATATATATATATATATATATATATATATATATACGAGGTGTGTTCAAAAAGTATCACGAATTTTGAATTTTCGCGGGTTACGTATATTCGAATTTCGATTTTTTTGTGGCGTTATGTTGGTACTCATGTCTGTCACTTCTGCCGACAAGCTCGGCCATTTTGAATGTTCACTTGATTGGTGATAGCTGCTTTACTTGCACGTGTTTTCAATCGTCTTCGATTTTTACTTATTCAAAAAAATGGATCAAAGAACGTGTATCAAATTTTGTGTGAAAAACGAAATTAAGTGCGCGGATGCATTCCGAATGTTGTCTGTGGCATACGGAGAAGCTACCTTAGACCGAAGCAACGTTTATCGGTGGTACAAAATGTTTTTAGAAGGCCGAGAAGATGTGAACGACGAAGAGCGTGCCGGACGCCCGAGCACTTCAACAACAGACGAAAAAATTAATGAAGTGTAGAAAATGGTATTGGCCAATCGTCGAATCACCGTTAGAGAAGTTGTTGAGGACCTAAACATATCAATTGGCTCGTGCCATTCGATTTTTATCAACGATTTGGGCATGAGACGGGTCGCCGCGAAATTCGTACCAAAATTGCTCAATTGCGACCAAAAACGGCAACGCATGAACATTGCTAGTGAGATGTTAAACTCTGTCCGCGACGAACCAAATTTGCTCCAGAGGGTTATAACTGGTGACGAATTGTGGGTTTATGGTTATGACGTGGAAACCAAAGCTCAATCATCTCAATGGAAGCTGCCGCATGAACCAAGACCGAAAAAAGCGCGCCAAGTTCGGTCGAATGTGAAAGTTTTGCTGACAGTTTTCTTCGATTGCAGAGGAGTGGTGCATCATGAGTTCTTGCCACAGGGAAGAACGGTCAATAAGGAATATTACCTGCAAGTTATGCGCAATTTGCGCGAAGCAATCCGCCAGAAACGCCCGGATTTGTGGGAGAACAAAAATTGGCTTTTGCACCACGATAACGCCCCTGCTCACACATCGTTGCTTGTGCGTGACTTTTTGGCCAAAAACAACACAATAAAGATGCCGCAGCCACCGTATTCCCCAGATCTGGCCCCTTGTGACTTTTTTTGTTTCCTAAACTGAAGAGGCCCATGAAAGGACGACGTTACGCTACGCTTGACGAGATAAAGACGGCATCGAGGGAGGAGCTGAACAAGATTAAAAAAAATGATTTTTTGAAGTGCTTCGAAGATTGGAAAAACCGTTGTCACAAGTGTATAATATCTCATGGGGATTACTTTGAAGGGGACAAAATAGATATTCATGAATAAATAAATAATTTTTGAAAAGAAACAAAATTCTTGATATTTTTTGAACACACCTCGTATATATATATATATATATATATATATATATATATATATATATATATATATATATATATATATATATATATATATATTGTTTATATATATATATATATATATACGAGTATATATATATATTGTTTATATATTATATATATATGTGTGTATATATATATATATATATATATATATATATATATATACGGGGTGTGTTCAAAAAATATCGCGGCTTTTATTTTTTTTCAAAAATTATTTATTTATTCATGAATATCTATTTTGTCCCCTTCAAAGTAATCCCCATGAGATATTATACACTTGTGCCAACGGTTTTTCCAATCTTCGAAGCACTTCAAAAAATCATTTTTTTTAATCTTGTTCAGCTCCTCCTTCGATGCCGTCTTTATCTCGTCAAGCGTAGCGTAACGTCGTCCTTTCATGGGCCTCTTCAGTTTAGGAAACAAGGAAAAGTCACAGGGGGCCAGATCTGGGGAGTACGGTGGCCGCGGCATCATTAGTGTGTTGGTTTTGTCCAAAAAGTCGCGCACAAGCAACGATGTGTGAGCAGGGGCGTTATCGTGGTGGAAAAGCCAATTTTTGTTCTCCCACAAATCTGGGCGGTTCTGACGGATTGCTTCGCGCAGATTGCGCATAACTTGCAGGTAATATTCCTTATTGACCGTTCTTCCCTGTGGCAAGAACTCATGATGCACCACGCCCCTGCAATCGAAGAAAACTGTCAGCAAAACTTTCACATTCGACCGAACTTGGCGCGCTTTTTTCGGTCTTGGTTCCATTGCTTCCATTGAGATGATTGAGCTTTGGTTTCCACGTCATAACCATAAACCCACGATTCGTCACCAGTTATGACCCTCTGGAGCAAATTTGGTTCGTCGCGGACAGAGTTTAACATCTCATTAGCAATGTTCATGCGTTGCTGTTTTTGGTCGCAATTGAGCAATTTTGGTACGAATTTCGCGGCGACCCGTCTCATGCCCAAATCGTTGATAAAAATCGAATGGCATGAGCCAATCGATATGTTTAGGTCCTCAGGAACTTCTCTAACGGTGATTCGACGATTGGCCAATACCATTTTCTCCACTTCATTAATTTTTTCGTCTGTTGTTGAAGTGCTCGGGCGTCCGGCACGCTCTTCGTCGTTCACATCTTCTCGGCCTTCTAAAAACATTTTGTACCACCGCTAAACGTTGCTTCGGTCCAAGGTAGCTTCTCCGTATGCCACAGTCAACATTCGGAATGCATCCGCGCACTTAATTTCGTTTTTCACACAAAATTTGATACACGTTCTTTGATCCATTTTTTTGAATAAGTAAAAATCGAAGACGATTGAAAACACGTGCAAGTAAAGCAGCTATCACCAATTAAGTGAACTTTCAAAATGGCCGAGCTTGTCGGCATAAGTGACAGACATGAGTACCAACATAACGACACAAACAAATCGAAATGCGAATATACGTAACCCGCGAAAATTCAAAATTCGTGATACTTTTTGAACACACCTCGTATATATATATATATATATATATATATATATATATATATATATATATATATATATATATATATATATATATATATATGTATATATATGCATATATATATATTTATATTTATATATATATATATATATATATATATATATATATATATATATATATATATATTTGTGTGTGTGTGTGTGCATATATATATATATATATATATATATATATATATGTATATATATATATATATATATCTATATATATATATATATATATATATATATATATATATATATATATATATATATATATATATATCTATATATATATATATATATATATATATATATATATATATATATATATATATATATATATATGCATTCATCTATAAAAAGGGTGATTCATAACAAGTGTACACATTTTTGTCGAAAAAAACATAGTTTTTGTGAAGATTGAGTTTATTTTTTATGAAAATTTGGTCCCTTACAATTAAATATCGAACATTATTTTGGGCATATGTGCACCTAGTGCTGCTCAAACGATGATTGTAATTTTCGATTACATTTTCGCAAATTTCTGGCGTTATTAGGCGTATGTTGGCTCGAATATTGTTTTTTAATGCTTCTGTAGTTTGGGGAGCATCGGCGTAAACACGATCCTTCAGAAATCCCCAAAGGAAGAAGTCACAACGAGTCAAATCACACGATCTCGCCGGCCAATTTATGGGTGGACCAAAAAATTCACGTAGAGGGCGAAATGTTTGCACTGGCGATTCATTATTTTTGTAAAAAGTTTTAACAATGATGAAACGTTTGGCTGATGTCTATGACGCCATAGTTTAAATTGTAAAAGACCAAACTGTCATAATCTATCAATATATGTCCTGACTTGCTGCTCAGCACATTCAACGCTTGCCTACGGAACGGGGTTTTCCCGGTACGATGGAAGGTGGCGAGGCTCGTGCTGATCAGCAGGGGGAAGGGAAATCCCGAATCGCCGTCTGCATACCGTCCGTTATGTACGCTAGACACGGCTGGGAAAGTGCTAGAGAAACTCATCAAGGGGAGGCTCACTGAAGCGATTCGTGCTGCTGGGGACCTATCTCCTCGGCAGTATGGCTATAGAGCAGGACGTTCTACCATTGATGCGATTGCAGAGGTGGTGAACGCGGTCCAAAAGGCAGAGGCATATAGTCGCACCAAGCGACGGATCGTCCTGTTAGTGACACTCGACGTCAGGAATGCCTTCAACTCTGATAGATGGGTGGATACTCTAGACACGCTGGAAAACTCTTTTCAAGTTCCAGAATATCTAATGCGGCTTTTGAGGAACTACCTGAAGGACCGAAGCCTGCTCTACGACACGACACAGGGCCAACGAAGGATGGAAATTACATCGGGTGTTGCCCAGGGATCTATCCTTGGTCCGGACCTGTGGAACGTGTCTTACGACGGGCTACTGAGACTTGAGATGCCAGATGAGTCGCGCTTGGTCGGCTATGCGGATGATGTTGCGGCTCTGGTCGCTTGGCGCACCGTCGAACAAGTGCAACTTGGGCTAGGTATGCTAATGCGCCGAGTGAGGGACTGGATGACTGCTCGCAGGCTGAGTTTAGCACTGGAGAAAACCGAAGTGGTCATCTTGACAAAAAAGAGAATCCCTAGAGTGAGGATGATCAGTATTGGAGATATACAAATTGAATCAAAGCCAGCGGTGAAGTACCTGGGGCTACTGATCGACTCGAAGATGAGTTTCTCTGAGCAAATCAGGGCAAGGGCTGAGAAGGCTACTTCGGGAATATCGGCCCTGAGTCGACTTATGGCCAACGTAGGGGGACCCAGTCCATCAAGAAGACGCCTCTTGATGAGTGCTGTAGGGTCAGTGCTACTGTACGGAGCAGAGGTATGGGGCGACGCTACAAGCAAGGAGGTATACCGAAAACGTTTGGCATAGGTACAGAGAAGAGGAGCACTGAGAATTGCATCTTCGTGTCCAACAGTCTCCGACTCGGTGGTGAGAGTGATTGCAGGCGTGATTCCTGTTGCCCTCCTTGCTACAGAGCGCCGCGCTATT
>OZ017738.1:196799765-196829765 GCA_963969285.1 Odontomyia ornata | reverse complement strand
CTTGCTCTAAGAGGCCCAGCTGCGGAGCTCTTGCAGACGATCCCCGTTGATTTACACTCAAACCCGGCTACTATATTGAATGCGCTCGACATGCGTTATGGAGGCGACCATCTGAAGCCGATTTATCGGGTACAGCTACGGAATCGGATGCAGAAGTCTGGCGAAACCTTACAGCAGCAAGCCCAAGACATTGAGCGACTAGCACTTTTGGCTTACCCAGCGTACGACTCAGAACATCGAGATGACGCAGCAACAGAAGCATTCATCAGCGCCTTTTTTTTTGTGGTAGGGAGGTGAAAGCATTTATGCCCGCCGAGTCTGGCAGTGTGGGACTCCCATGGAGGATACCTTTGGACTACCCACTAAACACCTCCCCTGTCAATCTGAGAACCTAGCCTGGAACCGTTTGACACATTACTTCGGGCCAGGTCTCGTTTTGTTACGCCGTGGGGCGCCTTCAAGCTGGGGAGTCCCTTTCCTAGCGGGAGGGGAGAGGGGAAGAGGAATTGCCAGAAGAGCGATCCCCCAGCCCCAGTGCCTTCGGCTGCTATGAGTCCCTTTTATATTTTAGGACTGCCCGAGCATAATGTGCCACCTGGTTCCATTTGTCAACCGATTCGAGCATCACCGCAACTATATTATCCGGGGTGAGCTCTCCCGTCTCCCTGTAGAGTTCCCTTCGCAGCCTGGCCCATTTGGTACACGCAAAAAATGTGTGGCAGGCATTTTCCTCCTCTCCTGGGCAAAACCGACAATCGGGAGACCGTGACTTACCGATCTTGTGCAGGTAAGACTGAAAACACCCGTACCCGCTCAAAAGCTGGGTCAGATAGAAGTCAGTCTCACCATGCCTTCGATTTAGCCACGGTCTCACATCCGGGATGAGGCGCGCATTCCACCTTCCCTTCGTGCAATTCCTCCAAGACTGCTGCCAATCGTTGAGCGAGCGTTGTCTCTCCTCGCGGACAACCATCTCCCTCGCATCCTCGTTTCGGCGCAGGTAAATAGCGCTGCGCTCTCTAGCAAGGAGGGTGACAGGTATTACGCCTGCAATCACTCTCACCGCCGAGTCGGAGACTGTTGGATACGAAGATGCAATTCTCAGTGCTCCTCTTCTCTGTACCTGTGCCAATCGTTTTCGGTATACCTCCTTGCTGAGAGCGTCGCCCCATACCTCTGCTCCGTACAGTAGCACTGACCCTACAACACTCATCAAGAGGCGTCTTCTTGATGGGCTGGGTCCCCCTACGTTGGCCATAAGTCGACTCAGGGCCGATATTCCCGAAGTAGCCTTCTCAGCCGTTGCCTTGATTTGCTCAGAGAAACTCATCTTCGAGTCGATCAGTAGCCCCAGGTACTTCACCGCTGGCTTCGATTCGATCTGTATATCTCCAATACTGATCATCCTTACTCTAGGGATTCTCTTTTTTGTCAAGATGACCACTTCGGTTTTCTCCAGTGCTAAACTGAGCCCGCGAGCAGTCATCCAGTCCCTCACTCGGCGCATTAGCATACCTAGCCTAAGTTGCGCTTGTTCAACGGTGCGTCCGGCGACCAGAGCCGCAACATCATCCGCATAGCCGACCAAGCGCGACTCATCTGGTATCTCAAGTCTCAGTAGCCCGTCGTAAGACACGTTCCACAGGTCCGGACCAAGGATAGATCCCTGGGCAACACCCGATGTAATTTCCATCCTTCGTTGGCCCTGTGTCGTGTTGTAGAGCAGGCTTCGGTCCTTCAGGTAGTTCCTTAAAAGCCACATTAGATATTCTGGAACTTGAAAAGAGTTTTCCGGCGTGTCCAGAATATCCACCCATCTAGCGGAGATGAAGGCATTCCTGACGTCGAGTGTCACCAACAGGATGATCCATCGCTTGGTGCGACTATATGCCTCTGCCTTTTGGACCGCGTTCACCACCTCTGCAATCGCATCAATGGTAGAACGTCCTGCTCTAAAGCCGTACTGCCAAGGAGATAGGTCCCCAGCAGCACGAATCGCGTCAGTGAGTCTTCCCTTGATGAGTTTCTCTAGCACTTTCCCAGCCGTGTCTAGCATGCATAACGGGCGGTATGCAGACGGCGATTCGGGATTTCCCTTCCCCTTGCTGACCAGCACGAGCCTCGCCACCTTCCATCGTACCGGGAAAACCCCGTCCCGTAGGCAAGCGTTGAATGTGCCGAGCAGCAAGTCAGGACAATGGTGATAGACGAGCTGCAAAACCTCAGCTGGAACACCATCTGGACCTAGAGCCTTCCTCGCTTTCAGGGAGAGGACTGCCTCCTCCAGTTCCAGCTGTGTGAAGAGTGGGCACTCGACTGCTGTTTCACCATGGACAGCGTCAACACGGACGGGATGGGCGGGGAAGAGTCCCCGCACTATCGCGTCCATCTTTTCCGCGTCATGTATACAAGGCTTCCGTAGGGCACCAAGTTTCCCCATGACCAGCTTGTAGCCAAGGCCCCACGGATCCCTATTTACATCGTCCACAAGGTCTTGCCAGCATCGGGCCTTGCTCTTGTTAATAAGCCTGCGAAGATATTTCCTACCGGACCTGTATGCTGCTAGCCTAGTGTCTGCCTCCTCCCGTGTTCGCGCCCGCTGGGCCTCTCGCCGAAGTTTGTGACACTCGCTTCTTTGTTCGGCGATCTCGTTTGACCACCAGTATACTGGAGGCTTACCATGTCGGGGTCTCCGACGGGGCATGGAAGACTCGCAAGCAGCTATGATGGTACTCATAGTTGAGTTCACCAAGTCCTTGGCTGTAGGCCCTTCACTCCCTGGCGGAGCTCCCAGCAACGGTGCGCCTGCCGTAAGCGCGTCAGCAAACCTCTCAACGTCCATCCTCCCAGTCCTCCATCCGAGGATTGAAGTTTGGGCATATGCACGCAGAGTGGCACCGTCGTGAATCTCAACAGCTATATACTGGTGATCATTAGCCGAGTAGTCCTCTAGTACTCGCCAGTTGTGTACTCTGCGTACCAGGGACTCCGAAGCGAGTGTCACATCGGGGATGGTTCCTACGCAACCCCAGCGGCGGAAAGTAGGGGTGTTACCAGTATTTAGGACAAAAAGCGCTGTTCTGGCCGCCATGTCCAAGATTTGCTTTCCCCTTGGGTCGGATTGTGGCATACCCCTTTCAATGGCTCTAGTGCTGAAGTCTCCCCCGACCAGCATGTGGCCCTCTGTGTTCGAGACAGCGTCCTCCAGGGCATCGAGTTTGGTTCGAAAAGATCGCATTGCCTCGTTAGGCGTCAGATAAACACTGAAATATGTTATCCCTGAACACCGCACCCACACAAAACCATCCCCGCGTCCATGGCCCTGCACCTGAAGGCGGGCGCTGTCTCGAACCCAGATGGCCGAGGTACCAGATTTGCCAGGGTACCACGCTTGCGAGTCCTTGTTATGATGTTGCACGCTCAGCAACAGGAGGTCAGCTTTCTTATCCCTCGCAAACTGCTTAAGTAGGTCCTGGGCGTTTATGCTTCGGTGCAAATTGACCTGCAGGATACGGATCATTTGAGTATCGATTTGGCTTTAGTTAGGGCCTCCTTGAAAACCCAGCATCTCCCTGTCCCCGGCTCATGTTTGAGGTCGCCGGGTGCTAGCTTAGCATCCTTGCAAAGAATGCATTTTGCCTCGTTCGTGCACTCCTTCCTTTTGTGCCCCATTTCACCACATTTGTAGCACAGAGATCTCCTGTCGGGTCCCCTACAGCCATACGCGGTGTGTCCGTGTTCGAAGCATCTGAAGCAGCGGATAGGGATCGCTCTTCTCCGTATCCTGCAGATCACCAAACCTATCTTAATTTTGCCCTTCGCCAGGATTTGCTGGGCGTCTTTATCAGCTAGTTCGACAATAGCCATGCGTTGCCCCCTTGTGTTTTCACGTGTCAATCTTGCCTTGACTTCACTTAAGCTGGGGAACTCCCTCCTAATGGCATCCTCTACTTCAGCTTTGTCCGTGACGCAGTCGAGGTCTTTGATTTCCAGGGTGGCCATTGGTTCGAGCGAGGCAACCGTTGCCGCATCTCCAAGAACCTTTTGAGCCGCGTCACGGAATGCATCTTTGTTTGTGGCCTCTGGCCCGAATTCCACCAGCAAGCCACCGGTCCGGGTTGGTCGAACTGCTTTGATGGCAGCTTTGGTGTCGTCTGGCTTGACCGCTCCTTTAATTTCACGGAAGGCATCTGCGTAGATTCGGCCCTTAGTTGGTTTAATAAGCAGTACCTCTCGCAAGGGTTTGCGCCGCGGTTTGCTTTTTGTTTTCTGCGGTATGTCGGGGGGTTCTTTGTTCTTTTCGTGGTTGAGCTCTTTGTCTGTTTTTTTAGGAGTAGCTTTTTGGCCGCTTTTTCGCTGCCTTGTTTCGCACCACATGAAACTCCTCGCCTGGAGTGTCAACTTCGTTTATGGTCTCGTCCTTCCTCCTTTTCTCACGGTCGCCTTCAATTGGGCTACCGGCCATTCTTTTGCTGCTGCTAGGACCCACTGATGCCTCGAGGGAGAGCGTGTCTTTTTGGTGCTTTTCGGTTGCAAGCCACTTCCGCCTGTAGTGCGTTATGCGGCCAAAAAGCTCCTCAAGTTCAAGAATGCCATTCTTGACACTCTTGCCTATGTTTTTCTGCACTTCGCAGGCAGCCCTCAGTTGTTTGACGATATTCCCCGCTTCCCGAGTAAGCCGCTCCTCTTCGGCGCGTTCAAGGGCGATTGTGTTATTTGACGCCACCTCTTGGGAGAGGCCCCCGTTTCCTAGCCCTTTTGCTTCTATCGCTTGGGTCGCGTTTGAAGTGGCGTCGGCCAACGGCAAAACTTCTCCCTCCCCCAGTCTTACACTGGCCTCTGTTGGTGTCGCAGCTTGATCCGGATTGTATACGTCTTGCACTGGGCGCTCCTGGGTGCGCATAGTCCTTCTACTGTGCCCAAGGGCCGCAATGATGCCAGGTTGCACAACGCACTCTGCCTTCTTTCGTTCGTTAGTCCGTCTGTGGTCTGTCTCCGATGATTTAACCTGTGATGTTGACTTTGACAGTGTTTCTGGGGTTTGCTGCCTCCCGCCGCAATCGGTGACTTGTTTTATCGGTGTTCTTGCCAACAGCAGTTTTTGCCTGAAAGGGTTCTCCGTGCTAGCGTCCTGCTTGCTTGTGGTTCCATTTGTTGGATGTTTTTGATCGGTTGATTTTATTTGCTCCATTTTATTGGGTCCCCCCTCGGAGCCGCTATCTCCGTTCGTGTGTGTAGTCGCCTTTTTGGTCCCATGGTTATCTTTGCAGAGCAGGGAGGCCATGCGAGGGTTGGCACAAGCCCTTATGGGGACAAGTGCTCAGAGCCAGACCAGTGCTAATCGGGAGTCCGTCTCAACCGAACCTACACCACCAACCCAATGGTGCAAACTTCGAACGTACTCCGAGGCCTGCCAAGGTTTTACCGGGACGGAGACGGTATGATAGTTGAACTGGAGCCGTTCACACACGAGTTTCACCTCGGCGCTACTGTACAAAGCAACTAGGTCCAAACCATCACATCCGCCAGCCCAAAGCGTCAATTCCAGTTTGTTGTCCATCAGCGCCTTAGAAGGCCAGGAATTGCAACAAGCTGTGCGTTTAGCTCAAAAGCAAACAGTCAAGGATGCATTGGCTTATAGCCTGAACTTTGAAGCAGCAAAAAATGTGACTCGTACCACTGCCCGGGTTCGCAAGGTAGTGGCAGACGAGTGCAGATGTGAGCGCGTGGAAATTGAGTGAGACCCGCAAGTAAATGGTGCGCCTAGATGCTGGAATTTCGGAGAGAAGGGACACCTGCAAAGGGACTGCAAGAAGCGAAGAAAACCGAGCTATTGTCCAGGGTGTGCAGCTAGGACGAGATCCAGACCGAGTCAGGAGCCCAGAATGGAAGCCCTTCAAACTGAGGGGTCGGGAAACATGTAAGAGCCAACTTCGTTGGGCAGAAGTTGGCTAGGAGGATCGACGTCCCCAGCACCACCATCACCGTGTCAAGACTACATCGTGGAGAAGCGGACTTATGCCTTCCGGGTCAAGTTGACGGAGAACACTGCACCATAACAATCGATACTGGTGCAACCCGATCGATTATCTGACGAGACCTAGTTAGACAGCAACAACGTCACAATGGCAGAATTGTCTCACTATGGACAGCTACGGGAGAAACTGCACCTGTCCATGGAGAGGTCAACATCTAGATACAGTTGGGAGACCTTGTGTTCGGACATAATTTTCTGGTCGCGAACATTATGGATGACTGCATTCTCGGAATGGATTTTCTGCGACCACATGGAATCACGTTGGATTTGGGTAAACTTGTTTTGAAATGGCAGGATGTCGAAGTACTGATGGAGGATCCCAGCGGCCAAATTCCCAAGATGAATGTAGTGGTATGCACTAACACTGATGTACCGAATTCTTCCGAAAGCATTGTATGGGCCAAGCTTGATGTGATTCTGGAGACCACCGATCTTATCTGATAGAGCCAACGAAGACGTCCGCATTGCGCAGTTTGATTGTAGGACGAAGCCTTGTAAGATCTTTAAGGAACGAATACGTGCCGGTTAGAGTCCTTAACACCACAGACTCAACCACGAGCATCAAAGCGGGAGAAGTCATCGGCAGCTGCCAGCCTGTTTCCACCATCACCTCTGTTGAAAATAAGGGAGCTATTTGCGACGGTGAAATCTATATGCTGATTAAGTGTAACACCCAATCAGCCTTAGATTAGAAAGTGAATGTTTGCAATGGTGAAACACCTATTACAATTTAATTTCTCATTAGGTGTAACACCTAATCAGATTTAGATGCGAATATTACCTGTAAAAGAAAATGATTATTATATATTTCTTGAATAAGTGTAATACCAATTCAGGTACTATAATCAAAACACCGCGTTTAACTAATAACAACACACTAACTTTATTCTTAATATCTCTAAAGAATTTATACAGAAAAATTGCTTACGACAATCTTAAAGCTAGACCAAACAAAATTGCTACTTGCAAAATATACATTCCCACGAGAAAGTTTCAAGTTATGAATCTTTCACACGTTTAAAGATTCTAATATTACGTCTAGACTTGTGGGTATAATGTTGCATTTGAAATTATGGGAATCGTTAAGTGTTTATATTCTAATTCTGAAAATTCTGAACAAATCAAATTAACGCCGATGAATGAAATGTGAAATAATTGGAATGATTTTAATTTACAGTTGAGGAAATTGTATTTGTAGATACGGATAATTTGATTGACCTTGTAACATTCTCCCCGCCTTGAACTATATGTTCAATCCTGCATATGGACCATGAAATCGGATGCTGGTGGTGTGTCGTTACTTCGTCTTGGTGCCGGAACAGGTGGGTGATTTCTTCGTGATTGTTAACGATACGCCTGATAGTACTTGATCGTTAGGATGATCACAATTGCTAGGATGATAATTAACGCTGAATACGCTACGCCGAATTGATGTATATCATACTGAGTGGGTTTCGGAAGAACGGAATTTTGATGGAGAATGTTGAGACGTTGTTTTAACGTACTGATGTCATCTGCAATGCTAATATTGCCTTGAGATGAGAATTTTAGTTCAAGATCCTGATCGTGAATTCGAAAGATTTGACTAATGTTTCCTGTTGGAATAATGGGATGTGAAACCAGATTGTCGTGATGATTTGCAGCTTCGATTATGAACTGTCCGTACTTAAGAGTACACCCAGGAGAAAGCTCTATAACGCCTGCACCTTTGAGATGGTCCTGTGTAATTTGGTTATTGCAAATTACACTGATAATAGTATCGTGTCTGGTTGTGTAAATCCAGTGATTCGTCATTTGCAATTGTATCCATTGCGGGTCACCTTGTGTCGTCTTAATATTACATCGGGGGGATGTTGAACCTTGCAGAAGTATATTTACATCGCATCTAGCTAAGGTAACGCGGATGTCGATCGGTGGACGTACCATTTTGCAGAAAAGCTCAACCCCTTACACTTTATAGCATTTTGTCGCGAGCTCATAGTCCGAAATCGAGTAATATTGATCCTGATGCAGATTAACCAACATATATTGTGAGTCAGGTTGAATCGTCGTAAATGTGTTGTTTGTTGAAAACAGTGGCACCGGTGTGTTTTTCAGTAAATCAAATGTTGTGTCAGTGATAAGGGGTAGTTTGATGCGAAAGATAATATGATCGTCGATTAGTCGCCCCTGAATGGTCATGACTCCATATAGCTCGACTAAATTATCTGGCTTAGCTGGAGGACACAGATGAGCAGGTAAATTTGCCTTGATCAATTGTAATTGATGATGTAATTGGCTGGGGCTAAGGAGCAATGGACTAACTTGCCCATGATGTGTATCGACCAAAAAATTCAGTAGAGTAGTTTGAATGCGCTGCAGGTTAGATATTGCAAGAATCAGGCGGATCGACAATGTATTGAAGATTTCTAGCAGTCTCTGATTGTTGATTGCCTTCCTTACGACATTGACATTATCGGCAGTCTTATTTAGGAATTCATAAAACTGGTGGGGCTTTCGGGTGGTATCATCATGCGAGGTTTGAATTATGTTCGCCGTAGCATTTATGATGGTAGTTTGATTCCTTACAAGATCCAGGAGATGCTGGTCGTTATTGTCGAGCCGATTTATAATTTTTGACATCTTTTCTGCATATTGTGAATCCAAAACTCCAAACAGGGAATTTGCCATGTTTCCGATGACATCCATTGGTGATCTCCTGCTCCTCTTCATATTTGTTGATAATATATCATTATTATTGGTTAATTCTTCTAGGGTGGATTGAAGATATGACATAGTTTGTTCGCATGATTGAGGGTCTTGCATTTGTATATAAAATGCCTGCAACCGTTTTGCAGCCTGACATATTGCATCGTATTCCCTCTGAAAAGGCTTTATGGAATAAAATTCTACCATTGTCCAGTCATCGACAATCAGAGATGCAGATCCGAGGCGTTCAAAGTAAAGCCCAGGATGATTTTGGAATGGTGAGATTGTTATTGATGGCGTTGTTGTCTTCACCGGTAATATGACGCATATTGCCAATAATGTTGCTAGAGCCCATGAAAATTTCCTTGGCTTTTTACTAATGGATGGCCCTTTTTCGTCCTATGACGCACCTCTGCCGTTTGAAGAGATAGGCCTTATTCGCTTCGTGTCCGACCTTGATGGTCCCAGTACGGGTTCGCTGGACTTAATTTCCATGCTGGACTTTTCTCGTTCATTATGCTCAGTATCAATTGGAAGAGGTGCCAGCTTATGTATTGGTCGCTTGATTACACCAGAAGCCGTCTTCACTTCGACCACGCGAACTTGACCGTCATCTCCCTTGATGGTGGTATGGATACGTCCCAACGGCCATGACCTGGGTGGGGCGTTGTCTTCTTTAATGATGACCATTGTTCCAATATCAATGTTATCAGTAGTTGTTTTCCACTTTTGACGTTGTTGAAGTTCACCGAGGTATTCCTTTTTCCAACGGTCCCAAAATGCCAATTTTATTCTTGTCACCTCCTTCCACCTATCAACTAATGATAGTATATTGGGCTGGGCATAAGGATCAACAGTAGAGTTCATAGGGTCTCTTATAACGGGATGCTTTGTTTCGTATTCGCGATCTAAATTTTGAAGTCTGCCATTGAGTCTGATAAGTCCAAGTTTATCAAGGAAAGGATAAAAGTCGCTGATGTTACTAGTTCGATCAACGCCTTTATGTTTCTTCAATTGCGTCAAGCCTTACGGAAAGGCTTCTGCTTGAACTTCCTTTAAAATGACGTTCATCGCGTCTTCTATCTCCTCGACCGATAGTTCTCCGGTTCGCTTAGGTGCAGGTCGTTTGGTATTATTGATGAAGCGAAGGCCGTAAGCCACTGCTCGCTTAATTCGATTTATGTGGCTACTATGGCTCAAGGATGAAACAAAGCCGTCGTTTAAAGGAACAGCCAATAATACTGAATCGAGTTGGTTTCGTTCCAAAGTAGTGTTAACCTCAATCATCTTATCCGGCCAATGGTTCCCTTGTTGATGCAGAAACATGGGACCGTAAAACCACTGTTGATGTTGGTTGAACCTTTCAGGAGTAACTCCTCTTGAAATCAGGTCTGCCGGATTTTGTTTGGATGGAACATGTTTCCACTGGGACTCTATGGTAAGTTCTTGTATTGCGGCTATTCTACTTGCGACAAATTTCTGTAGTGAAGACGCTGGAGATTTTAGCCATGATAGCACGATTTCTGAGTCAGTCCACAAATGACTTGGGTCAGTCCATTTTAAGTCAGTTTTCACTCGCTGAAGGAGCTCTGTTCCTTATTTTGCGGCGCATGATTCAAGTCGAGGTAATGTAATAGGTTTTAATGGAGCTACTCTAGACTTTGCGCACAATAGCCGTACAATTATTGTACCATCTCCAAGGAGTGACCGGATATATATTGCCGCTTCGTATGCCTTTTCGGAAGCATCACAAAAGACTTGAAGCTGTCTTGCTCTAGGACGATAGTGCGCCAAAACATGACGAGGGATCGATATGTCCGATAGTGCCTTGAGATTGTTTCGAAATTTGCGCCAATCATTTAGAAAATCGTCAGGAATGATATCGTCCCAGTCCAATTTCAGATTCCATAGCCTTTGAAGCCTAAGCTTGGCAGTAACAGTCACCGGTCCCATTAACCCTAAGGGGTCAAACAGGTGAGCAATATCGGATAGAACCTGCCGCTTTCTAATGTTCACCGCATCTTTATAGTTAACCGTTACACGTAGTTCGTCAGCTTTTGGAAGCCATCTTAAACCGAGTGCCTTAACTTGTTCTTCTGCTTCGCCTACAAGATCCAATTGCGCAGCTATCTCATTGCAAGGAAGATCTTTTGTGAATGCTGCATGATTGGCACACCACTTCCACAACTTGAAACCACCTTGGCTAAGGATTGCTTTTATCTGACTTTGTGCTTCTAACGCCTCACTTAGGATGTCAGCCCCGAAAATCGCGTCATCCACATACATGTTTTTGCATATGGCTTGTGCTCCGAGTGGTTTGTCGATTTTGTTGTGCTTGGCCAATCGTTGAAGACAACGAATGGCTAGATATGGTGCTGTAGTGAGTCCATACGTCACGGTATTAAGCTCGTAATATTTCAGAGCTTCGTTTGGATTCTCACGCCACACGATCATTTGATATTTCCTGTAGTTTTCATCCACGAGTACTTGGCGGTACATTTTTTCGATGTCTGCGCTGCAGACGTATCGTGGTAGGCGAAAGCGGAGCAATACTGAGAATAGGTCTTAGGGCCAGTGAACAAGACGTTGTTGAGAGACAATTGGGATGATGTTTTAGCCGACCCATCGAACACCACTCTGAGCTTAGTTGTATAGCTGTCAGGCTTATAGACACTGCGGTGCGGTAAAAAATAGTGTGAAGTCGGAAGGTCACTTACTTCAGACATATGTCCTAGTTCTATATATTCTCGCATAAAACTGACATACTGTTCTTTTAATTCTCGATTTTTATTTAGTCTCCTTTCAACAGCAAAAAATCTCCTTTGGGCCTGCTCTTTGGAATCTCCTAACACTGAAGGGTCTTAAGCGAAAGGGAGCCTAACCACAAACCTTCCGTCGTGGTTTCGTTTTGTATTTTCAATGAAGTGAGCCTCACACTTATTTTCGGCACATGTTCTAGGTGGCACTATGTTCTCTACAGTTTCTATTGCCCAAAACCGTTCAATTTGCATGTTCAGGTCCACTGCTTCCGTTGTACCAATGAAATATGATGGTGTTCAATCCTTGGAGACCTTAGAGAGCTTCCCTGCAACCATCCAACCGAAGGCAGTATTTTGTAGCATAGGCAGGCCTTTGCCTAAGTTCACCTGTCCATCTCGTTGCACTCCAAAATAGTGTTCGGCTCCTATAAGCACGTCAATAGGAGCTGGTTTGTAGAAGTCTGGATCGGCTAATTGGACATCTTCTGGAAGGTTCCATTTCGAAATATTTAGATACTTGGATGGTTGGTTTGCTGCAATTTTCGGTAAGACAAATGCATTTATGCTGAGTTTGTAGTCATTTACTCGTGATTGTATTTGAACATTGACCCTAGTCTGAGCAACACTACTATTTGCCCTGATTCCCTGGATGTTGATTGAGTCGGAGACTCCAGTCGTTGCAAGTTTCTTGGCTACTCTTTCAGTCACGAAATTGAGCTGCGAACCCATGTCCAGTAGGGCTTGACATACGATAGATCGACCATTCGTTGACTTTAGGGTAATCATGACGGTTCCCAAAATAACATGATAGGATTCATTCACGGTTGATTGTGGTATGAGGGTGGCCTTCAACTCACCATTGGGCTGTTGTTGCTTCTTTGTACCGTCTTTTATTTTGGGTTGCTCGTCTTCTTGATGCAACAATGTGTTGTGCCGTTGATTGCATTTTGTGCAAGAGCCTCGTGTGCACTTTGCGACTCGATGTCCAGGTCGTAGGCAATTCCTACATAGGTTGTGACGTTGAACGACTTCTAACCGATTTGCATAAGATTTTTGGCAAAAATCCTTGCAGGCGAATAATTGATGCGATTCCGGACCGCATTGTGATTTTTCAGTGTTTGCGACCAAGACCGATGTTTTTGATTTTGTGCTGACCTTGTCATCTGATTGTTTTCCCTTCATGGCCTCTAGAGTCTGGAATCGAGTCTCCAAGAATTTCAACACATTGCTGACCTTGTCCAGTGCTCTTGGATTTTCCAGACCTTGCTCGTAGAGCATGTGCGTGGTTTTATCCATTTTCTTTAAAATGATATGCGATACAATGGCATCCTAATGCTCTGTTTCTACACCTAGGTTCTGTAATCCCATGAGGCAATCGTTTGTGATATCATGCAACTTTCTGATGCTCGATGCTGAGTTGGCCTGCCTGGAAGATTGCGATATCAGTTTGTGAATAAAAGAGTTCACAAGCAATCTGTCATTATGATACCGCTGCGTAAGAAGTTTCCAAGCTACATCATAGTTCCGGTCGCACACTGGCAAATGTTGGATGAGAGTTCGAGCTTTGCCAGATAAATTGCTCGCAAGATAGAATATTTTCTGGGCTGAACTGATGGAACTATTGTGGATCAGCTGTCCGTACAAATCTTTGAACTAGATCCAATTTATGTAGTTGCCTTCAAAGGTTGGCAGACCGATTTTCGGAAGCTTAGCTGCGTCGGCATGATGATGGACAGGCTGTTGGGTTGTTGCAAAACTGTCAATATGTTGAAGCAAGTCGATGATTATATCCTGTATCCATCTCGTCATACACTTGTTTGTCCTCACTATGTTCGTAATTAGAATATGTAGACCATACAGTGTTTCAATTTTCGTCAAGCGCATTCTTTTGCTTCTGTAGCATCTCAGCCTTAAATTTGCAATACTGCTGAGATGGGTTTGTCTTCAGTTTGGCCTTGATCTCAGTTAACATCTGCCTACAGTACCGTATAAGCGCCTTTTGTCGACGTAGCAGATGTAATACTTCACTACTTTCCTCAGCTGAAACTTCACTCGACGGTTGAGGTAAAATTGCCTTAAGTCCATCAGTATGCTTCCGCACTATCTCCTGTATTTGATCGTAGTACGTATTCTTGAAATACGGATGATCGCTGTGTGTCTCAGAAAACTCTGCTGAAACAGCGTGGTTGCTCTTGAAAATCTTCCAATTCTCTTGAAGAATTGTTAATCGATTCTTTGCATATTCTTGCGTCTTTCGCTCCTTGCCATCCTTCTTAAAGTTGACGAAATTGTTTTCGATAGAGCTTCCGAGCTCTTGTTGTGCTTTTGCTAAGGCTTCCACACTGAATTATTGATCACTATACGTTATCTCGCTATCACGTCGGGGTCACCAAATGTTGAAAATAAGGGAGCTATTTGCGATGGTTAAACACCTATCACAATCTATATGCTGATTAAGTGTAACACCTAATCAGCTTCAGATTAGAAATTGAATGTTTGTAATGGTGAAACGCCTATTACAATTTAATTTCTCATTAGGTGTAACACCTAATCAGATTTAGATGCGAATGTTACCTGCAAAAGAAAATGATGATTATATATTTCTTGAATAAGTTTAACACCAATTCCAGTACTATAATCAAAACACCGCGTTTAACTAATAACAACACACTAACTTTATTCATAATATCTCTAAAGAATTTATACAGACAAATTGCTTACGACAATCTTAAAGCTAGACCAAACAAAATTGCTACTTGCAAAATATATATAAATAATTTCAAGTTATGAATCTTTCACACGTTTCAAGATTCTAATATTACGTCTAGACTTGTGGGTATAATGTTGCATTTGAAATTATGGGAATCGTTAAGTGTTTATATTCTTATTCTGAAAATGCTGAACATATCAAATTAACGCCGAAGAATGAAATGTGAAATAATTGGAATGATTTTAATTTACAGTTGAGGAAATTGTATTTGTAGATACGGATAATTTGATTGACCTTGTAACAACCTCTTTGGAAGCTACTCACGACCATCATTGGAAAAGGAGGCAAGACACAGACAAAGTGCGGAAATCCACGTCTGCAATATTCAAGCAGGTCAAATTGCCAGTGCACGAGCCTCTGTTCTGGTCACCAAGTACAGTGACATCTTCTCAACAAGCCCGGATGACAAAGGCCGAACGAGTCTGGTAACTCACGTCATAGATACACAGGGAGCCAAGCCGATTCGACAAGCACCGAGACGTCTCCCTTTGGCCAAGCGAGGAGAAGTGAGCGCGCTGATCTCGGACATGGAAAAACAAGGCGTTATTGAACCTTCTGTCAGTCCATGGGCCGCGCCTGTAGTTCTAGTAAAGAAAAAGGATGGTAGCACTCGTTTTTCTGTCGACTATAGGCAGCTTAACGACGTCACATAGAAAGATAGTTACCCGCTCCCACGCATCGATGACATCATGGGCACTTTAGCCGACGCAAAATGGTTTTCTACACTCGATCTGGCAGGTAGAAATTGACAAGAAGGACCGAGACAAGACCGCATTTTCAGCTGGGACCGGATTTTGGCAGTTTGTGGCGATGCCGTTTGGGTTTTGCAATGCTCCAGCCACTTTCGAACGCTTGATGGAATACGTGCTACGTAGTCTAACCTGGAAAACCTGCTTGGTGTACCTAAAAGACATCATCGTCATTGGAAGAACGTTCGAAGAGCATGTGCGGAACTTAGAAGAGGTTTTCTCCCGATTGCGACTGGCAAATTTTAAACCTAGTCCCGACAAGTGTACCCTTTTCGCAGCTGAAGTAAAATACCTGGGACATGGCGTATCAGCAGAAAGGGTCAAAACAGACCCTGAGAAGATTGAAGCCGTGAAAAGCTGGCCAACACCAAACAACAAGCGCCAACTACGAAGTTTTCTGGGTCTGGCAACCAACTATCGAAGATTCGTCAAAGACTTTGCCAAAATAGCTAAGTGTCTCCATCATCTAACCGAGAAAAATCGTCCGTATGTCTGGAATGAACAATGCCAGACAGCCTTTGAGACCCTGAAGGAAAAGCTGTGTGGATCACCCGTGCTGGCGTCTCAGAAACCCGGAAAAATGTTTGTAGTTGACACCGATGCAAGCAACGGCGGTATTGGAGCTGTACTCTTCCAGCAGATCAATGGCGAAGAAAGAGTCCTCTCGTATTACAATCGAGTTCTCTCAAAAAATGGAAGGAACTACTGCGTGACCAGAAAGGAGCTATTGGCTACAATAGAGGCCACGAGGCAGTTCCACAAGTACCTATATGGCCAGAAATTTGTTCTTCGAACGGACCATGCATCGCTGAGATGGCTACTTAACTTTGAAAACCCCGAGGGACAAGTTGCAAGATGGAACGAAAGATTGCAGTCATATGACTATGAAATTGTTCATCGAAAGGGCGGAGTTCAGAGAAATACTGACGCCCTATCTCGTCATCCATGTCCAGCTAACTGCAAGCATTGCCGACGGATTGAAGAATAGGAACCAACCGTTGATCTGCGATTGATAACGGCCGAATTCGATGAGGATTGGTCATCGGAGGAGATTCGAAACGCCCAGTTAGCCAATGAAGACATCGGACCATTGCTCATATAGAAGGAGACAACTGGGCAACCTGAGTGGAAGGACGTTTCAACGCACGGCGCAACCCTGAAAAGCTATTGGGCACAACGGAACTCCCTTCACGTGGAGGGTGGCATACTCAAGCGGAAATGGGAAACGGCGGATGGCAGCTCCTATAGGATGCAAACTATACCACCCAAAAGCCGAATCCACGATGTGGTTAAGGTAATGCATGAAGGATCCTCGGGATGCCACCTTGCTGTTAACAAGACCTTAGTGAAATTGCGGACAAGATTCTACTGGCTCCACGCTCTTGAAGACGTAGAGGACTGGTGCCGCAGATGCGAGATTTGCGCTTCCGTTAAAGGCCCAAAGCGACGACTGAGAGGACAAATGCAAACCTATAACGTGGGGTTACCGTTTGAAAGGATTGCTGTTGACATCGCAGGACCCTTTCCTGAATCTGATTGGGGAAATCGATACACGCTGGTTGTAGCCGATTGTTTATCAAGTGGCCCGAGGTCTACTCCATTCCTAACCAGGAAGCAACTACTGTAGCCGAACAGCTAGTGTTAAATTGGGTCAGTAGGTACTGCGTACCTTGCGAACTACATTCGGATCAAGGTCGCAACTTTGAGTCTAGTTTTTGGCGAAATGTGCGAGCTGCTCGGAATACGGAAAACGAGGACAACAACGCTGCATCCCCAATCCGATGGAATGGTTGAACGTTTCAACGGCACGCTCAATAAACACCTGGTCAAAATGGTTGACAAGAACCAAAGGGACTGGCACCGACATATCCCACTATTTTTGATGGCGTACAGAGCTGCCGAACATGCATCGACGGGCCAAGCTCCAGCCAAACTCATTTTTGGAAAGACTATTCGTCTGCCAGCTGATATAAAGTTCGGGACACCCCCTGAGAAACCCCAAACGATCTCGGAGTACGCAAGTGAGCTAAGACAACGGTTGAACCAGATACATCGGACAGTGCGTAAACACCTCGAATCGGCTACTGACCGCATGAAGACCAGATATGATCTAAAGTCAAATTCTACTGGCTTCCAGTAAGATGACTTGGTGTGGCTATATAACCCGCAACGGCAAAAGGGTAGGTCTCCAAAGTTGCAACATAATTGGGAGGGACCATACCGGGTCACAAAGTGAATCAACGACGTCGTATATCGCATACAGGAACACCGTAAGCCGAGAGCCAAAATGAAAATCGTGCATCTGGACCGTCTTGCCCCATATTACACCCAGGGAGAATTGACTACAAATAGCGACACATCTTTTCGGGGCGAAAAGAACTGAGGTGGGGGCAGTGTTACATGTACAAATAATTCTGCGAGCTACTGTCGCAATTATTTTCACAACCATTAAGAACATTAACAAAATGAATTTACTCGAAACCACGAGAACCCAACAAGCATGCTCCATTCATTGTGCTGCTGGAATGTTCCCGCTAATTCACCAATGTAAGAGAACTGAGTTGAATAATTAGAGACCCTATATAAAGGTGAGCTAAATGAATGGGGGGAATCATTCATTCGACCGCGATAAGAACTACGATAGTGTGTTTGAAGCGATATTGTTCGAGTAATAGAAAAGTCATTTTCGTAATAGTGAAGTGATTTAGAAGACAATTGCCATAAGAAATTTATAGACAAGTGTTAGACTTTTAATAGGGAAAATTAAAATAAGTGAAAGTGTTACATTGATTATTGTGCATTTTTGTAATTAAATAAACTCTTTTAATTTAATTTAAACGACATTGCGTTTTCACTTTCCCGGAACATTAAAGTTATTGGCCGCGAACCAAAAACACGCGACTATATATATATATATATATATATATATATATATATATATATATATATATATATATATATATATATATAAATATATGTACACATATATATTTATTTGTATGTATGTTTATATGTATATATAGATATATATATATATATATATATATATATATATATATATATATATATATATATGTATATACACATATATATATATATATATACATATATATATATATATATATATACATATATATCTATATATGCATATATATATATATATATATATATATATATTTACATACATATATATATATATATATATATATATATATATATATATATATATATATATATAAATATATATTTGCATATATATATATATACTCGTATATATATATATATATATATATATATATATATATATATATATATATATATATATATATATGTATTTATATATATAAACGTAAAGTTAACTCCAGAATCAAGCTAAAGAAATTTAATTAAAAAGATCCCTCTAACCGTAATACTCATTCAAATTTATTCGATGCCCATCGCCTTCGTTTTTAGTTAACTATGGCTTACAATTTTCATTAAGGTTTCATGAAAATGATACCTTCTAGTTCAATGAAAGCTCGACTATGCATTTTCATGTTCATCTTTAAAGTTATGATCAGTTAAAGAGGAAGAGCATCCTCAAATTTTCCCTCTAGATATTGGTGAATTGTATTTATGCTTCATTGAGAATGAGTTTATTGATTATTTCCGGTAGAAATGATTGACTGAAATGTACCGTTTATGCAAAAAGTAAGGATACTGATCATTTTTATCATCTGTCACTAAAAGATTCAGCATCTCCATCAAATCCTTGAATAGCGCTAAATAAGTGGCTCGTTTTGCACGAAAGTTAATTTAAATTCAACTTCTCGACATCAATGTAGCATATTGAATTGTTAATATCTGCAGAGTCCTTGAAATAATTACAATTCTGTACCGATGCATTTTAGATCAATATGTTGTCCTTCATTTGAAACCTCTATAATCAAAATCCTCACACGATTCGATAAGTTATACTGAAAAATCAGGGTGAAAGTAGGCAATTTTTTAGTTTGAACGGTAAAAGTCTTTTACCGTTACTTGAATTTCATGTCCTTTGAATGAGACCTAACAGGTAGAAAGACGTATCATTTGCCAAAAACAGGACTCTTGTATCTTTCGTCGTTCAAAAGTTATGCGTGAACATACCAAAAAAAAGCAAAATATATATATATATATATATATATATATATATATATATATATATATATATATATACATATATATATATATATATATATATATATATATATATATATGTATATATATATATATATATATATATATATATATATATATATATATATATATATATATATATACGTGATGTATAACCTTCTTTCCTTTGGAAGTCGCTTAAAAATACGTTTTAACTTATACAGAAAATGAATTGATATTAGAAACCCAAATGCTATACAAAATTTTGGACATTTAAAGAAAATTGAGATGAAATAGTGAAAGTTGTGTGCTGCAAAGTTTAGTGAACAGTGAAAAAGACAGACCAACCGATATACATCCAAAAATTTGGAAAGGTATACAACGAGCGTTTAAAGAGCTAGCGTCAATGCACTCATAATATGTGGCCAATGTGCATTATTTTCACTAGTGACTGTATTACGTTAACCAAGTATTTGGAGAAGTGAAAGTTCGCGAAATTTACCACAACATTACTATCCTCCCCGGAAAAAATCAGCGGACATCTAGAAGCGATTTTTGCTGTCATATTAAGCTCAAGATTAATGATTAAGAACCTGGTGGACAATAATTTGGCAATAGCATGTCAATCCGCACCACTCATCATTAATTTTATACTCCCAGCTCTGATTTAAATCTTTTATTACTTTTTCACATCTTTTCTCTAGAATTTTCCGTTAAACATATTTTTATGGAATCACACATTTTTCCATTCCTCTTATATGATTTACAATCTGCAATTTCCGTGTACAAACTTTTGATGCAAAACCTTATTATTTAACTTATTGATTCTTATTGATATTACTTTCCATAATTAACTTTATTCTTGGCTTACATATGTTAATACTCGTAACTCGATAATTTCAGCTCTATATTTAGTTTTTGGTTTCACGTCCTGACTGTCCATCTGTCCGTCTATCCTTGCGAGACAGCAGCTTTCTCCAGAAACTGTAGAAGCTACAAAACTCAAACTTTGTGGAATGGCCAGAAGTGATAGTATCTCGAAAATTTGGTTCTTACCAAATATTTTAAAATCTTTTAAAGGGGCCCCTTATGCCGAAAAGAGCCAAAAAAAAAATTGATCAAAAGTAGTAGAGGGGGAAACAAATCTTGGGCCTTTATTAGTACTCTTTGAATTTGCAACAAATTAGTCATTTTCTACATCTGGGGGTTCAGGGGGAGCCAAAATGTAACAAACATTATTGTTATTTTCTTCAATTTTAGCTTCATAATTTCAATATTTATATTTTTTCAGCTTCCATATTAGCAATTTTCATATTTAATTTATAATTTCCATATTCATATTTCTTACAATCAACATACAAGTAGTTTTCGCTTAAACTTTCCAACTTCCACATAAGCAATTTCCATGCATACGAAAATATGCAAAAATAAATAAATATAAATATATATATATATATATATATATATATATATATATATATATATATATATATATATATATATATATATATATATATATATATATATATACAAATCAATAAATAAATATAAATATATATATATATATATATATATATATATATATATATATATGTATATATATATATATATATATATATATATATATATATATATATATATATATATACAGGGTATGAAAAATAAGTAACCGGACTGAGCCTGCACCGCGCCGTCAAAGCGTCTGCTAACCGGTATCTGGTGCTGTAGTGGTGGTGGGGGTCTAGGTAAAGGGAACCGGGCTGCAGTAGCTGCCTCCAAGCGCTTGGAGAGATAGCATCGAGCGGAGTGCGTGTTCAGTTACGTCGTCGGAGTGAAAATGGAGCATACGATTGAGCAACGTGTTAGCATCAAATTTTGTGTCAAACTCAAGAAAACGGCCACGAAAACTCTTCAAATGATTCAAGAGGCTTACAGTGAGGATGTTTCCTGCGTAAAGAAACAATGAAAATCAATTAATGACTGTTAAAACAACAATGATTCATTCCTCATTCCTACAAACAATTTATAAATATATTTTGCATTGATGCACAATTTCTTTTTATCGCGCGTGTGAAGTAATTAGTGCCATCTCAAGCAAGTCAATGTTCTTCGATTGAACTTTGAGGAATTTGCTTGAGGTAGCAATAATTTTACAATAGGTTTATTGCTATTAATTAGAGCATTTGCATAAACAAGCTAAACAAAGTTCAAATGCTTATTACAGGAAGTTTATTGGACTCGCAATTTGGAACAATACAATATTGTATGAATAAGCTGAATAAAGTTCAAATGCTTATTACAGTGAGTTTATTGGACTTGCAATTAATTTGGTACAATGCAATACAGCATTAAAATGAAATTGATAATGACTACTTTATGAATAAATTCTTCTAAATTTGTATTGTACAATCTTTTAATCTTAATACCTATAGTTACTCTAACATAACCGCCCACTAAGAGCAGTCAGGGTCTTAAAGACGGTGGTCGTTGTACCATGTCGTGAATGAGGAAGGTTGTGATGTGTAAATTATCTCTCTGGTGTTAGTTCTTCTGCATAGATAGATGGTGATGATAATTAGTGCAGCAAGTATTGAACCAGAGATGCTGATGGAAATTGTTGATAGTGTTGTATGTGGCTTAATGACTTTCCATTGGATTCTATCAATTGCGGTGGCTAGCTCTTCCTGTTCATTTATCAGAGTTGTAAATGATTCTTCTGTATCGATTACCTTTGACACATTCAATAATTTGAAGTCTGCATGTTGTAACGTAATATTTAATTCCGGAACAGTTGGTGCGATGTAGATTGGAAGAGAGCGTCCCTCGTGTGTTTGATCTGCTACAAGGATGAACTCTTTAGCTTGCAGTTGGCAATCTTGAGCGAGTTTGATAGTCCCTGTCCCATTGATTAAAATGTCTTGTCGTAGTCCGCTGCAGACGGTCTGGGCATGAACTGGTTGTGGGGTGAAGAACAACCAGGTGTTGGTAGACATCAATTTTTGCAGAACTAATGACGGTGTCCGAAAATAGGTTTGTGGGCAAGTAGGTTGATTGTAGAGGCTGTAGAGTTCTCTGATGATACAATTTGTCTTGGCTTTCATGTCAATTAAAGTTGTACTGGAGAGAAGGTACGTCCGAAGTGCCAGTTCGGATGCAGAGGCTAAATTTGCGCTTGTTGTCTCGAAGTATAGTTGGTCGTGGTAGTTTATCCCCATGATTGAATTTGGAATGTTGAACGCTGCAAATAGGGTCGATGTATGTTGAATAGGAATAGCTGTTGCTTTATTTAGATCGAATTTCCGGTTGTCAATGATTGGTAAGTATCCATAAATTTTGATGCTGTTTGTTGAAGAGTGCAGAATTGTGAGGTGAGCTGGTAGTAACCCTTGTGTTCCTTGAATAGTTTTTTGTAGCTCTGCTATTTTGATACATTCTAGTATTCCTTGCTTAGTGTTTATGGCCATCAGAATGTGGGTGTACTTTAGGTCTACTTCTGTTATAAAATTGATGGCACGTTGATATGTTCCTTAAAAATTGTATATTTAATTGGTTTGAATTCACCATAGAAAACCACTTTTTCGACGCATTTATCTCTTCCAGTGCCTTATTCAATTGATCTGAAAATCGGTTAAGTTGTCGGTTGATTCTGCTAGTTGTGGTATTTAGCCGTTTTGTGACTTGTAGTGCTATTTTTCCTTGATGGTTGATCAGATTTTTTAGTACTTCTTGGTTCGTTGATAGGTGTTGCACATCCGTAATGATTTCATCATTGACCCCAAAAACTGCTGTAAGCATTTGTCCAAAGATTCCACGTTTCTTTTGGCTTTGCGTGAATCGTATTAGATTGATTTTGTGCTTGGTGTCGTCAATAGTGTCCGATATATGGTGGACAAGATCCCAGCAGTGCACTTTCTCAGTGATACGTTTACCCATAGAACACATAGAATATATACTAGAATTTATGCTCCCCATATTCCTCTCATCGGTGGCCAGGTCGGAGAACGGAAGCTCAATGTTGATTCGCAAGGTCCCTCCATTCAGGTTAGCTTTCCCGATATTCTCCATGTACAGGCCACCATCCAGACCTGTAATGGTAGCTTCAGATAATACAGGAGGTAGTAGGACCCCAATAACAAGGAGTGTATTAATCACCAATGCCGAGAGACTTGGAAGACGACCAGTAGTAACTTTCCTCTTCTTTGGTGTGTACGGTGTTTCGTCTGGGGGTCGTTTGATTGCCTGTTTGGATGATTGACTGTCTAAGTTAGCTGGAGTTGAGTATACTTCTGCCGTTTGCTCTATTTCCTTGTTGAATGGTAGCTTGCAAATTTTCACTATAGGGCGCTTTTTGATGGTTCCGTTCAAGTTCAGAGACACTGTTCGAACCAGCCCATCTGGGCCAGGATGTGTTGCGACAATTCTGGCTAACGGCCATCGCATTGAAGGGATGTTATCGGTTTTCACAAGAACTAGCTCACCGACTTCCGGGTTTTCCTGTATCTGAAGCCACTTAGACCGTTGCTGTAGATGTTGTGAATATCCTTGTGTCCATCTTCGCCAAAAGGATTGTTTCATCTGTTGGACTAAGTGCCATCTCTTCATTAACGTTGGGTTGTTTTCCCAAGGGTCGTCTTTGACTTCGAAGAGATGATCACCAGTCAGAAAATGACCTGGAGTCAGTGCAACTATATCTTTTGGATCATTGCTTATTTGAGTAAGTGGACGAGAGTTCATACAAGCTTCGACCTGAGCTAACAAAGTGTGCATTTCTTCAACGTTTAAGATTTGGTGGCCAATCGTCTTGTACAAGTGTCCTTTCATCGTCTTTACGCCGGCTTCCTAGAGGCCACCGAAATGTGGGCTGCTAGGAGGTTTAAATTTCCATTGAATGTTGTGATTTGCAGCTTCTGAACCACATGCTTGTAGAGAGGCTCTGTACACGGCTTGCAACTGTTTGTTGGCTCCTAGAAAGTTTGAACCACAATCGCTATATATTACTTGGCACTTTCCACGTCTTGCAACGAATCGTTTGATGGCTGCAATGCATGCACTTGTCGTTAAATCAGACACGAGTTCCAGGTGAAAGGCCTTGGTTGCCATGCATACAAAGACTGCGATGTATACTTTTGTGGTCTTGGCACCTCTACCTCCGTTCCATTTTATAGTGATAGGCCCTGCGTAATCAATTCCTGTGTGTAGGAATGGTTTCTCGAATCGCACTCTTGGGGCTGGTAAAATTCCCATCTGTTGGGTCATGGGCCTAGCGGTCATTTTGAAACATGTCATACATTGCCGCACGACTGTTTTCATGACTGTTAGTCCTGATATGATCCAATATTTGAGCCGCAATGTCGCCAACGTCAGTTGGCTACCACCGTGTAACGTTTGTTGGTGAGCTTGTCGGATTAGTAATGTGGCTAACGGGCCTTTCGGGATGATAGCTGGGTGCTTAGCTGTTTCTTCGATGAGTGCATTTTGAAGGCAACCGCCCACTCTGAGTATCCCTTCAGTGTCAATCCAGGGAGATAAGGATTTAATATGACTGTTCTTCAGAACTGTACCGTTCGTAGATATGGTTTGGATTTCCTTCTTGAATGCAATGCTTTGCGTTATCCTCACACATGTGTTTGACGCTTCTCGAAGCTCAGCTTTTGTCAGGCTTCCCAATCGTTTCATTTTGGGGTGTTTGGTATTGAAGGCGAAACGCTGGCATAGTGCTACGATCCGTTGTAGTTTGTGAAATGACGAGTACCTGGTTAATATATCTGGTTGTTCTTTAGTTGTAACAACTAGTGATACTGTTTTTGCTTCTTGTTCCCCTTCACCGGTTAGTTGCATTACTGGAGGCATTCGAATGCTGCGTGCGTTCAGCCAAGCTGGTCCATTCCACCACAGATCACAGTTGATGAGTTCCTTTGGATACATGCCCCTTGTCGCGATATCAGCTGGATTGTTATGGGTACTGACATAGTACCAGTGTTCGACTGAGCTATGCTGCTGAATAATACTCACACGATTAGCAACGTATACCTTCCATTTCGCCGCAGGACTCCGAATCCAGGAGAGGACTACTGTTGAGTCTGTCCAGTAAAATCGGGGAGCGTTATTCCAATTGTGTGCTTTAATTACCTCAGCCATAAGTTTAACCAGCAACACTGCTCCGTTAAGCTCCAATCTAGGAATTGACTCTACATTTATTGGAGTGACCTTCGATTTAGCTGCTAGTAAAGTGACCTTGGTTGACGTTGTGGTCACTACGCGAATATAAATAGCGGCAGCATAAGCTGTTGATGATGAGTCGCAAAACCCGTGAAGCTCAAATTGATGGGACGGACTGAACTCTACCCACCTTTTTATTCTTATAGCTTCCAAGTCTGGTAGTTGTTGTCGTAACCGTGTCCACTCCTTAGTTAAATTGCAATCCAGTGGTTCATCCCAGTCCTTTTTTGCAAGCCATAGATCGCGAATTATCGTTTTCCCTATGATGGTGCATGGCTGTACCCAACCAAGAGGGTCGAACAGCTTAGCAACTTCTGCTAACACAATCCTTTTTGTGAGAACCTTTTCGTCGCTTGGATTCACGATCTTAAATGAAATTCGTCTGTGGCTGGGTGCCATTGTATGCCCAGGGTTTTGATTTGCTCCGTGGCTGCTATGTTAAATGGGAGTTGTGTTTCTCTCTCTTGAATTGGAATACGCTCTTATAGCCTTGTATGGTTGGAGGACCATTTTCTCAAATGGAACCCACCTTTCCTTAGAAGATTGCGCAGTTCATTTTGAAGCTTGAGCAGGTCGTCTAACTTATCTGCACCCGTTAGCACGTCATCAACATAGAAGTCGGTTGTTAGGGTCTGTGAAGCTTGAGAAAATAACGCTGATTCATCTGCAGCCAATTGGTGTAGTGTTCGAATCGCCAAGTATGGAGCACATGCAGTTCCGTATGTGACTGTCCTCAATTGAAAATGTTGAATTAGTTCTGTTTGGTTGAATCGCCATAAAATCCGTTGGAAGTGCTGGTCTTTCTCATGTACGAATATTTGCCGGTACATCTTTTCAATATCGGCTGCAATTACGTATTTATGCTGCCTCCACCGCATTAAAAGATGGAGTAGGTTTCCTTGAATGATGTGCCCCGAATAAAGAAGATCATTTAAGGATTTCCCCTTGGAACCTTTTTGAGATGCGTTGAATACCACTCTAAGTTTGGTGGTACTACTGTTTTCTCTCACCACAGCATGGTGTGGCAGATGGTAGGCCGTATCCATCTTCATGCGGTCTGCAGGTACTCTTGACATGTGTCCTAGGGTAATGTATTCCTCCATAAAATTCCGATGCTGCTCATATAAAGCTGGGTTACGTGCCAATCGATGTTCTAATTGTCGAAATCGTATGTACGCAACTTTAAGTGTGTCACCAATATCCGAAAAAGGGTCTACGTTGTGCTTGAATGGTATGCTAACAGAGCACCTTCCTGATGGTTGCCGGTAAACGTTCTGCACGAAATGAGCCTCATTTGCTTTCTCTTCGTTTGTGAGGTGTCTTGTTTCTGGAAGTTCCTCTGTTTCCCAAAACTTCCGTACCGACTCCTCCAGTCCTTGATAGGACACAAAAGCACATACTGATGTTGATGGTTTGTATGGAACAGTGCCGAAGAGTACCCGTCCTTTTTTTGTTTTCTGGGCACATGGCTTACCAGGTAACAGTCCTGGCAATAACAACTGATCGTAAAAGTCCGCTCTGATGAGAATATCTATGGCTGACGGGATGTTGAAATTTGGATCCGCTAGATCATTAATCGTCAATCCCTTTGGAATTGTCAAAGGTATTTTGTTGCATGGTAGCAGTGTAGTAATCGTTGCCATAATGAGTGGTTTGAAAACAATTACCTCGGTTTGCTCAGATTCAGACTTGATGATAGCGTGTAACTTGGTTTCTCCTTTTGATGTTACATTCTCCATGGCACCAATGCCACTGATTTTGAACTTGGCACTTGTGCGTGTGGCTTGCAAAAGTTGAACAGCTGCTTCGCTTATAAAAGACCGTTGTGCTCCAGAGTCCAGCAATGCTCGAAACGTTACATCTTCTCCATCTGGACGGCGTACTTTTATGTAGGCAGTGTCGAGCAATATGTACGTCTGCTTCGTGTATACACCGTGGCCTTGTATGGTTGGTGGAGCCGATGGTTTGCTTCGTAACGTGTCTTCTGTAGCAGGTATGTGCAGTAATGTGTTGTGTTTTTTACTGCAAACTTTGCATCCATGTGTGGACGTGCATTTATTAACCCTGTGTTGTCCGAAACAGTTAAAACACAGATTAGCACTTTTAACAACGTTGCGTCTTACTTGGACATTGGCTTGTTTGAATAAGTTGCATTCAAACAGCTTATGTGTGCTCTTGCACATTGGACAAGAACCCTTTGCATTTATTTGTGTCGTATTCGCTTTCATTGTTTTTGCTTTCGCTTTTCCGGTGGATAAGGCTTCTAGCATCGAAAACCTCTGTTTTAAGAAGTCCAGAAATTGTTGCAATGATGGAATCTTATTTGAATCAGAGATGGTTCGTTGCCACTCCTTTCTTGAGTCTTCATCAAGCTTCTGATTGAGCATGAAAATGGTTGATGGCGCGAAGGAATCAGCGTTCAATGTTTTGATTCCTGCGAGTAATTGATTCGTTGTATCAAGCATTTGCCTTAGGCCTGACGGGGCGTTGCGTGTGCAGTTCTCTATGTTGAAGAGCCACTGCATCATTTCTTGTGCTATGATACGATGGTTATCGTATCGCTCGCAAAGTAATGTCCATGCAGGATCGTAGTTACCTTCTGTAACGCTTAAATGGTTAATGAGTTGTTCCGCTTCTCCACGAAGGGCACTTCTTAAATATTGAAACTTTTGCACATAAGTCAATTGCGTGTTCTGATGAACCATGCTTTTGAACAAATCACGAAATGCGAACCAATCGCTGTATACACCATTGAAAGACGGAACTCGAATTCTCTCTAGTTTGACTGAATCTGGGAGAACTGATGATGTTGCTCCAGGTGTATATCCGTTGATTTTAGCCTGGAACAAAGTAAGGTAATCCATTATTAACTCTTCCAGACGCTCAAACTCCGTGCAGTATTGTTCAAGTTCCTTCTTGTTTTCCTTCAACCGCGTGTACTCTGCATCCTGCTGTTCCTCACACTTTGCCCATAAACCCTTTAATTTCTCTATCCTCGTTTGGAAAAAAATGAGGCTGTGCCTTGATTCGCTATCCTTTTTGAAGTTCGTGATGAGCCTTTGAACTTGTTTGAAGATAGTATCTTGGCCACTCATAATGACTTTCCCTCAAAGCCAAAGACAACTTCTCTCTGAAGTTTACAGGTAACTCAACGGCAAGTCGTTTGAATTGATGAGATACCAATAGTGTAATTGCCACCACGAGCCCAATGGTACTCTAACCGTCCAATATGCGAACCAGTTCAGCGCACAATTGACTAACTCTGCCTTTGTGTGTACTCCTTGTACATGTAGTATTCCTTGAATAAACTGCTATCCGTTAACTTCCCTTTGGATTTGGTAATTATGCTCCAAATGAACTTCCAGTGTCCAAGTGCAGTTCCTGGTTGACGTGTAGTTCGCTAGTCTCAATGTTGATCGTCCAACTGCCAAGGCGTAGTGTGATTCCCGCTAACGAAATTTCTCCAAATCCAATGAAGTTATCCGGCTCGACGGACCAATGTTTCCTGCGTAAAGAAACAATGAAAATCAATTAATGACTGTTAAAACAACAATGATTTATTCCTCATTCCTACAAACAATTTATAAATATATTTTGCATTGATGCACAATTTCTTTTAATCGCGCGTGTGAAGTAGTTAGTGCCATCTCAAGCAAGTCAATGTTCTTCGATTGAACTTTGAGGAATTTGCTTGAGGTAGCAATAATTTTACAATAGGTTTATTGCTATTAATTAGAGCATTTGCATAAACAAGCTAAACAAAGTTCAAATGCTTATTGCAGGAAGTTTATTGGACTCGCAATTTGGAACAATACAATATTGTATGAATAAGCTGAATAAAGTTCAAATGCTGATTACAGTGAGTTTATTGGACTTGCAATTAATTTGGTACAATGCAATACAGCATTAAAATGAAATTGATAATGACTACTTTATGAATAAATTCTTCTAAATTTGTATTGTACAATCTTTTAATCTTAATACCTATAGTTACTCTAACAGAGGATGCTCTGTCCAGAACTCAAGTGTTTCAGTGGCATAGGAATTTCCGGGAGGACCGCGATGACGTCCATGACAAACAGTGCGCCGGTCCTCCATTAACTAGTCACACGGACACAAATGTGCAAAAAGTGCGTGATGTGTTAAACAGTGATCGTCGTCTGAGCATTCGGTGCTCCATCGACTAACCACCCAGGTTCGCCGAGTCCGTCCGGAGATTGCCGATTCGTGGATCGTCCATCACGACAATGCTCCGTCACACACCTGCCTGCTCGTCCCCGAGCAGTTGGCCAAACAGTCGAGGGCAACGTTGCCAGAGCCTCCTTACAGCCCGGATATGGCACCAGCGGACTTCTTTCTGTTCCCCGAGATCAAGAGACACCTTAAGGGGACGCGGCTCGGGACTCCGGAAAACGTTCAACGAGCTACGACGAGGGCTCTAGACAGCATCGAGGTTGCCGACTTCCAGGGAGCGTTCGGGGTTTGGAAAATCCGGTATCAGCGTGTTATCGACTACAATAGAGACTACTTTGAAGATTTCTAAAGAAAAATTGTACATATTTTGCCAATACAAATTTCCTGAGGACAGTCCGGTTACTTATTATTCAGACCCAGTATTTATATTTATATGTTTATATATAT
>OZ017738.1:196792265-196797265 GCA_963969285.1 Odontomyia ornata | reverse complement strand
TTCCTCGACGTGCTTAACATTTGGGCTTGTCTTATGGCTCCTTGTGGTGGATTTAGCATTTGGATTTGCATCTCCATCCGTAGAAAATCCAACTCACTCAAGAACTTAAGCCCCAAGACCATACACAACGCAGAATATATGCGAATTGGATGATTGAACAAGAAGCCATTGATAACGATTTTTCGAACAAAATTTTCTTTAGTGATGAGGCTCATTTTTCGCTCAGTGGTCACGTAAATAAACTCTCAAAATCCTCAGGTGAACGCAGAACCGCCTTTGCATCCGGAAGAGTGACCGTTTGGTGTGGTCTGGTGGTGTTATTTGCCCGTATTTTTTTGAAAACGATCAAGGAAGAGCCATTACAGTCAATTCTGGCCGCTATGGACGGATGTTAACCGATTATTTTCGGAGAGAAATTGAAGATTATGATCTGGAGAACATGTGGTTCCAACAGGACGGAGCCACAAGCCACACAGCACAGGCTACTCGAGCACTTTTGCAAGAGAAATTTCCAGGACGCGTAATTTTGAGATTGAGTGATGTCAATTGGCCCGCAAGATCCTGCGACCTAACACCTTTGGATTTCTTTTCATGGGGCCATGCAAAAGATCGTGTTTACGCGAACAATCCTCAAAATCTTGAGCAGTTGAAACCAATATTTGTGAAGTTATGGCCGAGATATTGCCGGAAATGCGCCGAAAAGTCATTGAAAATTACCTCAAAAGGATTGAGGCCTGTAAGAAGTCCTATTCGAATGATGTTGTACTACAGGTATAATGGCAAGATTCAGTCTTTATATTGAGCAAAAAATGTTGCTTCTATTTGAATATTTTATGTAATTTCTTAAGCTTTAGTTTCCCAAGCGTAAAATGGATAACCCTGTATATATATATATATATATATATATATATATATATATATATATACTCGTATATATATATATATATATATATATATATATATATATATATATATATATATATATATATGTATATATATATACTCGTATATATATCTATTTATATATAAATGTATGTATATATAAATTTATATACATAATATATATATATATATATATATATATATATATATATATATATATATATATATATATATATATATATATCTATCTATATAAATATATATATATATATATATATATATATATATATATATATATATATATATATATATTTATTTATATATATATTGTTAGATTTTATTTTAATAGTGAAAATTAAAATTAGTGAAAGTGTTAAACTGATTATTGTGCATTTTCTTGAATTAAATAAACTCTTTTAACTTAAATTAAAAGACGTTGCGTTTTCACTTTCCCGGAACGTTAAAATTATAGGCCGCGAACCAATAACACGCGACAATGGTGTCAAGAAGTGCGAAAGAAAAATTTTGAAAGTGAAAATTTGAACATTTTTATAGTGCACAATAGTAAAATTTAAAGAAACATTAAAAATGCCACGAAACTTAAACTTAAAAATTAATGAATTGACCATATCGGAGCTCAAGGAGGAGTTGGAACAGCGGAATCTGGCCACACAAGGTACAAAGGCCATACTGATTGCACGCTTGCGTGACGCGATCGAGTCGGAAGGCGTGAATCTGGATTCGGGTGAGCTCTCAGATGCGGAAAAAGGCGCAGAAGGTGGAGAAGTGGACACACCAAAATCAAAGGAGCCAGAAAATGCGCTGATGCAAATGTTGATGCTAATGTCATCCAGTCTGACTGCGAAGCTCAATGAACAGTCATCGAATTTAACAGCGAAGTTAAATGAACAATCAGCGAAGCTGGACGAACAAGCGATCGAAATCAAGGCAGACATCACACAGAAGCTGGAGAAACAGTCAACCGAAATAAAAGCGGAGCTCGGTCATCTCAACAAACAAATTAAAGGCGTCGAGGAAAAGGTTGACCAGGTCGAGGAAAAGGTTTACCAGGTCGAGGAGAGAATTAACCATGAGATCAGCCAGGTCGAGGGGAGAATAAACCATGATATCAGCCAGGTAGAGGAGAGAATCAACCATGAGATGGGAAACATGAAAAAGGAATTGGAAGCAGCAAAGGCAGTAGTAACCTCTTCACCAGCCTCGCTTATAACCGCAGCGCAAAGCACATCCAGAAATGTCCAAGCACCAATATTCGATGGGCAAACGGTCTGGAGTATTTACAAAATCCAGTTTGAAGCAGCCGCTAGGATAAATCACTGGAATGAGCAGGAACGAGCAACTGCGTTAATTCTGGCTCTAAGAGGCCCAGCTGCCGAGCTTTTGCAGACTATCCCCGTTGAGCTGCATTCAAACCCGGCTGCTATAATGAATGCGCTGGACATGCGTTATGGAGACGATCATCTGAAGCAGATTTACCGGGCGCAGCTACGGCATCGGATGCAGAAGTCTGGCGAAACCTTGCAGCAGCTAGCACAAGACATTGAGCGATTGGCACTTTTGGCTTACCCAGCGTACGACCCAGAACATCGAGATGACGTAGCAGCAGAAGCATTCATCAGCGCCTTAAAGGACAAGGAATTGCAACAAGCCGTGCGGTTAGCTCAAAAGCAAACAGTCAATGAAGCATTGGCTTATAGTTTAAATTTTGAGGCAGCCAAAAAGGTGACCCGCACCACTGTCCGGGTTCGCGAGGTAGTGACAGATAAATCCAGGTGTGAGCACGTGGGAATTGAGCGAGAGCTGCAGGTGAATGGTGCGCCTAGATGCTGGAATTGCGGGGAAAAAGGGCACCTGCAAAGAGACTGCAAGAAGGGGAGAAGACCGAGCTATTGTCCAAGGTGGTGGAGATCCAGACCGTGTCAGGAGCCTAGAATGGAGGCCCATCAAACTGCAAGGGCCAACTTCGTGGGGCGAACGTTGGCCACGAGTATCGACATCCCCAGCGCCGTGCCAAGGCAACATCGTGGAGAAGCAGACAGATGCCTTCCTGGTCAAGTTGATGAAGAACAATGCACCCTAACAAACGACACTGGTGCAACCCGATTGACGATCCGACCAGAGCTAGTGAGGCCCCAACTGCTCCACAAGGGCAGGGTTCATGGAAATGCTGACGCCCTATCTCGTCATCCATGTCCAACTAACTGCAAACATTGCCAACGGATTGAGGAAAAGGAGCCACCCGTTGATCTGCGAGTGATAACGGCCGAATTCGATGAAGGTTGGTCATCGGAGGAGATTCGAAATGCCCAATTAGCCGATGAAGATATCGGACCATTGCTCGTATGGAAGGAGACGACTGGGCGACCTGAGTGGAAGGACGTTTCAACGCATGGCGCAACCCTGAAAAGCTATTGGGCACAATGGAACTCCCTCCAGGTGGAGGGTGGTGTACTCAAGCGGAAATGGGAAACGGCGGATGGTAGCTCCTATAGGATGCAAACTATACTTCCCAAAAGCCGAATCCACGATGTGGTTAAGGAAATGCATGAAGGATCCTCGGGAGGCCACCTTGGTGTTAACAAGACCTTAGCGAAATTGCGGGAACGGTTCTACTGGCTCCACGCTCTTGAAGACGTAGAGGACTGGTGTCGCAGATGCACCATTTGCGCTTCCGTCAAAGGCCCAAAACGACGACTGAGAGGACAAATGCAAACCTATAACGTAGGCGTGCCATTCGAAAGGATTGCTGTTGACATCGCTGGACCCTTTCCTGAATCCGATTGGGGAAATCGATATATGCTGGTTGTAGCCGATTATTTCAGCAAGTGGCCCGAGGTCTACCCCATTCCCAACCAGGAAGCAACTACCGTAGCTGAACAGCTAGTGTTAAATTGGGTCAGTAGGTACGGCGTACCCTGCGAATTACATTCGGATCAAGGCCGAAACTTTGAGTCACTAGTTTTTGGCGAAATGTGCGAGCTGCTCGGAATACGGAAAACGAGGACAACACCGCTGCATCCCCAATCCGATGGAATGGTCGAACGTTTCAACGGCACGCTCAATAAACACCTTGCCAAGATGGTTGACGAGAACCAAAGGGACTGGGACCGACATATCCCACTATTTTTGATGGCGTACAGAGCTGCCGAACATGCATCAACGGGCCAAGCCCCAGCCAAAGTCATTTTTGGAAAGACTATTCGTCTGCCAGCTGATATAAAGTTTGGAACACCCCCCGAGAAACCCCAAACGATCTCGGAGTACGCAAGTGATCTAAGACAACGGTTGAACCAGATACATCGGACAGTGCGAAAATACCTCGAATCGGCTACTGACCGCATGAAGACCAGATATGATCTAAAGGCTAATTCTACTGGCTTCCAGCAGGATGACTTGGTGTGGCTATATAACCCGCAACGGCGAAAAGGTAGGTCTCCAAAGTTGCAACATAACTGGGAGGGACCATACCGAGTCACAAAGCGAATCAACGACGTCGTATATCGCATACAGGAACACCGTAAACCGAGAGCCAAAATGAAAATCGTGCATCTAGACCGTCTTGCCCCATATTACATCCAGGGAGAATTGACTACAACTGGCGACACATCTTTTCGGGGCGAAAAGAACTGAGGTGGGGGCAGTGTTACATGTACAAATAATTCTGCGAGCTACTGTCGCAATTGTTTTCACAACAATGAAGAACACGAATTCACTCGAAACCCCGAGAACCCAACAAGCATGATCAATATCTGCAAGTGACGTCACTCCATTCATGAACTTGCTCGAACGTACCAGGTAGAACATTCGCCCATGTACGAGAAATGGGTGAATAGGTAGAGACCCTATATAAAGGCGAGCTGAATGAATGGGGGGAACCATTCATTCGACCGCGATAAGAACTGCGAAAGTGTGTGGGAAGTGTGTTTCGTAATAGTGAAGTGATTTAGAAGACAATTGCGATAAGAAATTTATGGACAAGTGTTAGATTTTATTTTAATAGTGAAAATTAAAATTAGTGAAAGTGTTAAACTGATTATTGTGCATTTTCTTGAATTAAATAAACTCTTTTAACTTAAATTAAAAGACGTTGCGTTTTC
>OZ017738.1:196782265-196787265 GCA_963969285.1 Odontomyia ornata | reverse complement strand
TGGCGCTTGTTGTTTTTGTTGGCCAGCTTTTCACGGCCTCAATTTGCTCAGGGTCTGTTTTGACCCCTTCTGCTGATACAATGTGTCCCAGGTATTTCACTTCAGCTGCAAAAAGGGTACACTTGTCGGGACTGGGTTTTAGATTCGCCAGTCGCAATCGGGAGAAAACCTCTTCTAAGTTCCACACATGCTCTTCGAACGTTCTTCCGATGACGGTGATGTCATCTAGGTACACCAAGCAGGTTTTTCAGGTTAAGCCTCGTAGCACGTAATCCGTCAGGCGTTCGAAAGACGCTGGAGCATTGCGAAGCCCAAATGGCATCATCACAAATCACTACATTCCGGTCCCAACTGAAAATGCGGTCTTCTCTCGGATCTTTTTGTCGAGTTCTACCTGCCAGTAGCCTCTTTGAGATCGAGTGTAAAAAATTATTTGGCGTCGGCTAAAGTGTCCATGATGTCATCGATGCGTGGAAGTGGGTCACTATCTTTCTATGTGACGTCGTTAAGCTGCCTATAGTCGACAGAGAAACGAGTGCTACCATCCTTTTTCTTTACTAGAACTACAGGCACGGCCCATGGACTGACAGAAGCTTCGATAACGAACTTGTTTTTCCATGGCCAAGATCAATGCACTTACTTCTCCTTGCTTGGCCATAGGAAGACGTCTCGGTGGTTGTCGAATCGGCTTGGCTCCCTGTGTATCTATGACGTGAGTTACCAGACTCGTTCGGCCTTGATTATCCGGGCTTGCTGAGAAGATGTCACTGTACTTGGTGACCAGATCAGAGGCTCGCTTGAATAGCTGCACTGGCAATTCGACCTGCTTTAATATTGGCGACGTGGATTCCCGGGCTTTGTCTGTGTATTGCTTCCTTTTTCAATTATGGTCGTGAGTGACTTCCAAAGAGGTGATGGTGGAAACAGGCTGGCAGCTGCCGATGACTTCGCCCGCTTTGATGCTCGTGGTTAAGTGTTCGGTGTTAAGAACTCTAACCGGCACGTATCCGTTCCTTATAGACCTTACAAAGCTTCATCCTGCAAACAAATGGCGCAATGCGGACGTCTTCGTTGGCTCTATCAGATAAGATAGGTGGTCTCCAGAATCACCATCAAGCTTGGCCCATACAATGCTTTCGGCAGAACTCGGGAGGTGAGTGTCGGTACATACTACTACATTCATCTTGGGAGACCGGACGCTGGGACTCTCCATTAATACTTCGACGTTCTGGCATTTCAACACCCGTTTGCCCAAATCCAACGAGATTCCATGTGGTGGCAGAAAATCCATTCCGAGAATGCAGTCATCCATAATGTTCGTGACCAGAAAATTATGTTGGAACGCAAGGTCTCCCAACTGTATCTGGAGGTTAATCTCTCCGTGGACAGGTGCAGTTTCTGCCGTAGCTGTCCGTAGTGAGAAAATCCTCCCCTTTTGAAGTTGTTGCGTCACATGGTCTGGTCGGATGATCGATCGGGTTCTACCAGTGTCGATGGTTATGGTCCAATGTTCTCCGTCAACTTGACCTGGAAGGCATATGTCCGCTTCTCCACGATGTAGTCTTGACACGGTGATGGTGGTGTTGGGGACGTCGATCCTCCTAGCCAACCTCTGCCCCACGAAGTTGGCTCTTACATGTTTCCCGACCCCTCAGTTTGAAGGGCTTCCATTCTGGGCTCCTGACTCGGTCTGGATCTTGTCCTAGCTGCACACCCTGGACAGTAGCTCGGTTTTCTTCGCTTCTTGCAGTCTCTTTGCAGGTGCCCCTTCTCTCCGCAATTCTTGCATCTAGGTGCACCATTTACCTACGGCTGTCGCTCAATTTCCATGCGCTCACATCTGCACTCATCTGACAGTACCTCGCGAACCCAGTCAGTGGTACGAGTCAATTTTTTTGCTGCCTCAAAGTTCAAACTAGAAGCCAAAGCATCCTTAACCGTTTGCTTCTGGGCTAAGCGCACAGCTTGTTGCAATTCCTGGTCCTTTAATGCACTGATGAATGCTTCTGTTGCAGCGGCATCTCGATGTTCTGGGTCATAAGCAGGGTAAGCCAAAAGCGCCAGTCGCTCAGTGTCTTGGGATAGCTGCTGTAGGGTCTCGCCAGACTTCTGCACCCGATGCCGTAGCTGTGACCGATAAATCTGCTTCAGATGATCGTCTCCATAACGCATGTCGAGCGTATTCAATACAGCAGCCGGGTTTGAGTGTAAATCAACGGGGATCGTCTGCAAAAGCTCGGCAGCTGGGCCTCTTAGAGCAAGAATCAGTGCAGTTGCTCGTTCCTGCTCATTTCAGTGATTTGCCCTACCGGTGGCTTCAAACAGGGTTTTGTAAATGCTCCAGACCGTTTGCCCGTCGAATATTGGTGCTTTCAGATTTCTGGATGAGCTTTGCGCTGCGATTGTAAGTGGAGCTGGTGAGCTGATTACTAATGCCTTCGCTGCTTCCAATTCCTTACCTATGTTTTCCGTCTCATGGTTGATTCTTCCCTCGACCTGGCTGACCCTTTCCTCGACCTGTTAAACCTTTTCCTCTACCTGGTTCAGACTACCAAGCTCCGCTGTTATCTCGGTTGACTGTTTCTCCAGCTTCTGTATGATGTCTGCCTTGATTTCGATCATTTGTTGGTCTAGCTTCACTGGTTGTTCATTAAGCTTCCCTGACTGTTCATTTAGTTCACTGATTGTTCATTAAGCTTCGCAGTTAAATTGGATGACTGTTGTCGCTGTTCTTGCTGTATCAGCATCAACATTTGCATCAGCGCATTTTCGGGTCCCCTTGATTTAGGTGTTTCTGCTTCTCCACCTTCTGCGCCGTTTTCCGCATCTGAGGGCTCCCCCGAATCCAGATACGCGCCTTCCGACGCGATTGCGTCACGCAAGCGTGCAGTCAGTATGGCTTTGTTCCTTGTGTAGCCAGATTTCGCTGTTCCAACCCCTCCTTGAGTTCCGATATGGTCAATTGATCAACTTCTAGATGTAAATTTCGTGGCATTTTTATTATTTTGGCTTTTTTTTCCACCAGTTCCCACGTTACATTTCACTATAGTGCTCTTTAAAAATGTTTTAAAGTTTTCACTTTCAAAGTTTTCCCTCTCACTTCTCCGCACCACTGTCGCGTGTTATGGTTCGCGGTCAATAATTTTAATGTTCCGGGAAAGTGAAAACGCACTGTCTTTTAAATTAAGTTAAAAGCGTTTATTTAATTAAAAATGCACAATTTATAGTTTCACTATTTTACAATATATATATATATATATATAGATATGTATATATATATATATATATACATATATATTTATATTTATATATATATACATATGGATATATATATATATATATATATATATATATATATATATATATATATATATATATATATGTATATATATATATATATAAATATATATATATATATATATA
Organism: Odontomyia ornata; assembly: GCA_963969285.1. Classification (NCBI taxonomy): domain Eukaryota; kingdom Metazoa; phylum Arthropoda; class Insecta; order Diptera; family Stratiomyidae; genus Odontomyia; species Odontomyia ornata. The sequence goes on along the minus strand of OZ017738.1, from coordinate 196,783,842 downwards.
TATATATATATATATATATATATATATATATATATATATATATATATATATATATATATATATATATATATATATTGTAATGAATCATGCGACGCCGCTGGTGACCACTACCAACACACTTTGCTGCTAGGTGGCTTGTCATTTTACGTTGGTTGCGACCAGTGCACATCCCACGTCTATTTTATCGTGGGATGCGAGCAGAATTTTGACAGCCACATAGTGGCAGAGTGTCTGGATAGCGAGAGTCATAAAAAGGAATTGCTTGTATCGCAGCGGAATTTTAGTTTGTAAATTCTATTGTGAGTTTTGTGGATAAAGTGAAAATTCTGTGTTACCACCTAAACCCAACGTTAACAGTTCAGACCGATACAATCAATGCGCCGCTAATGCTTAGCCATTTTGCAAGTGGTCGTGTATAAAAAGGCGATAAATCTGTGATACTTTCGTCAATCCGTCATTTGAAATCAATACGCTCGACACATGTCTGCCACGATTGCAATGAGGATACAAAACACCGCAAATAGAAAATTTGGGAGCAATATTCAGGAGTTGAGCGGTTTGGAACCACTCACGCACCTCAAAGAGCTGGAAACACGGTGCTTGCTTGTAAACCCCGTATCTACAAGGCCATATTGCAGTGAGTATGCTGCATGATGTTAAATCCGATCCAATCGGAAGGTACTACTATGATTAAACACACAAAATATGCATAACCGAAAGATCACAATGCAAATGTTAGGGACGCCTGAGTGAATCACTGGAATAAAACGAGAGATGCTTTCAAAAAGATATTTTGCCAATATTCCAAAACGTTCGCATTTACGATTCACACTACATTTTTGGAAGGTCGCGAAAGATTCTACTCGTGAATGCATTGTGTCCACAACGCATAAATTTGATGATTGCCATTCTAAAAACAGTCCTAAGCCAATTGCATTTCATTCCAACTAATTGCCATTCATTGCAAATCTTTTCTTTCTATGCTCGGTCTTACTAAATGTGTAAATATAAATCAAAATGAAATTTGTAAATAGTTGAAATAATGTAGCTATAAATTATTTATTATTCTAGACACCACTACTGTAAGACGTATAAAGTTTAGAAATTTTCCCCGATTATTCTGTAAATGTTCGCCGTATCATAATCATCTTTGATGTAAAATTCAGAGAGCCTAAAGCATTCTAGAATACTTTTTGCTTTACACCATAATATATACTATTGCCATTTCACAAGGTAGAAATGTATTCATTTCAGTAACGAATCATGTAAATTTATTTCATAGCATTTTCAATCTTATTGTAAGTAATTTTGTAAAGTCAAAACTATTCGAAATAATTCTTTTTTTTTATAATTGGGTATCTTTAAAAATCAACACATGAGTGGTTATGGTAGCTGCTATTATTATTTGTTGCAACTTGTAAATTATTTAGAAGCCATAAGGAGTTCGTGAAGGTTAACGTTTCTGTTTTAAGCGCTAAAATTTCATTTGTACATTTTATACGTACGAAAATTGCAAGTGAAGATGAAAACAAAACATCATCGAAATTTGTTTTAGTATGAAAGAGAAGAATTATTTA